>JBCFYV010000001.1:41017422-41446718 GCA_039000515.1 Timema cristinae
TTTATGATTTTTGTTTTATCTACTTGTTTATTGGCATAAATATATCGAGGTTTATATATCGGAGGCTTGTTTCGTCCTTAGTCGAGAGCGTTTAGTTCCACGCGTTGGCTAACCCGTTTGGGAAATTTAGTATGGTTGAGGCTATGCTTAAACAAAAAAGTATTATACGGCATATCTCTTTAAAACCTAATTCACACTACTTTCTTTACACGTAAACTTATAAAAATTATTAGTTTTAGATTTAAGATATTACTACTGAAATAACGGTATTTCTCTTTAAGTTTGTCGTGTATACTTTTGTTGTTGTAATTATCATATAACACGTTTACAAGAAAAAAGAGCACTCTTTGTGTTCATAATAGTACTGTCACATTCCTACGTGACACTAAGTTCCTTTTGTTAATTTACATTTTTGAAGTTTGACACGTTTTGTTCTCCCCCTCTTTCATTTATTTTACCCTTCTTCCCGCAACCGTAGTGACGTCATTCATATTGTGGAGTGACGTTGATTGGCTGTCACGGGTTTGCTCTCCATTCCATGGCACACATACTCAAGATGAAACTTCACAAACAAAAAGTTGTCAAATTCTAAAAGCGGGGTAAACGTCCTCGACTCGACTTGTTTTTTATTACTTATTTTTTTCATCCGTCCGGGCTGTGCGCATATTTACGTTTATGGGGTGGAGAGAAACGGGGAAGTTAGACTTAGAGGCAGCGTACCCGAATTTGCGTTCAGTGAGAGGAGACCCGCCTTAGATTAGAACAGAAATCTGCTCCTTCTTCGTCAAACCAGACGAGACAAGACAAACGCCTTGGTCTGCGATCCCGCGTGTGCGAGTATCAAGGTGGGAATTTAGGGAACGCGAGTTAAAAGTAGTGTTTTTTGGTTTTTATAGCAAATCTTTTTTTGTCCAAAATAAATCCAACATTGCTCCAGTAGAAACACAAGTGTTTAATTTTCTTCACATGATGACATCATCATTTCCTGAATATCTGTCGTGAGCATGGCGACATAGATGAGAAACTTTTTAAATTAAAATAAAAAGTGGTCATTAAATTACGAGACACCCTTGACAGATATTCAAGAACAGTTGACATTTGAAGAAAATTTAAACTCTGTTTCTACTGGAGTATTATTTTATTTATTTTGTTCAAAAAATTGTTTTGATATAAAAACTGCAAAAACACAATCATTTTCTCACCTTACCTACATCTCCATCTTAATTATTTCGCTTTGCCCAAACATGGCCAGTGCTTAGGAACTTGAGTCGCTCCTTATTAACCAGGTAACCTTCACGATTAATCTTTGATCAAAATAGCCTGTACTTAGGAACCTGTGTCACTCTGATTAACCGGTACCTTCACGATTAATCTTTGATCAAACATAGCCTTACTTAGGAACCTGTGTCACTCTGATTAACCGGTAACCTTCACGATTAATCTTTGATCAAACATAGCCTGTACTTAGGAACCTGTGTCACTCCTGATTAACCAGGTAACCTTCACGATTAATCTTTGATCAAACATAGCCTGTACTTAGGAACCTGTGTCACTCCTGATTAACGGTAACCTTCACGATTAATCTTTGATCAAACATAGCCTGTACTTAGGAACCTGTGTCACTCCTGATAACCGGGTAACCTTCACGATTAATCTTTGATCAAACATAGCCTGTACTTAGGAACTGTGTCACTCTGATTAACCAGGTAACCTTCACGATTAATCTTTGATCAACATAGCCTGTACTTAGGAACCTGTGTCACTCCTGATTAACGGGTAATCTTCAAGACCAGACACTGCATCTTTGTGAATTTTTCTGGGATTTCACCTGATAAAAAAAACGAAAATGAGAGTACTAATATTTAAATAATATTAATTTAATATCAAAACATCAGTTTATTAGATTGATAACTGATTAGTGATTTTAATCACGTGTTAGAATGATTCCACATTCTCTTCTAAATAATCATGCGGGATAATGTACGTAAATTTATGTTCCTGGAAAACTCTGTATATGTGACGTGGTTATATCCGTAAAACCCTGGATATGTGACGTGGTTATATCCGTAAAACCCGCACCACTGGTTGTCACGCGGACGACTTCTTCGGTAGTTCGCCCGCCAATTCACAGGGTTTCTAATGAAAGGCCCAGTAACAATTCAGAAGTTTTATGTTTTTGCAAATCTACAGTAGCCCCATGGCCTCTTTGGTGCTGACTGACGACTCACAGCTGACTTCTGACAGTCAACATTTAGGTATATACCTAAATTTTTATTTTAGAAATGACAGCTGCTAAACACATGTTTTTTGAAGATCATGTAGTCCAGCGTAGGGATATATAATTTGGTCTGGTAAGTTTTCAAAGCTTTTAGCTATCAGCTGTGAGCTGTCAGTCAGCACCAAAGAAGCCATGGGGCTACTGTACAGCTCATCTATCATGATACCGGCATAACCGTACACCTGAAGTATTTATTTGGCAAACAGACGTTCTCCGACTGAACCAAGATTTATCATGACGTCATGCATATTATAATTCTCGTTAACTCTTTGGGCGGAGCAATATGAACCTGTCACGTGGACGTGTGGACTACGTTTGCGAATCGTGAACGAAACAGATAACAGTGTGAAGGGTGTGCCGGTCTAAAACGCGTACATACCACAAGTAACGAGCTCGTGATATATTCAAGGTTAGGTGTATTTACCATTTCTTTGCGATTAGAGCATACTTGTGACGATCGTACGCTTTGTTCTGATAAAACTGAGCACCTTTCTAAATAAGAATGGAGATGTCTTTGTTTTGTATTTTAGCGCCGCGTCTTACTACCCGTTAGGGCAGCGGTTTCCAATATTTTGCAGAGTTTGACCCCAACTTTCGTCTTTGAAACCATCGCGACCTTTGATAACCTACACCCATGCTTTCATATCATAGTTGTTTATAAATTATTATTTTCACTGAATTTTGTCACCGGTCAGGGCTATCAGCATTTAATTACACTTGTGGGTTGGATAAAATTTATATGAAATGTATCTATTGCTTGGAGAGATAAGGGGAAAACCGTTTAGGAAAAAGTACCGCTAGGACCTCATCACCGACAAACCAAGCGAGCGTGACGTTAAGCCAGCGCGCTTGATTTAATTATTACAAATGGCTTATTTATAATGATTATACGAATGTGGCTAAGATGTCTCCAAAAAGAATCAACGATCCGAGTGGGTAGTTACCATGTTAACAGCGCCACTCGCCTAAACACGAGACTGCGACAGCGGCAGAGTCAGCAAGCCACACTCACAATAATAATAATAATAATAATAATAATAATAATAATAATAATAATAATATAATAATAATATAATAATTATTATTATTATTAGCACCGCGTCTTACTACCAGTTCGGGTTATACGCACTTACGCTAATGTGTAATGGTAGGGTGATTGTGAGATGAAATGAAGGACCTACAGTTTAACGTGGAATCCGAACCACGGTGGTGGCCTGGCATTCCCCACATTCACAAGATGTCTTGTCAGAGGGGAAGGAAGGGTTTGGTAATCAGATAAATCTGTGCCGGGACCGAGGATTGAACCCCGGCCGCCAGCACAGAAGTCTTGACACCTTACCCCTAGACCACCAGGTCACCTAACACTCATAGTTGAGTAACCAAAAGGAACATAAGAGTAACTTAAGACTTTTTATTTACCATTTTAACCGCTTACATCCCTATTTTAACTTTGCAAACTTGCATGACCCCCAGGTTGGAAACCGCGGCGTTAGGGCTATTATTACTCTGATGTGTTAGGGTTCAGGAAAGTTTAATTCAAAGGAATACTAGGCCTACCTGTACCCACATTTTTATGAAGAGATAAGAGTGCAAAACATTGAAGGAAAACACCCTCATTACACCGACCGGGATTCGAATCCCGATCTCCTCGCCATCGGTAGTCCAGTATATTGCGAGAGTAATGCCTTAGACTATGCGACTACCGAAGCAGGTTCGGGCTGTAGAATATGATCGATTTCAGCAATAGTTTTATCTAGTACGTGTAACACAGTTTTATAAACGACTTAATCTTAGGGGTGAAACCCGTCTCGGTGGCGTAGTTAGCTAACGTGCTAGTTTCGTGTTGAGCTAGACTGCTGAGGTCGGGAAGATTGAGGTTCGAATCTCGGTCGGGTGAACTTGGGGTGGTTTTTTCTAGATGGTTTTCCACTTTTGCTACACGTAAATGCGGGTTCACTTTCTCTATATTCAACCTTCACAATTCCTAACCCATTAGTGTAATTATTATTTAGGCGTGTAACCCGAACGGGTAGTAAGACGTGGTGCTAAGTATTACTTAGGGGTGAAGAAATAAGTTAGCTTAAAAGTAAGTGATTTGAAAACCCGGCTATATTACGTGTGACCGGAGTTCGAACGCCCACATTCCTGTGATTGGAGACCAATTACAGTGCGAGTCTAACGCCTTGAATCGCTCCGCTACCAGTCCGTTGGGGGGGGGGGGGGGGGTTGCTCGTTGGTCACGTCGCTCCAAAAAAGAAATTACGTTTGTAGACATGAACGTGCAGAGAGCGATTTGGTCTAAGAGGTTTGAAGAAGTAAACCGACTTGAGCTAATATTTAAACCAAGTTACTGTTACCGAGGCTTCCTCGCCCAACCATGAACTCCCTCCCTCTTCTCAACAGCCTTGGGCAAGGCCGACAAGAAGAACAATGGCGGCCGAGCTACAAACCACCGCGGTTTCTTCCCCTCTTGCGCCTTCCGCGAGTTCATAAAAAAAGGAGGTATAAAAAGAAAAAACACAAACCAACAATGCTAAGGTATGCAATCGTCCCAGGTGGCGGCCGCTTGAACAAAATGTAAGGCGAGACCTCGTAGACCAGACCTGAAGCTGAACATCGCAAAATAAAAGTACATATAAAAAAAGGCAAAATACACTTTAAATATGTGATATTATAACCGGGATGGGATTTCCAGGTATTGATTTTTCTACAGTAGAATTTTCGTCAGAAGAACTTTTTAGAAAATACAAACTTTTTATGGCCAACATCGATGACATATATATTATAGGTACAGGTATATATCTAAATGTTGACTGTCAGTCAGCACCGAAGAAGCCATGGGGCTACTGTACATTTAATCAGGTGCACGTCGACTATTACCATGTGAACGTTCAACTATCATGATGGCTATTGGACTATATATATAAACTTGTATCTCTTCTGCGCGTGAGTTTGTTTAGAAATCGGTGAAAACTATGACCCGCTCTATTAACAAATTAAGCACAAGTTTTCCATGGTAGTTAGCCTACTTATTTTTTCAATAATAATCAAGATAGATGGTCGTTCCCATCGATCATTTGACTTGTACTTAATTAGAGTACTGAATTATGCATGGAAACATCCTACTTGGTATGATAATCCTCTTTGTATGGTAAGATTCTGGTAGAAAGAACAAAAGTTACAAAACGTTCACTAAATCCACTTTCGTTTATTTATACAAGCTATGTTAGCTGCAGTGGTAATTTTTGATAGAAGAAAACACTATGGCGTCAACCCGCAATCGATCCATACCGACCGAGTCGCCGTCATCTGTTGGCGAAGGTAGTTCCAACTTCTGCGGATTGAGGGTGTTATATGGTCAGCCCAATGAACTTACGGCCGTTTATCTCACTTTTCTAGACCACAACCGCTACTTTTCCCTTCAAGTAGCTCCTTATTTGTCCAGACAAGACTGAGTTGACCTCGTCCCAGATCCAATGCCTTACAGAAAATCTGGAAGCGCTGGGGATCGAACCCGGGACCTTTAGATCTGTAAACGGGAACTTTGACCACTAGACCACATATGCAGAAAAAACACCTATCGGTATTAAATAATTGCTCGAGCATATCGTGGTCCTGTTTTACCTTGGCCATATGGCATTTTGTTTTTCGATCTGACTATCCGTTTCAATATGGTGGCCGCTTAGAGATGTTTCGTTTACTAGCTTATCTAAAATGATTTGAATCTAAAATTCAAAACAATCAGTATAATACCTAGGGCGTAATACACAAGTTTTGACATATATTGCGAGACTGACGTATTAATCTATTTCTACTTTATCACCAAGAATAAATATCAACTTCAAATCCAAAGAGAAATTATAAGACACATTTCAATTTCCAAAGAGAAATTATAGGAGACATTTAAACTTGAAATCCAAAGAGAAATAATAATATATATTTCAACTTTAAATCCAAAGATAAATCTTAACACTGCAGTAACGATAAGAACATGGTAGAAGTAAGCTACTATGGGCTAATAATGTGGTCATATGTTATACATTTTAAAAATAAGTTTGAATTTTTAAACTTTTCTACCAGAATCCTTCTAACTCGCGTTACGTCTTCATTCTCGTCAGTCCCCGGCACACCAGCTCTCTGGGGCGCAAGGCGAGGTTCCCATGAGGGGCAGCTTCACGCACACTTGCTCTCCTACACTCCTGCGTGTGATATAGTCATAACACCACGTGTGCACACGTGTCTAGAAGACTCGTATTACCGCCACGTCAGGGGGTATCGCGATGACCTTGAAGAAGCACCTGGCCTTGCTCTCATAAACATGACGCTATTTATGTGTGAAGGGGCGAGCTTATGCGTTGTTCGCGACAATAAATACACGGTCGTAAAATGGGAGCTTTATTGAGGACGTGGTTTCAAGATGAGAGGTGGCAAGTGGAGACATCCATCCTCTACCCCCTCCCACACTCCACATACACTGACTATTCCAAGGAGGGAAACATAATTTACACTGCGGACATATTTATGAAAAGGGCCGTTCTGAAGCTTCAACATCATTAAATAATAATAATAATAATACTTAGCACCGCGTCTTACTACCCGTTCGGGTTATACGCTTTAAGTACTAATTACTCTAATGGATAAGGAATTGGGAAGGTTTTTTAATAAAGGAAGTGAACCCGCATTTGCGTGGAGGTAGAGTGGAAAACCATTTAGGAAAAACCACCCCCAGGTCACCCGAACGAGATTCGAACCTCGATCTCCCCGTCCTCAGCAGTCGGGCTCAACACGACAAGCGCGTTAGCCAACTACGCCACAGAGGCGGGTTAACATCACTAAAACAATCCTCGATTATATTTAGAGCGTTTTGTAGTGAACCTGTTAAAATAAATGGTACAACACATTCGTACATACATTTTTACTAAGCATCCGAACCCGTTTCTTTTAAAGGTGATGGTGAGCTATGTAAATTTAATGATAATGTACACCCCGTTTAGCCCGATAGGTGTACTATAATATTCGAAGGAGACATTCGTATTTTTTATATGAGCATAGTTCAAACATATTGTTAATAAAAAGGAATAAAGAAATTATTTTTTGTGAAAGGGGGTCCTCCAAAATGCCAATGTTCCAGGCCATGCTCCCTGTGTCATGAAAATAGTCAGGTTGCGGAAAGCCTGGTTGGCAGAAAAAGACCCGTAGCGCACACATAAACGTTATATATATATATATATATATATATATATATATATATATATATATATATATATATAATAGAGAGAGAGCGAGAGCCTATAGTTGAGCTTAGAGAAGTATTCACTGGGCCCCAAGTATTTTTAAAATCCCCGATTCTGTGGACGCGTGGTCTAATGCGCTACTCTTGTGTTAGACTAGACTACCGATGAAGGGGAGATCGGGGTTCAAATCCCGGTTGGGTTTACTGACGATAGGTTTCCACTCCATGCAAATGCGAGTACACTTCCTTTATATAACCTTCCTAATCGGTAAAACTGTTAGTGTAATTAGCGCATAAGGGTATAACCCGAATGGGTATTAATACACGGTGCTAAATATATATTGTATTAGACTCAAATTCAATATAGCGTATATTAAATACTTGGTGCAGTCTTTATTTGATAAAACCCCCAAACTCCCAGTTTTTTTAACGTATTTGCTATTCGCTCCCTCCAAAACAAACGAGGTTTCTACGCCATTGAATAGAAATATATAACAAAACTGACACTTGATCGTATGATTCTCCTACCCTCTTCTTACTCATCCATGTTGCGTTGAATGGTAGTCAATGTTTTTTGAGTTGGCTGATATTCACTTTACCAACCGCGGGCAAACTGCATACACCCCAACAGTTTGAGTAGTTATCAAACAACATTTAGTTAGTATTAAAATAAAAGTTAAGTCTTAGATAAATTGCTCTAGAAAGATAGATAAAAGTTAAATTTATAAATTAAACAGTTACTAAAGTGGTAAATGTATATGTACATTAACAAGTCCAAAAATGTATAATTTAAATATAATTCTGGTGAAAAAACATATTGTAAGATATGGACATTTATATATAATTATAATGCATCATCAACTAAACTATAAACGAGTTGATGAAAAATCTAAAACATAAGTTGACACGTTAAAAATATTAATACAAAACTTTTAAGATACAATATAATATAGTATGGTATGAACAATGTTATAGGTCCAAATATGTTGTAAAATAGAATAAAATTTAAGGCTAACATCTGCCAAACAAATTTAATGAAGGGGTTAAGTAATGTAGAATAATCTAAGTCTTATCCAATCACTCCTTTTTGATATCCAACACTGAAAAGATGCTGGATTACTTTATCCCGACATGTTTCGGTACTATGGTACCATCATCGTGGATACTGCAAATGAAATTAAAGAAGCATGAAGAAAAATTATGACTAAAGTTATAAAAGAAGGATAGTGAAATACCGTTAATCATTTATAAATTAGTAAAGATAAATTATTAAACAAATAAACTTATTTGAGTGGTTGTGAAAAACACAAAGTGTTGTTACAACGGCTAGATGTTAACTAAATAAGGTGTGGTCAGAGGGAGAAAATGTGTGTAAAAACAAGACTTATGATAAGCAAACTATAAAAGGTAAGGTTTCCAAGACCCCTGTGTAAAAATGTTAGGTTTTGAAACTACTATTGAAACCAGTTAGGTGTTAAATGATTTATTGAATTAAGGATAGATACAATTTTGGAAATGAATGTGTTTTTTAGATGATCTGTTTTAGTTGGTCCTATTGTATTTAGAATAAAAAATGTGTTCTTTATAACAAACCCTAAAATTTCTTTCGGTCTGGCCTACGTAGATACTCTTGCATTCACAGGTGAGTTTATTAATTCCATTTTTATTGTGTTTATCATTTTTATTTTTATTACTGTTACTAAGATTTTTCTTAATTGTAATGTTAGTGGAAGAAACAATGCTAGGATTGTGGTTTTTGACGATATTTGTGATACGATGAGTTTCAGGACCAGTGTAAGTGAAGTGAATGTTATTTTGATTTGTGCTGTTTAGGTTTTCATTAGTAAGGTTAGTAGAGAAGTTATTGGATCTTAGTTTGTTTTTCTGTTGTTTTATTTAGGATGTTGTAAATAGTGGAGTGAGAATAACCATTATTTGTGGCTATTAGTTTGATTGTATTTTAACTCAATTTTATAATTGGATTTGCTGAGTGGGATATTCAGTAAACAATGAATTAGGCTATTAAAGGCGGCAAGTTTATGAGAAGTGGGATGATTTGAATCATTAGGGATGATTGCATCAGTTTGAATGGGTTCCCTATATATTTTATAGATTAATTTGTTATGCAAATTTTTAGAGATATCGATGTCTAAGTAGTTAATACTGCCATTAGTTTCATACTCAATAGTGAAAGATGTATATTGTTGATTAGTTTGGATACATCAGAAAGATTGGGGTCATTGTCATAGAAATTAGGATGTTGTCTACATAATTATCTGCAATAGAATTTGATGTTGAGCATATTGTTCAAGTTATTGAAAATAATGGGATCATATTTTTGTAAGAATATTTCTGACATGGCATGATATAGGGGAAACCATTGCAAGTCATCAGTTTGGACTAAAATTTTTATTAAATTGAAATAGTGTTGGTGGTGATATCGGACTAAGTGGGAAATTTGATCAATATAATATTTTATAAAGTTCAGGATAAGAGTCTTTGATAATGTGATATTTGCCTAATATGGTCATTAGTGTAAAGGTTTAGAAATGTCTATGACATAAATTGGAATTTTGTCTAGTAGGAATTGAGTTTAGCTTTTAGATAAAATGGATAGAGCTTTCAATATTGAATGCATGGGAATTTTAACATTTAATATAATATTTTAGCTATCTTTTTAACAAGTTTTTATGCTGTGCATTTTTGTAATTTATAGCGGTCTATTTGGAATTCGTTATGATAGTGAAGTTAGGAATTTGGGTTCACTTGAAAAAATCTGAAAATCTTTAGTTGAATTATTAAAGGTGATTTTTTCATATAATTTGAGGTGTTTTTTTGTATTTGTTGGTTGGGTCAGTTTTAGTTATTTATGTTTTTATTCTGAATGGATCAATGGTTTGGAGATGTAATCATTCTTACATAGGCATGGTGTTCCTTATCAGCTTTACATTGATTGTTTTGATTTTAATTTTGTTAGAATTGAAATATTTTTGGTTTATTTGGTAAATTATTGTCTATATATTGGTAATTGTTATGTATTTATCGGGACCATGTTCACCATGTTTTTGATAGATTTGTCTGAAGTAGTTGGTTAATGCATCTTCCTATCAATTATTAAACATTGCATCTTTTTTTGATGGATGATTGTTTAGATTATATTAATAACTTTTATGGAATTTATCTAAAATCTTTCTTTATTATACACAGATTTCTTTCAATCATTTTTTAGAATGTTTTCTAAAATATTAACATTTATTAACCTAAGAAGCAAATGAGTATGACTACTAATTTTATCTGCAATTTTTTTGTGTACACAAGTTATATAGTTACATGATATTACATTATTTTTATGTTAAATAAAGTTAATTATTTAGTAAATTTAGATTTTTGTTCATGTACCGTATAGACTTACAGATTTGATGTGGGCTTTTGGTAGAAAAGTTGTCCCTTTGTTTATAGTTGGCCTCTTATTGAGGTCATAAGTGTGAAAATCTACTCATTCCTCTGGCAGCATTATCAGTCTCAACTGCACCTTTCGTATTAATTTCAAACTTTCTATAGCGGCTTGTCGTGTGTTGTGTGTTAATCTCTTACTCCTCTGTAAATTCTTATCCTTATTGGCACCTTTTGATCACGTTTCGTCTGTCGACATAAGAAACTTCCGAGTGTTAAGAGCTTCTGTCAACTACCGGTCGAATATTTAAAATCCAGGTGTATAAATATGGTCGAATAGTCTAGTCTGTGGTTGGCAAATACGGCCACGGCTTAGATCGGCCACAATTGATTTTATCGTCCGAAAAAATAGCAATGTGTTCATACAATATTGTATAATAACTTGTGAGAAATAAGTGAAATTTGTTGCTCGATATTATTGAACTGATCCACCAATCTTTTTTTTTTTTTGTACCATATGTCCGTGGTATCATAAAGGGTGCCGACCCTGGTCTAAGATATCGAGCTTTCAGTAGCTGGGTTGTATCAATGGAAGTCAAGGTTAAACTCCATGGATCATCAGTATTGTTTTCTTATTCCTTTCCGAGTAATGCGGGTGTCTTCCTCTACGCTACCCTCCGAATTCCTAACCCTTAGAATAAGTCGTTAATAACTTTGGCTTTAAAGGTTCTATTTAAAAATCATTGTGTGGTGTTGGTGGCCTAGCGGACTTGTTTTATTTTTATGGTTATGTTGCATCACGCATTCTCAGCAGCTGCAAAACAAAACCTTGGCGGGTGAGATCGGACTCTCACACTTCTGAGTTCGAGCAAATGATTCCTCTCCATGTCCTCTTCCTTTTCGCAGCTTCTACCACGGCTAAAGGAGAACTACCAAGGCCGTAGACAGCCAATACTCCCAATAGTTTCAGGGGTTTGGTGGGCACATCGCCCAGTTGCCAGAAGCTAGGGAAATCTCTAAATTATAAACATTTCTAGAAGCTATCTGAAGTGATTTTTTTTATGGCAACATAACCCCTTAATTTGGCAAAGGCTAGGACAAATTCTAAATATTAGACACCTCTAGAAGATATCTGAAGTGGTATTTTTATGGTTACACAGCCCTCTAATTTGTACTTGCATCTTAATTTTAATATGGTTTAAACCATAAATAAAGCCATATAGATTTTGTTCATAAAATTTCAGGGGGAGGGGGAGGTTGAACCCCTAAACCCTCCTTCCTGACTACAGCCTTGAGGACTACATTAAATTAAATTAAAAAAATCGCAATCATTAATCACATTAAAACCAAATTACCATTTAATTAAAACCCTGTTACCGCCTTAATTCCTTACTTATAACCTCTCAAATAAAAAATAAACATGATCTTATCTCACGTTGTTTATTCATAGGCGTGATGTGAAGAGAGAACCGTGTCATCTATAAGCAAGGAAGAGAGAGAGAGAGTTATAACTATGCCAGGCACTAACGGAACTACCGGCTCCCCTAGAGTGCCGGTCTCGGTGGCTCCGTACAGGGACCGTCGGGCCAGCAGTTCATCCGACACGTCGCTGCCGGACACAAACTTACGACAGGTACATATCACCTCTATCAATCTAAGAATAATGGGTTTTATAACTCAGCGACATAAGTTAGCGAATATGTTATTGTGCAAACGGTAACTACAGTAGCCCCATGGCTTCTTTGGTGCTGACTGACAGCTCACAGCTGACTTCTGACAGCCAACATTTAGGTATCTACCTAAATTTTGACTGTCAGAAGTGATAACTGCTAAGCACATGTTTTGCAGATCATATGGTTCGGCGTAGGGATACATAATTTGGTCTGGTAACTTTTCAAAGCTGTCAGCTGTCAATCAGCACCAAAGAAGCCACGGGGCTACTGTATGTTGTGAGGTTACCAGTACGTTGATATAATACAAATAATCCGTAGTGTAAATTTCAATTTTCTTATGAATAATTAAATTGGACGATTAAGAACGTTATTATTATATCTACTCATACTTATTCATACGTCAAGTAATGTGATAAGCAGCTGTCACTTTTGATAGACATTATTTATTTATTAGAGATATTTAACGTGCACTTTCTGAACCGACTGATTATATCAGCACATGGTAATTTCTATGGGCGAAAGGCCCTACCAATTTTGCCAGGAAAGGTATTTTCACATACCTTCTAGGGATCTTTTGCAAGCCACAATCGACATGGGACCGACGGCATTACTTCCCTTCCGAAGGAAGTTATGCTACGGATTTTTATCGCTCAAGAAAAATCCGTTGACCTAGGTTGGTTGATGGATATTATTAATAACTATAAAATAACATTAATAATGATAGTAAAATGTTATCATTTTTGAACACAAAAAATGAATTCAAACTAAAACACACAAAGAACAATAAGTAAAAGTTCAAAATGAAGTAAGAACAAACTTAAGTAACTATTTAAATTTAAGCAGGCAACATGGAGGGAGTTATGGTCTGTGAGTCGAGCTATCGGGGTAAGGGGGATGGACCCTCCCCCTGTCTACGCCACTGGCACGATTTGACTAACATTTATTGAAAAATTGAAACATATCTTGTCTATGGTGGTTGGAGGTTTTCACCCCCTAATTGGGTGTACTGAGGGAGGTTTTCCTAAAGTGGTTTTCCACTCTCCCTTCACGTAAATGTGGGTACACTTCTACCTAACCCCTATCACATGAGCGTAATTAGTACACAATATAGTATAACCCGAACAAGTATTAATACGTGGTGCTAAGAAACGTACATCTTGATAGTTCTAACATATTTGCACGCTCGTTGCTCGTGCCTATTATTTTATCGGGGAATAAAGAAGTATTAAATTTTTATTTTAGTTATACTTACAACCGTAGTAATGAAATGGTAGCCATTGTTTAAGATTGTACAACAAATTAAATATGCCATGGTAGTTTTATCTTTTCATGGTTACTTTTGAAATGCTGAGGAAGTATGGTTCTAGCAAACGAATAAATCGTCTTATGTTAATTTTTTATTATTACAAGCACAAGTGATATGAAAAATGTCTTAGAACATCAAAGTTAGTTGCACTGTAAATAAAAATGTTGCAAAATGGTGTAAAAACTATCCTGTCTGCAAGCTACCAACTACCATTATGATAGCAAATCACGGGTTGATATAATCCTTTGTTTAGAATTGAGATGGGTCGATACAAGTATTTTTCGATACTCGATACTGATACCACAATTTTCTCACGATATTCGATACCGATACTAAGGTCGATACCATCCCATTATATAGGATTAATCACACTGATATTAATTATTACTACCCGTCCTTGACGCAAAAAAAAATCGTAATCATTGAGCGGCCGCGACCGTAGAAAATGATCCGTTTTATCAACTCGAAACTCCATTAATTCGGCTGTAAGTTCATCATTTTAGATTTGACACCTCCACTTTAACAGTCTATTATTGGGTGGTACTGTCGCTATGCACGTGGCAGTGGAGAACCAAGTCCAAAGAACCGCTTCATGACATGACACGTGATGCACCGCGTCGCGCGCAGGCCTAAGATACCAGGGAACCGACTAGTACGTCCGTGAAGTTGGCCCCCCCACTTTTAAAAATTCAATTTTTTATTATTGCAATCGTTTGTTCTTCGTTTGTTCCGGATTGTTCCGCAAAAATTTTCGTTTGTTCCGTTTTGATAGGCCCACAAATGATATGTTTACATTGGGGGGGCCAACTTCACGGTAGCCCCCCCACTTGTAAAAATTCAAGTTTTTATGATCGCAATCGTTTGTTCTTTGTTTGTTCCGGATTGTTCCGCAAAAAGTTTCGTTTGTTCCGCATTCGTTCTTGCACAAATGGGACGTGAACTTGTGGCGCTTTGTTTACTAGTGAGGGGCTAACTTCACGGTAGCCCCCCCACTTTTAAAAATTCAAGTTTTTATAAATGCAATCGTTTGTTCTTTGTTTGTTCCGGATTGTTCCGCAAAAATTTTCGTTTGTTCCGTTTTGATAGGCCCACAAATGATATGTTTACATTGGGGGGGCTAACTTCACGGTAGCCCCCCCACTTGTAAAAATTCAAGTTTTCATGATCGCAATCGTTTGTTCTTCGTTTGTTCCGGATTGTTCCGCAAAAAGTTTCGTTTGTTCCACATTCGTTCTTGCACAAATGGGACGTGAACTCGTGGCGCTTTGTTTACTAGTGAGGGGCCAACTTCACGGTAGCCCCCCACTTTTAAAAATGCAAGTTTTTATAATTGCAATCGTTTGTTCTTTGTTTGTTCCGGATTGTTCCGCAAAAATTTTCGTTTGTTCCGTTTTGATAGGCCCACAAATGATATGTTTACATTGGGGGGGCTAACTTCACGGTAGCCCCCTCACTTGTAAAAATTTAAGTTTTTATGAATACAATAAGTTTTTATTAGTTTGTTTCAGATTTTTCCTCAAAAATACATTTATATTTCTGTTTTGATACGCTGACAAATGATATGTTTACTTTGTAAGTTCATAAAGTTACCTCCTCCTTCTCCTCCTAAAAACGTTAATATATATATATGATTGCGATCGTTTGTTCTTCGTTTTTTCCAGATTGTTCTGAAAATAATCTTTTGTCCCCTTTCTATACCTCCATAATTTGTATGTTTACATTGGACGTCCGTAAAGTTAGCCCCCCTTCCCCTACTTTTAAAAATCCATGTTTTTATGATTGCATCCATTTGTTATTCGTTTTTTCCGGATGGTTCTCCTAAAAAATACGCACACTCTGTGGTGGCAATGACTTATTTACACTAGGATTGTGGTTTGGCATCCTTATGCCAACTCCCCCCCCCCCTTCCCCAACCTCCCTCCCTGCCACACACACACACACACACACACACACACCTTTGCAATCAATAATTTGTTCTTGGTGCATTTTAGATTTTGCTTAAAAATTTTCCTTTATTCCTTTTTCGAAGCCTAAAATATTTTTGTTAGTAGTAGCTCTCCTTTATTATTTCAAAACTTGAAAATTTTTTGTTTAAAGTTTGTTGTTAGTTTGTTCTAATGTTCCTAAACATGTTTTTCTTTATTTTGTTTTAAAGTTATTTTAGAAAAAATGTTTTTATTTCCTATTAATGGTTTTAAAATTAATATATATTTATCATTATGCCTAGCTCCCTTTTCCCACCTCATCTAGTTAAATTTAAAAAAATTGAATTTGTATTTTTATATTTTTCTTTTGTTTTTTCCAGATTATTGTCCATCGTATTTTAGTTTGTTCTTTCTTAGATTTCTTATAAACTCTAAATAAACCAGTGTCACTAGTGATGACGAATGGCCTTTAGTGTGAGTGACTTGTGCGGTTGCACAGGGCCTTAGGTAAAGGAAGTGCCACCCTCTGTGTCTAGTCTCTAGGTCTATAGAATTGACAATCTTTTATGTGATTCCCTCACTCTGCACAATACAGCAATAAAGATGCCAAGCAAGTCGGAAATACCAAAACTGATGAGACGTTGCATGTCATACAACTTAAAGTAAAAAAAAAAGTAATTTTATAAATCTCACCTCCCATTTTCAAGCTTTATAATATAGCTTCAACTAATTGGGTAGTTGTAAAATCACTGACAAAATACCTGAGTGGTATCTTCCCCCGCCCCCCCAACCCTCTTTCCACCGCTCCTCAAGGAGCTCGGAGCTATGTTATTGTGAAGCGTTGACACCACACCATCCTTTTGTTTGCTACTAATACCGTTATAATTTAGTAAGTAGTAGCTTTGGCCACAAAGAAGCGGTTGGCAGGAAATGTCATCTATTTCATTTCTAGCACTTACAAAGAAGGAAACTCCTTGTCAATTAAAATGATTTAATTATTTATTCAAATCAATCTATGTTTATAAAGGGTATTCAGACTTAGATGACCAAAAAAGTGATCAAACAAGTAGAATAAAGTAAGTAAAATACCTAAACCTCTAAAAAATGGCTACAAATCTGCAAAAAAAAAGTCCAAGAATTTAAATAAAATATTGAAATGAATGCATACGACTAAATCAAAGACACGCTTTACAAATAGAAACCAAATATAGCTATGCAATGAAAGTCCTTTAAGAAAAATTAAACTCATGGATTTTGCTAACTATAGTAGTCTATTAATTTAAAAAAATCTGCTTTAAAAAAATACCATCATAACGCATCTTTCCACCGCTTAACGGCAGCGTCTCATTGGTGATGTGGATTTTACAAATATGACAAACAAAGAAGATAAAGAGTTAATTTCAACACTGTTCTTAATTCCGACAACGGTTTTTATCTAAAAAATATTTGAATATTTATGCATTCATAAAATATTAATAGCATTTAAAATGTACTAATTTAACATAAGTGCCTGGCAATTATTCAAAAATTCCTAAAAATGACTCATAAAGGACGCAATCCTAGAATATAATATTAGCTAAAATACAAAACGACACAATTAAATATATATATACCTAGAAAATCGTTTACAAAGCCAAGGGGTCGTGAACAGAATTTATGTACACATGAGTATTGTCTGTGAGATGTAGTAAAATAAATATGACCTATCACCAAAATTTGAGCTCTTCTTATTAATTAATTTTTTCATGTAATTGGAATATAATAAGAGCTTATACTTTATTTTAACATGGTTTGTACTTTAAAGACCCCAGAACAATCCCTTTAATTATAGTTATACGAGTAGCTATCGTCATTGTAATAAGTTAATTTTAAATAGACTAACTTTATGTGACATGCTCTTTAATTTAAACGCACTGTTATTGTTTCTTTCACCTTAGTTAAATAAATCAGAACACCTCAAGACGTTATAGCAAATAGTACTTTTAAACAAAATTATTCATTAATCTAAAATGATTCAATTAGGGAGTCATGGGTGACGTCTGTGCTGGGGGTCCGGGGTTCAATCCTCGATCCCAGCACAGATTTATCTGATTACCAAACACTTCCTTCCTCTCTGACAAGACGTGTATTAATCACAGCTTGTGAATGTGTGGGATGCCAGGCCTCCACTGTGGTTCGGATCCCACGTTAAACTGTAGGTCCTCCATTTCATCTCACAATCACCCTACCATCACACATTAGCGTAAGTGCGTAAATTATTATTATTACTAAGGAGTCAAAGCAAAACCACTGTCAAAATAATTAAGACCGTGATTCCAACTGTGAAGACGACCTATGCTAAATAAACAACTTGAGAATAATGCAAATATTGTTTGGGGAAGGATAATCAAGGTACAAATGAAGATTTTGTGTATATCTCCATAAGAAGTTAACAACTAAAAAACACTTCACAAGCTCACGTCCCATTTGTGCAAGAACGAATGTGGAACAATCGAAACTTTTTGCGGATCAATCCGGAACAGACGAAGAACAAACGATTGCGATCATAAAAACTTAAATTTTTACAAGTGAGGGGGCTACCGTGAAGTTGGCCCCCCAATGTAAACATATCATTTGTGGGCCTATCAAAACGGAACAAACTAAAATTTTTGCGGAACAATCCGGAACAAACGAAGAAAAAACGATTGCGATCATAAAAACTTGAATTTTTACAAGTGGGAGGGGCTACCGTGAAGTAGTCCCCCCCAATGTAAACATATCATTTGTGAGCCTATTAAAACGGAACAAACGAAATTTTTTGCGGAACAATCCGGAACAAACGAAGAACAAACGAATGCAATTATAAAAAACTTGCATTTTTAAAAGTGGGGGGGCTACCGTGAAGTTGGCCCCTCACTAGTAAACAAAGCGCCACAAGTTCACGTCCCATTTGTGCAAGAAAGAGTGCGGAACAAACGAAACTTTTTGCGGAACAATCCGGAACAAACGAAGAACAAACGATTGAGATCATAAAAACTTGAATTTTTACAAGTGGGGGGGCTACCGTGAAGTTGGCCCCCCCAATGTAAACATATAATTTGTGGGCCTATCAAAACGGAACAAACGAAAATTTTTGCGGAACAATCCAGAACAAACGAAGAACAAATGATTGCAATTATAAAAACTTGAATTTTTAAAAGTGGGGGGGCTACCGTGAAGTTGGCCCCTCACTAGTAAACAAAGCACCACAAGTTTACGTCCCATTTGTGCAAGAACGAATGCGGAACAAACGAAACTTTTTGCGGAACAATCCGGAACAAACGAAGAACAAACGATTGCGATCATAAAAACTTGAATTTTTACAAGTGGGGGGGCTACCGTGAAGTTGGCCCCCCCAATGTAAACATATCATTTGTAGGCCTATCAAAACGGAACAAACGAAAATTTTTGCGGAACAATCCGGAACAAACGAAGAACAAACGATTGCAATAATTAAAAATTGAATTTTTAAAAGTGGGGGGCCAACTTCACGGACGTCCGACTAGTGGTAGATTCTACACCATCGCCGCGGCCGCAGTTTTTCATGGATTACCGCCAAGCTTTTTTAGTTTTTCATATTGTAGCATACCAATTGAGTGCGGCGACACTACGATCCCTATATTCCATTACCGTGGGCTAGCAAACAAATTTTGAATCGACTTCATTGTGATCTTTTTCTATTTTTACAAGGATTTTTCGAGATATTTCTATTTTTTTCGATACTCGATACTATTTTTAATGGCCCACTCAATATTCGATACTTCCAAGTATCTATGGTATCGAAGTTTCGCAAAAAGTATCTATCCATCTTTAGTTTAGAATGTGCACGTTAATTTTTTTTCAATAATATGAAAAAGTAAGTCAAATTATCCTAAACATAAACAAATTTAATACAAGACATCAGGCCTATGCCTTGTTATAAATCATATTATTATTATTATTAGCACCGCGTCTTACTACCCGTTCGGGTTATACGCACTTACGCTAATGTGTAATTGTAGGGTGATTGTGAGATGAAATGGAGGACCTACAGTTTAACGTGGAATCCGAACCACGGTGGAGGCCTGGCATTCCCCACATTATAAATCATATTGTTTGGCAGAACAAACTCCGATGTAACAAAAAATATCTTTGCCGTAGTCAAAGCAGGGTCCCCTGGACTGTTGGTCGAGTGTGCGAGCCAGTTATCAACTTGGAGGGGCTCATTCAGCCCACCAAACACTAGCTAATGACCTGTAAGGTCATACGAATTAATAGAGGGATAGCGAGAAACAATTTTGGAAGGAAAAAATCGCCCCAGTTTACCCGACTGGGGGGTCGAATCCCAACTTCCCCGTCACAGGCAATTCAGTCTGTTGCGAGAGTGAGCTCATCGATGTGGGTTTCAGCACATGCCAAAATTAATCAAGTTCCTCCCGTAAAATTATGTCGGTAGATGTTGCCAAACGCTGCATCGAGCTACCTTTGTGCACATTCAAAGCCCTCGGAAGTTACAACTCACTCGCGCGTGACTCCGCACCTCCCCCACCTCACTGTTCTAGTTCGGAACTTCCGGAGCTATCTGTACACTCCCTTCTTATTATATAGGTCCTTAGATATCATAAGCGCCAGGGTGGGAGTGTAGGGAACACGAGTTGAGGCGAATATTTTGGCAGTTTTTATAGCAACATTTTATTTTATTTTGGCAAAATAATTAAAATCTCGCTCGAGTAGAAACATAGTCTAATTTTTTTCACATGGTTACCTCAACAATCGTTGAATATCTGTCAAGGCTGTCCTGAAATTTAATGTCATTTTCTCTTCATTTGAAAATGTTCTCATCTATTGCTGCTATGCTCATGACAGATATTTAACACAACTGTTGATATCACGTGAAGAAAATTAAACTTTATATTTCTACTGGAACAATATTTATCTATTTTGGCAAAAGAAAATAGTTTTTTTTATAAAAATTGCAAAAACACTGGCCTTTTCACGCGTACCCTACACTCCTCTTAAAAACATCAATCAAGTTGTCGACACGATTAGCAACAACCTTGAAATGGAGAAGACGATGATTTTAGGATGGTCACCTGGAAATGAATGAGTAATATTACAATGATGAAAAGGTCAAGTTATTTTAAAAGCTGTCGTAGCCTATTTTATGATGTATTGAGTGCGCTGTTGACCATATTTGTTGTGGAATTTCGAGACGACATTGAGAGCATTCAGACGGGGTAGATCAGTATTTATCAAATTTTCGCCCCACGCGAACTTACCTTTTCAACTGCTCTTTCGTTTTTAATAAATCTCTAGTGGTACTGAATCTAAACAAATAAAGGAAATAAAAGAAAGACTAATGGAAGCCCATAACATTCTGCCAAAATTTGCGGTAATTTGTTTATCAGTCTTATTACTCAATATCTAACACACATGTTGCAAATAGTTATAATTACGAGTATGTCCGTATGAAGGGGACCAGATTTTAATTAGATTAAAATCCGCTTCGGTGACCACATAGTCTAACGCACTACTCTTGTAGTAGGCTAGACTGCCGATGACGGGTAGATCGAGGTTAAAATCTCAACCGGGTGTACTGATAAGTTTTCTATAAAACTGTTTACCAGTCTCCCTCCACGCAAATGTGGGTACATTTCCTCTAAATATGACCGTCCTAATCCTTAAGACTATTAGCGTAGTTAATACACAAGCATATAACCCGAAATGTTAGCAAGAATAGGTGCTAAAATATATTGTTAAAAATGACACTTGTACACAGGAATTGAACCCGCGACATTTGGCTTGGCACGCCATTGCTCTTATTACTTTCAATAAATATTTGATGATTATTTAAACTCAGTGGAACATCGCATATCCTCTAAAATCTTTTGTGTACCCTTGCATACAAATTAAGATTTGTGACTGTCATTTGAATGCGCTTCAATGTATCGGCCCTAGAATGCGCTTTTCTGCGGGCGTTTTGTGCCGCGCGACATACGACGGCAAAATACGTCTCGTTTTGTGTTTTCATTTATGCGTGTGTCTTTTGCCGTCCGTAAAAAAAAAAGTAGTGTGGGAGGACAGATTGTATCAGTGCTGACAATGCCTTTGTGTTGGAAAGTGGAAGATGGATCCGTGCGTCGTCTATTTTGCGTATCGTAACATTACATTGAAAAGACGGAAAAGAAGATGGAATGTTCATCCCATCAACTTAGCAAGATTTGAAGATGGGGCAGTTCGTAATCTCTATAAAAATAATTAAGGGACGACATGAACACGTTTTTCTTAACCTCATCTATAAAACGTTCAATATCTAAATCATCTATTTCTTAGAAAAATTAGAAAAAAACAAAACAATAATTATTAAACTGACACAATCTTATTTGGAAACCTCCACACAACATAACTAGTCATGTCTACTAGTTAGGGTTGGCAGCACTGATATTTAGACAGCGGACCGCCGAAAAGCGTAGCGTTGCCATACATAAATTGATCCATCAGGCGCCATGCAGTTAAATTATTTCTGGCGGCTTTTGTCGCTTGCGTTTTGTAAGAGCCCTTTTATTCAGGCGTTTTGTGCCGCGCGACACACGGCTGCAAAAGCCGTCGCGTTTTCTAAGTCACTGGGAACAAATGAGTCATTTTATGCTCTGCCATCCGAAAAACTTGCCGTCGCGTTTTGTAAAACATGCCGTCGTGTGTTACAAAACGCCAGCGACAAAAGCCGCCCGAAATAATCTAAGTACATGGTGCTTTATGGCTCCATTTATGCAAACGCGCCGCTTTTCTGCCGTCCGCTGTCTAGGCATCAGTGCTGGCAACCTTAGCTAGTAGACAGGACTAGTTCAGTTGTGTGGAAGTTTCCAAGCGAGATTGTGTCGCTTGAATAAATTTTTTCTTTCTCATTTTTCTAAAAATTGGATGATTTAGATATTGAACGTGTTATAGATGAGGTTAAGCAAAAGAAAGCAATTTGGGATTCATCATCGGAGGAATACAAAAACAGAAATCTATAAAACAGTCAATGGATAGAAGAAAATGAAGTAAAAGATTGCCTAGTTTGAATCGTTACTTGGAATTTGACCACTAGCTCATCAAACGATGCTGCCGACATTCTAAAGTAATTTAAAAACTTGTCCCTATCATCTCTTTCTTAATTTTCCGTAGAGGTTACGAAATGCCCCATCTTCAAATCTTGCTAAGTTGATGGGATGAACACCCCAACTTCTTTTCCGCCCTTTCAACGTAATGTTTAATATACGCAAAATATATGACGCACGGATCCATCTTCCACTTTCTAACATATAAAGGAATTGGCAGCATTGGTTATAATTTGTCCTCCCCCACTACTATTCTTTGCGACGGGCGACAAATGCCGCGTGCATAAAATGAACCTACAAAACGCGACGGCTCTTGCCGTTGTGTGTCGCGCGACACAAAACGCCTGCACAAAAGGGCTCTAAGACACGACGGCATGTTTTACAAAACAGGACGGCAAGTTTTTTGGACGGCAGAGCATAAAAGGACTCATTTGTTCCCAGTGACTTAGAAAACGTGCCGGCTTTTGCCGCCGTGTATCGCGCGGCACAAAACGCCTGCACAAAAGGGCTCTTTAAGTCACATGTCCAAAGTTAAGAGCAGTTTTAATAACGGTGATATTTATTTGAATATTTATTTCAATCCAAAAACACTATTATTTTGTTAAAAAATTATTCAAAACAACACTCAACATGTTTTCACGAACTTGACTCATTTTCAAATTAAAAGAAATCAAACAAGTTGTTTCAGATTCATAAGCCTCGTTGTATTTGAAAGTAACTGATTTTTTTTTATTATTCATTAGTGAGGCCCATTGTAGTATTTCGCTGATCATTTCTATTTTTAAAATAATTGTTTCACAAACAAGGTAAACATACTGTAAATCGCGTGTTGTTAGTTCTTTAGTTTCTCCACAGATGGCGCCACACTCAAAAACATTCGATATAAGGTGCGAAATTCAAATTTATTGAAACTCATCCACGTTGAAACATTTAAGTAGTTTATTTTCTAATTATTAATGTTACGTGAACTAATAGCTTTAATTTCAAAATGTATTTAACTGAATGGCGCTTAGGGTTCAATTAGATGTTAGATCTAAACAAGGAAACTGTCACTGAATGTTTATAATTGTTTTCATACTTTAATAATTTTTCAACTAATTTAATATAATTAAAGGGTGCTTGCCACTCAAATGGTATGTAAGTGTTAATCACTTATAGGGTATGACTATCAAGACATACCCAGCACGTAATATTTTTATCCGAGAGGCAGTTGGCTGTTAATAAGCACTGACGTCTCCCATAATATTATAATAATATAGATTAATTTTAAAGTCATACTCCTCCTACTTATATCTTGGACGTCTAATCATAAATATCCCCCATTTTCTTCATAAAAAAAAGTTTTCCCATCCACACCAAGACGCTAAACCATGCCCGCCCACTCAAAGCAAATTTCGAAACTATCCAAATCACATTTTCAAGACCTGCACAATAATACGAATATATCTCTCTAGGATGTAATCCTATAGCAACTTTTCCCGCCTTCAGCAGCGGGGACAGACCTGCCCTGATTTAGTTATTTTATTTCAAAATAATGCATTTTACTTTTGCTTGATTTTGTCCATGCTTACTGTCCTGTCCACCTAGAAGGATGTGTGTGTGTGTGTGTGTGGGGGGGGGGGGGGTTGGTTCCAATTGACTGCATTAAAAATATTTCCCTCTCCCCCACAATATTCTTAAGGCTCATGTCCTTAAAATCCACCCTCTTACCTTCGTTTTGATAGTTTAAGTAGATAACCATAACTGAAATTAGTGCAAACAATAATAATAAGTTTTATTGTGTTTTTCAGCTTTCTTCTGAGAGCGTAGAACATATCCCTACACGCACTGCTACTGTGTCAGCGTCAAAGCCCGCAGCCAATCCGCTGCAGTTTATCAAGGTGGGGCCCGCCAACCTATATAAGGCTGCTCAGGAACAGATAAAGAAGGTGGAGGAAGTCAAGAAACTGAAAGAAGAGGTCAGAAATGAAGAAGAAGATTGGCAGTCGGTGCGTTACACTTTATGTGTCCTTGTTCATCAAAACTGTACACCCCATTTTATCTGTTGGGCTACCTTAAAAATAAACATTTATGCAAATTTAAAATGTGTGGGGTAGGCTCGCTTCAAACTATAACATTAAAATTGGTATTTGGAGATTTATTCTTCTCCAAAATTTTACATTAATTGAGCATAACTTTGGCCACTTACTCTTTTTATTATTTAGAAAATAGTAATTATTCTTTTACATAAATATAAATTAAGGCTATATTATTTTATCTTAATTTTATATACATTTCAAAATTATCACTCTTGGTAAAAAATTACTAGATTGAATAATTTAATATTAATTTTAACTAGTGTGCACTGCTACATCAACTAATATATACCTCGTCTACGGTAGGAGTGTTAGTAAGTTATAGAGCTAGCACTAGGTTCTTTATTGCAAACATTGGTTAAAGTCACTAATGTCACCCTATTCAGAAATAGCTATTACATGCTTAGTAATACTCTTTTATCAATAAAAAGTTTTATCAAACGATTATAATAATACTCCAAGTCAATGTTCGCAATGGAGAAACTTGTGCTAGTTGTCAGTTAACTATGCTGCTACTGTAGATAGTGTTATATTATCATGATTATTTAATTAGATAAAGTGTTAGTCTCGTTTGGTAATCATATTTATTGGTTGATATATCCTGAATTGATGACAGGAAATTATAGGCGATAAGGTTGAAGTTCACGAGCAGCATGTTGGGTGTCACTAGGAGAGAGAGATTAAGAAACATTCGCTGCACGTGAAAGAGCAGGAGTACAGTGCCTGAAAGAAAGCAGGGCTGGCTTGGGACCGTTTGCCGCCCTCCCCTCTCAAAACATAAAATAAAAACCTTAATTTTTAATGTGTTTAAATAAGAAAAAATATTTTTACTAAAAAAAAATTACACAAAAATAAAAATTACATCAAAGAGTAAGCACAATACATTATTTGTATCTACTATTTGCTCACGTTGTTCTTGACTGTACAGATCATGCAGGTCTTAGCTTGTGTCACAGGCTCCTCACCTCTTTCCTTTCCAAAAACAAACAGAAGATAAGAAATCAACCGGATTTTATGTAATTTTTATATTAATTTTTCAACAACAATCTTTTTGCAAATAATAAATTACATTAAAGAATTGTACAAATTTAAACTATTTACAATTCAAAATCTAATTTTAAAGCTATAGATTCCAATGGTTAGCAAACACATTAAAAACAAAAAGTACAGTATTTCATTTTTGCTGTCATTCGGAATCTGCCACCTTAGGAAACTGCCTACCCTGCACCTCCCCTCCCTCTCCCCGTATAGCCGGCCCTTAAAGAGAGGAAGCAAGAATGAGGTGTGGTATGGGAAAGGAAGAGATTGCCGAAAATAATGTTGGAGCTGAAGAATAAGGGAAGAAGGCCACTAGGCAGGCCAAGAAGAAGCAAAGGGAGAAGAGTGGGTTAGAGTAATAAAGTAATAATGGTGGAGTGACAGGGGAATATGGTGGCAATTTACCAAACTGGCCTGCCCAGAAGCTGGAAACGGTGCTCGATTATAATGTACCTGGAAAACGATTAAAACCTGTAAAAATCAGGGAATTTCATGCAACAGTAGAAAGTTAGGGAAATTTTACTGGAGCGTTCAGATATTGTTATCTTTGCCAAATACAAAGTTGAAAAGTGTGACACAGTGCAAACTATCAGTTTTATATACAAATACAAATTCATATTTACAAACTTTGCTCAATACCTGCACATAATGGTTATTGTAACATTTTGTAAGATTTTTAGCCACAATACTAGTTAAATTAATAAAAGAATAATATAAATTAAATTCATAAAATTGATATTTGTATAAATTTAAATTCAATTATTCAAATGTCTGAAAGGCCTGTTAGATGAATACACATTTTTAATTGATTTACCCGCCTCGGTGGCATAGTTGGCTAACGCGCTTGTCGTGTTGAGCCTGACTGCCAAGGACAGGGAGATCGAGGTTCGAATCTCAGTCGGGTGAACTGGGGGTGGTTTTTCCTAAATGGTTTTCCACTCTCCCTCAACGCAAATGCGGGTTCACTTCCTCTAATTCAACCTTCCCAATTCCTAATCCATTAGCGTAATTAGTACTTAAAGCGTATAACCCGAACGGGTAGTAAGACGCAGTGCTAAATATTATTATTATTAATTGATTTATTTTGGTTAACATTTATTCTACGGCAGGTGCATGTACACTAGTGGCACATCCATACAATTACTTTAGGGAGAGGGGGTGTGTGCAGGCAAATAACCAAGTTTGTAGCCAGTATTACATTTTGGTGAAGGGTTAGTTAAATGAAGGTTTTTTTTTTAAAAGAGTTTTTCCCTTCATCTCAAAGAGAAGTCCAAGAACCTTTGCCAGTAGAAAGTAAAAGATTTGACTGCACCTAGAAGCTATTTGGAGCAGTATTCACTTGGCAAATTGCTGAAATTAGTTGCCTATTATACTAAAAAATGTAGATTAAATTCATTCAACATATTTTCAGTGCTCAATTTTATAGTGCAACTTGGTATATTTTAAGTTTCTATTAAAATTATTTTGGTCTGAAGGAGGGATGGGGGGGGGGGGTGTAGAACGAGGGCAACTATCCCATTTGTTCTCCCCATGGGTGCACCACTGATGCACAGTTTCAGGCAAACTATTGATAATTTTTGCAATAATTTCATAAAAAAAATCTGTACATAACTAACTCTATTTGGAGTTTTATCAATAATCCATACTTGTATCTCATTTTTATCTAGCTTGATGATATTGTCATGGATATTAACATTCATATAGGGCTCTACTTACTGGTAAACTGTGAAATTTGGATTTTAAGTGTATTATGTATGTCATGAAATTAGAACTTGGACAACTGGAAAAGCAGCCGAAGGAAAAGGCAGGAGCATATCATTGAACGTGTGGTGGAGGTGAAGAAGCTCGAGTTGGAGGAACATGACCGCAACCGACGCCGCAGTAAGACCTTCAACGAGATGATGGAAGACAGGTCAGTAAAATATACAAACATTGGATTTTATGATTTATAATAAAATGATTAATTTTTTTTTAGCACCCCGTCTTACTACCCATTGGGATATATGCTTGTATTTAACTACTTTAAATTGATTTGATATGGATAAGATAGTCGAATTTAGAAGAAGTGCACCCACACTTGCATAAAGTAAAAGTTGGAAACCACCTTCAGTACACCTGACCGAGATTCGAACCCTGATTTCCCCGTCATCGGCAGCCCAGTTTATTACAAGACCATTCAACCACCAAAGCAGGCTTCTTTAAATATTACACATAAAAAATTATACTTAAAAATATATTTATTATATTATTTTGTTCATTTTAATCAATGATTTATTTATTTTTCAAGAATGGGGGACAAAAAAAAACCCACTATCTACAACAGGAAAAGATAGACATGAAACTTTACTTTCAGTAAAAGAATGATATGTGTGTATAGATAAGTGTTGCCAAGTTTGGTTTTATTCACACAAAATAGGACATTATTAATTTAATTTATGGTGACGCTGAAATCTGAAATATATCACTAGTACTTAACTGTCTTTAAACTCTTTAAAATCACTATTACAATTTGTGTGACAATAACAAAAGTAAACACAATATGTTTTACTTCAGAAAAATGTCTAAAACATATTTCAGGAACGGCTTGAATCAGGAAAGGTTGCCAGCACTCACATAGTTTGTAAGGGGGATTAATTGTCATTCCATTTGAGTCCAGGTAGGTGTCACCTTATATTTGATTTCAAACCCCACTTGACTTGCACTAAGTCTGACAGCCATATATTGTGGGATTCATTTTTAGAGTGTACACAAGTTAAACATTACCTTAAACTTCTCTTTTAACTTTTAGGTATTTAAAATGTACCCTTTAAACTTATATAATTTGTTGGTATTTCAAAGATGTATTTTTATTTCTAAATATTTCATGCTTGTATTAGTTCAAAATTGGAGAAATGATTTATTTGATATGATTAAAAAACTCGTTACATATTGATTGTGCACTTTTAACAGAAATCGGGCTGGCCGCAAGTTGGGTCTTCAAGTTTTTAAAGATGAAGATGCCAATGATCTGAGTGACCTTGGAATAGGAACATCCAGTGGCAAGAGCAGTATAAGTGAGGATTACAACCATGATGACAACCTTAGTGTGGTGAGTACTAACACAAGATTAGTATTAGTTTTAACAATAAATGAATATAATATCTCGTTTTCATAAGAAGCCCGTTATCTGAAAACAAACTCATTTCGCCACAACAGCAGAAAACTAATATTACAATTGTATTTAAATTTTTATAGTCAGTTTAGTTAATATTGTAATGAAAAATTATATAGTAATCTATAAGGAAGTATTAAACAAAGCTTTTTATAACTTTTTTATTAACTTTATAACTAATAAATCAAATAAGATATATTAATAGGGTAAAAATAAAATGTTGGTGACCTTCAATCAATGTTGTGTGTCGGAAGTGGGCTTCCTATAAAAATCGGGGCTTGGATATGATTTTATGAGCAATCATCCCCCCTCTATTAGTTTTTGTTTTTATAGGAACATAAGAAAAGTGGGTGTTTTTATGATTTTAAACTTCAATCGCATTAGATTCGAGTCACGTGTCACTCGTACGTCTTCTGCTTTTATGTTACACAAAGATTACATTTTGAGCTAAAAGATATTTGAATCAGGGTCTCTTAAAAGGATACAGTTAACCAAAGAAAGGCCCTTTTTAATTTCTACCCATTGCCTGAAAATGCTAGAAAACTACTAAGCTCACATTCGCTCAAAATTTCTATGTGCTGATACAAAAGTCATTTTATTTCATTGCCATAAATCCACAAGCCAAATTTTGATTTTGTATGTAATGTTATCACACTGACATTTATATGTTTTCTGTTGTTCAGATATTTTACCAACAATTAAAATATATTTTAATGCATTAATCTTAAGATCTAACATCAAAACATATGCACTAAATGTGTGTAAAATTCGTCTCACAAATTTAAGAATAAGCTTGGTAAAATGAGTGAGATAATTATAATTATATTGAGGAAACAAAACATTAGAACATCTCCATTAAATAAGAGCATGACGTTATTGTTTAGTAACTTACTGGTCACAACACTGCTCCTTTTACACATACATATATCATGCATGACATGCTGCACACACTTTCTAAAAAAACATTTTTATTACTTTATTATATTTTTATTTTAATTTTCACTATAAAAAATATGTGCTTGTTTATGTGGGAGTCTAAACCATTTTTGTTCATCTTGGGTAAAAACAGAGCAAAATTAAGAATACAAATGATAATAGGTACTTGGTATCTTTATTTAGAAAACCAATGTAGAAAAATGTGTCATCCTAAATTCTAACCACATGCACTGGACACAACCATAGTTGTTGGTGCTTCAGAGTTGCAGGATTTCCACCGCCAGCGCATTCTTGGATGCTACTTTATTTGAAATCTTAACCTTGATTTTAAACTATTGTATAAAAATATTACTTCTTTCCTAGTTTTGTTGATCCGCTCTTTTTTTCTAGTATGATTGATACACATTTTTCTTAGCATGGTTCGATTAACTGTTTTTTCTAGTATGCTACACATTTTTCCTAGCTTGGTTGATCACTATTTCTCCTAAGATGGTTGATCCTCTTTACATTCAGTTCAATACAGTACTTTCAGTGTATATTTGTTTACTCTTGAGGAAGTAATTCTAAACCTATTTGCACTATCATAATTATTGCAGTCTATTAAATACTTGAATGGTTTTAAAATTATATTTAAATTAATTGCTGTTACTATATTAATTTAAAAAGTCATATCACATTATACAGTGTGATAAAACACTTGATGTTATTGACACAATCCCTTTAGTTAATCCAGTGTTTTCCAACCTTTTACGGGGTTTGACTCCAGTGTTTGTCTCCGAGACCATCGCAACCCCTTGATAACCCACTACAAGTGTTCAAATCCAAAGTTTTATTTTTCACTGCGTCTCCCTGCCCATATGGCTATTCTCATTTCGTTACACCAATGGTTGAGGTATAATTTAGATGACATGAACCCTTATTTGCTTGAAGGAAGAGAAGAAAACCATTTAGGGAAAATTCTTTTTGGAAGTTATGCTAGCGCCCCTTACCTAAACACAAGACTGCTACAGTAAACTTAAGCCAGTGAGTAACTCTCAGAGTTGGATAACTAAAAGGAACCCAAGAAGTTACTTAACACTTTTTAATCCTTTTAACTGGTTAGATTTTTTTTGAATTCTGCCCCTTCCTATAGTCACTTAATAATAATAATAAAAAAAAACCACAAACTTAACAAGAGTTGTGAACCCACCCAAAACACACCGTGATCCCGAGGTTGGAAGCCGCTGAGTTAATCTGAGTGTTTTAAAATGTATTTAAAGAAATTTCAGTGTAGAGCAAGAACACGGTAGGAAGGATAGAATCTGACAGTTACAAAATTTATCAAAACAGCTTTAATACATCCATACATTATGCCATGTGATCTGAAGATGTCACTTTTGATATATATAACCAATACCTATAAAATAACTACAAAAACATACTAAAATGTTATTCATGTTGACTGCAAACAAATATGTTTGTATTTTATAAAAGATTCTCTCTACCATGTTCTTAATATATTCTATTCTCTGTTCTTAATATAGCTCAAATAAAGTTCTATTTAGGCCTCCACTAATGCAGTAATTGAAATTTGATTGTTAAAATAATTACACTATAAATAATTGAGGAATTACATATTTTTGTTAAATTTTAATACACAATTTTCAGGACGGCAGAGAGCACTTAGACAAATACAACTATGTGACTCCTAATGGTGATGAGCGGAAAAATGGTTTGAATGGTCACCACGATGATGACACATCAACAACAGCGACAATATCTTCTCCTGAACCCGAGGAGTACACATATGAACGCGCTATACAAAGTTATGTGAACTTTACCGAGACACGTGTGAAATCCAGGACAATGAACAATATAAACAATAACGTGAATGGAAATCAAGGGAATGAGAAGCTAACCAACAATGTGAGTGGTGAAAATTTATCAAATGGTACAAGTGCTACAAAGAAGATACCTCCTCCTGTGGCACCAAGGAAAGAGTCTGCAGCAAAAATAGAAGAAAGGCTTTTAGCACGGGAACAAAGGAGAAGTAGTATAGATTCAGACACTACCAAGAAACTTGGTCTACAAAAAGTCGACGTTTTGAAACGCAGAGAACTGTTCGAGAAAGCTTCTGAGTCAGAAGCATCCAAACCTAATAGGGTTTATGGGGATTTCTCTAAAACAAAAAGCATCAAAGAAAGGCTCTCTAATTTAGAGAAACATAATGAAGATGCAAATGGCAACAAAAGAAGGCATTCCACTGATGTTTCTTCTTCGGTTAAAGACAGGTTGACCCAGTTCAAAAAATCATCAGAGAATATAAGTTTGAAGGAGTCTCCCAAACTCATACATAGACTTTCCACTGGGGATAGTTCCTCATCCCAGTCTATTCAGGAGCGAATGTCGAGCCTAGAAAAAAATTTAAACAATGATAGAGAACTATCTCCAAACAAACTGCTTTCTGAAGATTTTTCTCACAGCATTAAAGATCGACTCTCAAATTTAGATTCTGCAATGAATAGAGAAAACGGAAGTAAACTAACACCCGATAAAGATCCGAGCTTCCAAACAAAGCTTGCCAACTTTAGAAACACAGAAACTAATCCGTTTGAAGAAGGATTGGACACCAGACTATTTTTTCCTAATACTCTTAATCCAGATAGACTGATGAATCCCGAAGAGGAAATTTATCAAACAAAAAGACAACAGTTTCATCGATCTCTCGATAATTTGGATGCTGAGATATCCAGTGAGACTCAAAGAAATGACACATCATTTGAGCGAGTTCAAAGTCTTGAGGATTTGGAGTGTTGCAGTAATACTAGAAACTATCCTCCTTCCTCTTCCTCAACGGAAATGTTAGCACTCTCAACACAAAGTGGAGATACAGACAGAGAGGATAGTGGAATTCACACAGCAGATGTTTCCTGTTCTGTAAGTCAGGCAGACGAACCTGTGGAGGAATCTGAAATTGTACCAGTTACATCAAACTTTGCGCCTCTTCTTGAGTCTGTTGTTAATAGCATTGATGCGTTTCAACACGGAACTCAGAGTATACACAAGAACAGGAACATTTTAGAAAACACCCTCGAAGATCAAGACATAAATAAAGATACTTCAAAATTTAATAGTATTGTGGATTGTGATGCTTCAACTCTACCAGCTACAAGTAAAGATATAGATGTGCCATCTTATCAAAAAGTTGAAGATATCATCAATTTTGTAAGTTTTGAAACTCTTCCTACTTCTCCTTTGCTGCCAATGACCTCTGGCGATGGGTCTGCTATCACTTATTCCGAAAACACATCTTCCCTTCTTGACAATTATAATTCTGTAACGACATACTCTTCTTCTTCCTTGAATGACACTATTAGTCTAGTTGAGCCTGCAAGTAATGGGTGTGAGGTGGTAGATATTTCTGGTATGGGGGATTTGTCGGGGACTATTTCTGTAGAAACTAACCAACTTTTGGTGGAGGTTGCTCATTTACCATCTTCTCCTACTTCCTCTCCCTGTGAAATATTGGAAAAAACCACTTTAGAGGCTGATAAAATCAAAGAAGAACTACAAACCCCTATGGTTGATACATCTGAGTTTGTTTTTCCTAATGATGTACCAAACCATACTAATGTATCACAAAATGTGCTACCAGCTTTCAATGAATCCATTGATATGTCAGAAGATAGCTTCGAAACATCCAAAACTCTATCATTTGATGAATTCCAACCAGAGAGTGTGGGATCCACAGATTTTGAAAGTTGCCGCAGCAATGCTAGCTCACCTGAATCATTGCCCATGGAAGCACCCGAGAAGATGGCTGCAGCGATGGCTGCTGTTTGCTCTCGAGACAAGGTCTCAAGTGGATCAGCAGAATATTTCATGAGCAAGAAGGCTCATGATGGCAACAATGTAAAGTCACCTCAGCCTTACATCAATGTTCCTGCCAATTTTAAGGTCAGGACACTTCCTGGTGGACGGTTTGATTTGCAGAGCTTACATTAAGAAGAGTAGTTTTTATTTGCAGTGGCATTTTTTAAGGAAATATTTAGTAGTGGTAGCAAAGACGTTTTAAATTTTATAATTGGAAAATAAAAAATGTATCAACTAAATTTTAATTTAATAAGGTTTTTAAATTTTTCTTTGCCACAGCCCAAATTAATTATGAAATTGACACATTACCGCACAAGTAAATTTTCCCTCTTTTTTCGTCACGTTAGTTTCTTTCAACTTTTTTTTTTTAAGTTAGAAAATATATATGTGCCATTATTTTATGTAATTTAAAAAAATGACAAAATTTTTCTCTCTATATACTTACATAATAATATAATATAGTATTATCATTTGTCTTGTAGGTGTATTTCTTCCAACTTAAAAGATAGTTTTGATTCTATCATTTAAGGAAACATATATTTCAAACGGTTTAAATTACAATTCTCTTTATGAAATTTTTTTAAAAACAAATCGATTTAAAAATAGAAACAAGAATATAATTTTATCATTTTATTTTATTCCACACTTTGGTCACTTTTTACATTGGATATTAAAGAGTATGTATGATACCTTTAAAACGTCTCTGCGTTATTTATTATAGGCTATAATGTACTACTAACTTATGGCAGAACATGATATACCTCCAAACACTACATAGTTAAATCAATGTTTGTCATTCATTAATTAGCAAGCTGTCACTAGTCTTTCACTTAAATTGGCTCACAAGAGTCTTTATCATTAATTTTTTCAAACTATGTTTTTAACTACACTGGGGTCTGACCCTTAATCTTAGTGGCTGGTGTGGTTGCCTACTGAGCTAAGGTTCCCGGGTTTGATTAACGGCATGGTGAAATGTGGGTTTCCCCTTTCACACTGGTGAATTAATGGACAAGGGCTGGATGTTGTGTCTGGTCTAGATTTAAGCTAGTTAAGCTGTGTGCTGATATAATATATTGGTTCGGAAATCTAACATTAAATACCACAAATTAAAAAACAAACAATGTGTCTTTTACACACAGGGTTTATTCTAAAAGCTGTCAACCAATTCTCGCACTGTTGCATCTCGGTGACTTCTTTCTTGGTTTGTAACACAGGGTTCAACTCCTGTTTACAACCTCAAAATGAGGATTTTGACCTCAGTGGTCTTGGGGTAAAGGAACTGATATTTCTGAGTTCAAACCCAACTTTGGTTGACAGATTTTTCTTGAGCGATAGAAATCTGTAGCAAAGCTTTCTTCAGAGGGGAAGTAAAGCCGTCAGTCCCAAGTCTTTTGTGGAATTTAAAATAACCCTGGGTGGTATGTGAAAATACCTTTACCGGCAAAATTTGTGGGCCCTTTCAATATATATATATATATTTATTTATTTATTTATTTTAGAATAGGTAGTTTCAATGTTAGATTAAATTATTTAATTTAATTCTTATGTGTCTTGTAAAAGTTTAAATTTTTTTAAACAGTTATCATTATGGGCATGTGTATAAAAAGTTTAATCATCTATTTTTACATAACTTTACTTAACTTGAAAATGGGTTTAAATTTGCTGTGAAAAATATTTTAAGTTTTTCTTCAAAGGAAAGTTTGGTAATTTTGTTTTAACACTGTCCTACTCTGCCTAATGAGGTGATTTTATTCATCATATTGTGCCATAAAACTAGTTAACTAATCCATATATGATGTATTGTTGGAGTTAGCTGTACTTATAATTAACATTTGGGGCGCTTTAGCTGCTATTATTGATTTATAGATTCATTGTACTTTGAAAACTACTAATAGGTAAGTCATTGATTAATTTAGAATATAGAATAATAACAACCCCTTACATATTTCCATAAATATTCAATTTTTTAAATGACTTTGATGTGTTTTCTTGTACTTTTGTAATGTTAGCCATAAAAGTATTATTAGAGTATTACCGTACCCATTGTGTCTTGAAATTACGTGAGGCTGCTAACTTTGTGGGTTTACTCTGGATTATGCTATGTAATCACTTAGTGTGAACGGTGTTTTCTTGAGCTGAAGAAAATGTGAGAGTTAAACTTTCAGAAAAAATAATTAGGGGCGTGTGAAGTCCACTGGTTTTTAAATCAAAGTTAAAATATTTTTGTTGTTTTATGCTGGGGGAAAAAAATGATTTGTACAACTTTAGATCCTAAATACCATCTAGATAATGTTTTATTTCAAAATTGTTTGAAATATTTTATTCTAAGCTCATAGATCAATTTAATTGATTAAATTTAATGCAATTAAATTAATCCAGATTATTTTCCTGAATATTAAGATTTAATATACATAATAGCTCAGAATGACAATAATTGAAAATAAATGAGCTACTTTATTAATTGTCTAAAAGCCAGAAATCTTTTTTTCAAGCAAAGTTGAAACTGATACATTTTTTAAACTTTGAACCCTCATAAAAATAATATTAACTAAACTTTAGTGGTGTTCAAGACATTTTTGAATTATTTATGAAAATTATCCATTTTAGTCAAGAATGGGAAGGAGCACTTTAAAATCTCTAATTTTGGAATAATTTCACAAATTCAGATTTTCGTTTATATTCTTCGGGGTTTTTATATTTTCTTTTATGTAAGGAAAATACATTGAAGTTCTAAGTTTGATTTTCCAAATTGCACCAAACCAAGACAAAATTGAGTTACTACCTGAATACAGCTACAGTTTGTTTTTGTTTGTATTTTCACACAGCGTCTTATGACCTATTCTGGTTGTACACATAGCCTACAGTCAATTATTAGTCATGAATAATAAAATCTCCCTTTAAAATATATTTCTTCCGGGATTGACTTTATAATCAAGTTTATTCCATTTTGCCATTTGGTCTATGAATTCTAGGCCTATGTGATGACCAGAGAAAATTAATTTGATTCGGTATTGTGAAGTTTTTGCCAACCGCCAGTTTAATAATTAATTACTGAGGCTGAAGTTTTTCTGTTTGAAGAAAGTGCAATATTTTGATTAAATTTTTATTTGAAAGTGTAAAATATTTAAGAAAATTTCTAGACTTTTCTATAAATGTCAGAAATTACAGCAGATCTGTGTGAAATTTTGCACGCCCCTATCAAAATTACTTTTGTAGGATTTTCTCTCAATTTTTACTCACTGCTATGTATTTAGAATATGTTGCTAGAAAGCTATTCACAAAGTAAGCCTAAGATAGACTAACTGAAAATACATATACGATTTCTCTAACATTTTTGTTTTAGTATTTCATTATAATGTTGAATTTAACAAATTTGTGATAGAAATATGCGATTTTAATTTCATGTTATATTTTATGTTTATGTTGTGCACTTATAACATATTGAGTCTGATTCACAATTGCTACTAAGACAGATCAGCATCAACATATTACAACTGATAAAATAATCATTTTCTATTTAAATGAAGATTGTATTCTCATCTCTTTAATCCATTTATTTTCCTGGTTCCATGCAAACAGCTGTTTTACAATAATTTGTTTTCATTTTATATCAATATCAAAGCACCATGAACATAAAATTGTATTGTTTTGTTGAATGAAACTAAATATTATTAAATTGCTTATGATCATCAGTCAGATCATCAATCAGAGTTTACAATCTTTTAAATAAATTTTATAAATGTGTGAATCAGTATTAATTTATTGTGATTGAAGTGTATGTCTGTTATTACATTGCACAACATTGATGGCAACATTTAAATTAACTTAATAAGTCAAATATACTAATGCTGTTATATCAGTTTTGTAATGTTGTTGCATATTTTGTAAATATATTCTGTTACTAACATTAATGTTTACCATTGATTCTTCTTGTTGCTATTTCTTTCAATCTATGTTCTAATTGGTTCTTTCTTCTTTATTTATTTCTTTGCATGGATTGTTGTAATTTATAATTAAGTTTGTGCCAAAAAAAAATAACATTTTTCAATGAAATGGAATAAAAAAGTATATGCATAAATGTTTCCAAAGTTTACAACTCTCTCCTAACCATTGCATGCTTGGGTAATTTACTCTTAATAATTTGGGAATATGGTCAGTAAAAAAAATGTCATTTATTCATTTTTCTTATAATTATAAATCCACTAATATTGTTTGGAGCTGATTATCCAATATCTATGATAATGTCATTTCATAGATCACTTTTCCTATATGGTAAGTTGTTGTGAGCAAGGCTCTTGAAAGTTAATTTATTTAGGGATGATAAATTGGTCAGCAGAAAGGTAGGCCTCCATATACCCTTCTCTGCTGAATGTAAGAGTCAACTCTACTACTATTACCTTCACATGAAAATCTAAGCTAAGCTAGGGTGGGGTACTTGTGTGTCACTCCTAAGCTTAAACATTTTAACACAAAGGAAAGTAAGAAAAGAATATATTACTTTAATAAGTGGGAGACAGGAGGTACATGAGATAGTAGAGGAAGCAAGGTTGATATAGTATGGTCATGCAATGAGGATGGAAAAGGAGAGAATACTGAAGAGTATAATGGAGATGAAGTATGTAGAGAAAAGACCACAAGTGGGAATAAGAAAAAGACGGGAGGGACGGATAACAGAAAGTGTGAAAGTGAGAGGAGTATAATAGAAGCGATTAAAGGAGGAAGATGGAAAGATGGAGGTATTTTACTAAATTGACCCAGCTAAAGGCTGGAAATAGTTGATGGTAATGTTGAATTAGAGAAGGATAGGGAATTCCCAGCAGACATAAGAGAAATTCCACCAAACCTACCTTGCTGAGAGGAAGTATGAGCAAGAAAAAACCTCTTGGTTAAAGATGAGGATAAAAATCTGCGGTAGTATTGTGCAGGGTGCATGCTTATAGTTATTTCAAATATGTATTGACATACATTTCCGCCAATAATAGGATATTATGGGAAATGTCAAGGATCTAATAGTGCTACTAGGTTTTATGTCCCTTAGCAGAAACAAGATATTTTAGGCCGTCAGCTACAGTTTCTATTGTGGTCTTATCAGGTCAACTCTCTTTTATATAATACATTTTATTTTTAAAAACTTTCAATTAATGATTTTAGATCACTTGGGAGAATTTAAAGTATATGTAATATTTTCATTTGTCATTTAACTTTTGGAAAAAAAGAAAATTAAAATGGCAAATAATGATAGGTTGACATGCATGGAATAAGAACAAAATATCATAAATAAGGTGTGGGTGTGTTTATCTTATAAATTTTTTCCTATCACTCTTTCCTGCACCCTCTAGGAATCATAATCATCATTTTTCAAACATGAATATTAATCCAATCCTAATTTACTTGGTTAGAGAAATTGAGTGCACATTTTTTGTGCAACTAGTCCTGCCAGCAACATTCATTGTCATTGACTCGCTAAACTGATATAGGAATCAGTAAATTAAATATTAAAAAACAGATAAAAATAGTTAAGCTAATTCAATTAGATAGGTACCCGGGGAAGAAATTGCCCAAATCAACTTTATTGCTTGTCCATATCATAGGGTTTGTAGTTTATTTCAAACTTTTGTGGTATTTGTACAAATCCACATTTCAAAGACCTCTTTTGGAGATCTCAACCAAATTTGTATGGCATCAAGAATCTATCATCATAGTGTCAATACATTGATCAGTTAATAAATATATATACATATATTTTTCAATCATTTTCATGCAAAATCACATATTGGAATATTCCACTAAAGTGTATATCATTGCTCAATGTAAGCCACTTATTGTTTTAAATACTACACCTAATGAGTTAAATAGCCAAGTTATTATATCATATCCTGAAAATTGAAAAATGACACCTGGACACGGGAATCGAACCCGGGACCTTCGGCTTAGTACGCCACTGCTCTTACCACTGAGCTATCCAGGATTCGTCCCGTGCCCATGGTCATTCTTCACTCATATTTTAAGGCAGAGTCTATGATGGACGTGCAGAAGACGTCAGCTTATAAACATGTGATTATATAAGATCACAGCCATCAGACAACGCAGCCACCTGCGACTCGGTAGTTGGCATGATGCAGCCAATTTACAATTATATATTATAATTGTACGGGATTGCATATATTAATGAATCAGATAGCCGAAGCTATCATCTATGCATTTTGGTGAGGATTCCCGTGTCCAGGTGTCATTTTTCAATTTTCAGGATATGATATCTAAGAGGTGTTATCCTCACCAAAATGCATAGATGATAGCTTCGGCTATCTGATTCATCAAGTTATTATAGTTGTTAAGTACGGCTATAGCTGCAACCAAATATCACATATTTTGAATTGAAAAAATGTCCCGGGTTAGATTCTCGTTTCCAGGTGTCATTTTATGATTTTAGGTAATGTGTTAGGTAGCTATAATATTAAGAGAGAAAAAAGGTGAGTTTTAAGTTGAAAAATATTACTATGAATATCCCCTTTTGTTTTTTAGTTTCCTCTTTTAGGAAATTGCATTGCATGTTTCACACTCTCCCCCCTTGAGTTCTGATAGAATGAAACCTAGGTTTTGGGATTGGGTAGTAATAATCAATTTTATTCAAGAGGCAGCCATTACCTCTTTTTCCAATGGCAGCAATGTAAAATGTGAACTGTGTTCTTTTAATTGTAAACTCTATATTTTGTTTGTTCCCTTTTATAAGTTTCTGTACACCTTTACTTTACCTTCTTCCAGATATAACAAAACACCTCAAAAAATGAAAAGAGTCTTTCCTTAAAGAGACATATTTATAATTGGTATTCATGAAATATTTTTCAACGCAGTACATACGTTTTTAGAAGTGGTTATATTAATTTAAACTTAGTATTATGTTATTAATGACAAAAGAGAATGGTGAAATGTGTGTGTATCACAAGAACTTTATTTAGTTTCCCATCACTCCGACAATATCACTAATCACATCATTATTTTGTTAAAATTAAACCCTTAGTCCTTAAAGTGGGATCGAAAGGTACGTAAGAAAAGGTCAACGTTTTTACCATTTTTATAGCAAACAATTTTTTTAGCAAAAGAAAAAATTGTTCCAGCAGAAACATAAGAGTTGAGTTTTATTTACAAAGTAATCTCAACAGTTTTTGAATATCTGTCATTAGCATATTGACATTAGATAATAAACTTTTTAAATGACACCCTTGATAAATATTCATGAACTGTTGAGCTCACCATGGGAAGAAAATTAAACTTATGTTTCTACTGGAGAAATATTTGATTTATTTTGCTGTAAAAAAAATGTTTCATATAAAAACTGCAGAGCTATTTACCTTAACTCACATTCCCTACCATCCCACTGTAACATTGATGTTTTTGAGAGGAAGTTTAACTTTTTTAAGATTGGGAGTTTCCATGTTATCGGGTTCTATTACCCTACTCAAATCATGGTTAATTTTCCAAAATTTCAAGCAAGTGTTTATTATTTCACTCTGAAGGACATTTGAGGATGGAACTGACAGTTGAATAAGTAACTGTAAGTCGTAATAGTAGCTTTAATTATTTTTAATAACACAGTGTCTTATTACTTGTTCGGTCTAAACACTAGGCTATAATATTCGTGTGAATTTATAAACACAGCAATAATGATAAAACAGGGTAAAAAGTGTTAATTTTTAATACCAACTAAATAAAGTACAAGAGTTTGGAAACAATATGAAGAATTATGGACCATCAATATTATCAAATATTGGAACTGAATTAAGAAGGGCTATGCTTAGCAAGTTTGTAAGTTTGTTTGAATATTAAATATTGGATCGTTTTAAAATAATTAAAATAATATACACTAACTACTCATTTAATGTTATGAGTTGTTGTAATAGAATAATTTTATAAAATAATTAGAAATGGGACACATCTGATTTTTATCGAATTTGAATCATGCAATTTACTTTTTAATCTCAAATACAGATTTGAATCTTTTGAGCCTTTAGAAATATACAATTTTATTGGATAGAAAAAATATGAAAATTTGATTTCCATTCCACTCAAAACATGTTTCTTGATAAATGTTTGGTGACACTGAATATCTGTTTCATTATACAAATAAAACCAACAAAGAGCAATTTTTTTAAACGATTTGATTATTTTTGTACAATTTTGTGATTTAGTTTATTTTTTAGCTAAACAAAACTAAAACATGTTGTTTTATGAACTATACAAGACTACATAATTAATATTGGCTCTACCAATTACAATTATGTTTGAATTAGAATTCATTTTTTGTTGTGATTCTTTCGAATCTTGGATATTATAGAGTTCAATGAGTTTGCATTTAATTTTTAAAAAAACCTCTTGAATGTTTTATCAATAATTCTAATAATAGTGTAAAATATGTTGAGAACACATCTCACAGTCGGATAGCAGAGAAATTATATACATGACTACGCTTGAACCAGAAAGTGTATCAAAGTGTAGTTTTTTAACACAAACAAAATCAATTTTATTGTATTTAAAAAGAACGCTAAAACAGTTTTGCTGATTTCAATGCCACTGATTTTTCAAGTGGAATAAAAAAAACAGAATGTGATATCTGATTCTATCCGTAATGCCAATATAAGTTAGATATTATTGCTGGGGTGATAGTTAATTTTTTTAAATTTAATTTTGATTGTTGAATTTTGCTATTATGTATACTTCCACAGAAAATAATTTTTTTAAAGCTTATATTTGTGACATTTAATTTTTCTTTACTCTATAAAGTAGTGTCACCCGATTTATGCTTAATATGGAAACTCAAACCATTTTACTTTTAATTTTAATCTTAGTTGTCTAAAGGAAGTTGCATTAGCTGAGAAAATTTTAAACTAGCATGTGTCATTAGGAAATTACATCATTATTTGTATTATCTTAGGCCTTATTTTTGCGAGAGAATGATAATATTATCTTTTGCTTGTGTGAATAAAAAAAAATTGGAATTATTTTCAAAATCCCTTCTAAGATTTGATAAAAATCTTAATAAATAAAAAAAAATGTAATGTCATACAAAATGATCTTGTTTATTTTTCCTGCAAATTAATTCAAGACATATTAACTATTTTTAACAACTATAAAAGTCTTATTGTTTTATTAATAAACCTACCACAGGAATCAATTCCTTTCAGAAGATTGCTATATCAAATAAAGATTACAATAGCATATTTTAGATGAATGAATTTTAATAATATTACATTTTTATCTATTTAGATAGATTAAAAATGAAAATATATTTTTCTCATTTAGACTTATGCAAGAGTGTAGAAATAATAGAGTAGGCCTACCATCATTTAAATCAGATAAAGATACATTATATTTGTTTTAGTTGCTTCAGAAGTTACCAGACAATCACGTTTTTCTAATTTTTTTTTGCTGATATCTGAAATAAACCATCCATCATCTTTTTAATGCAAACAACACAATTCAACCATAAAATATAGGCCTATATACTATGCTAAATTTGCTATAGCTTAGCTCAGATAATGTTAAATGATATAGATTATTGAGTGGAGGGGCAAATTACACACATAAATCAATTTTAATAAAGAATATCTTACATTGAGTGTAAGAGAGAATAGGAAAGTGGAGGCCATGGGAATGAAATCTGTGAGTAGTATGCAAGCTGCCACGAGGAGAAACAAGATTAGGAATGAAGTTATTTAGGAAAGAGTAGGTAGGGTACATGGAGTACATGAAATAGTAGAGGAAGCAAGACTGAAATGGTATGAGAGCTTGTGATAAGTATGGAAAAAGAAAGGATGCCGAAGAAAATGTTGGAAATGAAGTATGTAGGAAAAAGACCACAAAAGAGGCCAAGAGAGAGATAGGAGGAGCATTTAACAGAAAGTGTTCAAGTGAGAGGAGAAGTAGGAAGAGTGGTAGATGACTAGCGTAAGATGGAGGCATTTCACTAAACTGACCAGGCCACAGGCATAAACAATTGATGATGATCTTACATTGTTGTAATCAGGCTTTAGACATTATGATTTAGTTTAAAACTAATGCTAAAAACAAAATTGTTTGTGGTTTTTCGGAGGCAAGTCACTAATCAAAATATTGAGGAACATCAGACGTGTTGAACAAACTTACATTGTAAGTTGTATTACTACGAGAGGAGTACTGTTCAACCACAACAGTCATCCTCTTAACAACTAACTAACTAATAATAATTATATTAATGAACCTCATTAGTGGCAGTTAGTAGGTACATGTACGTTATCCATATTGCATGACTAACATTGATTCATGCTAGAAGGATTAAAATCTTATATATGTGCGAAGTGATTATACATTTCGTAGTTCAAGTAAGTTTTTTTACTTTGTTAAATAGCTAAACATGTTAAAGGGGGTTAAAGTTCTAATTAAATGTTGATTTTAATGCATAAATAATAAAATGAACTATTATCATTGTGTTGTATATTTAGAACATGAATATATTTTTAGTTAGTAATTCTCTTTTAATATGCTTACATATAATATATTTTTAATATGTTACTGATATTATAGATAATTAATTAATCAATAAAGAAAATATGCATGATTTTTGTTTTCATATGAACAGTATAATAATTACTAATAAAACAAACTGTTTTTGTAGAAACTGTTTGTCTCAAAGAAGTAATTTTTGTTGTAATGTGTGTGATAATAGTTTTTGTAGTTATTTAAAATAAACTTAGTTACCAGAGGACTTAAGGTAAGACATTAATCATATCAAATTAAACTATGCTTTTGTTTATGTACATCATTTTTTGATTATTTTAATATAACTACCTATTTAGTTTAATGTTTTTTATGCCTTAACTTCAAGATGGGTAATAATATAGTATAGCTAGCTATACATCCATTATAATTAAAAATAGTAAACTGCATATTTTGAATTTAAAACTTTTGAAAAATAAAAAATATTGCAATATAAGTCACTTATAAACAATACTTAAGAATAATCTTAGCTGTTATTTGTGAGTAATGGTAAGTCTGATATATATTATGGAAAGGAAGTGGTATGTTGGTTAGGCCATAGCTCCGAAAAGATACACAACTGTTTAAAGTTAGGGAAACATGGTGTGCTTTTTTCTTACATTTTGACTGCACATTTTGTTCAAATATGAATTATAAGACTTCTTAAAATTGGGAAAAACTCCAGTATTTCTTAAACACTGCAAAGAAAAAAAAACTTTTTTTCTGCAAGAAAAACTTATTAACTCATCCATCACCTACTTATTCAGTGACCAAGTTCCTCAACTTGAGGACCTCATGCTTGAAGAGGGTTTGAATTTTATTTGAACAATATGTACACACATTTATTTTAAGACCCTGATAACAGCAACATCAACCATCAATTCCATATTTGCTTTAAATATTTCATGAAAAAAATCAATCAAATAAATGAGCTGTCATATTGAGAATCTAGATAACATATCAGCAGGTTTGTGTATGTGAAAGGTTTGCCTGTCTTAATGACAGTGAGAGAGAGTTAGTGTGTGTGTTTAGTTCCTATCTTGACATGGTGCTGGTGATAATATACTTGATGAGTCTGTGCTTTCTAACTTGTAGGAGTCAGCTATGTCACTTGGTGGGAAGCTGGAGCAACAAGAAGACATGTTTATATCCTCTGGCAGAATGGAACACACTGATGGAAACAAGTCTAACTATGTTTTTGTGGAGGATAATTTAAGCAAGGTAGGTAAACTTTATTTTATTTTTGGGTCTCACTAGAAAGCTAATAATGTTTTATTAATGTAAAAATCGTATACATTTTATAGCTACATATTATTACAATGTAAGATGAAAAATCTATATTTTAAAATGTCTACTACCATATAATATATGTCTGGTACAAGATACATGGGGGTGGGGAAACAGGAATTGTAAAATTTTGGTAGGAAGAACAGTTTAGACAATACAAACATTATTTCTAAGCACCGCTTCTCACTAGCCATTCAACTTATACACCTATATACTAATTACACTAATATGCAAGTGATTAGAAAGGTTATATTTAGAGGAAGGGTATCTACATTTGTGTAGAGGGAGAGTGAGAAACCATTTAGTAAAAAATAAATCTCATTTCACCTGAAAAGAATCGAACCCTAATCGCATCTTTGGCACTAGTCTATTGTGAGAGTAATGCCTTAAACCATGCGGACACCAAAACCGGTAAGGACAAGATTGATAAAATTTTATTAGTATACCATTTTATTTTATTGCTGCCTATCAAAACCATCTGCTGCAGATAACGTGACTGAGGCATGCATATGTTAGAGTGGTTTTATTAACTTTTGTAACCAACAGAATCTTACTATAACTTTGTGTGAATCCCTCCTTTGTAAATTTATTTGTAACCACAGAATGTTTATTATTACTATTATGTGGGGAATGCCAGGTCTCCACCGTGGTTCGGATTCCACCTTAAACTGTAGGTCCTTCATTTCATCTCACAATCACCCTTCCATTACACATTAGCATAAGTGCGTATAACCCGAATGGGTAGTAAGACGCGGTGCTAAGAATAATAATATTATTACTATTATTATGATTATTATCATCATCATCATCATCATCATCATCATCATCATCATCATCATCATCATCATCGTCATTATTATTATTATTATTATTATTATTATTATTATTATTATTATTATTATTATTATTATCATCATCATCATCATCATTGCTTAACTTGCACTTTCCAAACAAGTTTATAATGTCACATTACTAACAAACTTATACACTTTATTTGAGGCAATCCTTCCTTGATTTAAACTTTACAAACCCAATCAATTATTAGTTCTAAGCCACTTTACTTTCATTTTTCTTTTGCCTAAAGTGGGGATGGAAAAACACTGTGAAAAAAATCCCATCTTCGCCGAAACCAGTGGGTGTCGAAATCTGACCTAGAGTTTACACTCAGCTAACTCTGTTGGTTCTAAAACCTGTTTCGCAGAAGAATTGTATGGCATTGTGTGGACTGTATATTTGATAATGGTGTCATTTTAGAAGACCATCCTATTCATAGATAATTAAAATAAAATAGATTATCTATATAGGTTATATTATCACTTTTTTCAATGCCATTTTTTTGGCATTTAACATTTCTGCAACCTCAGCTCACACTGGACTCTAAATATTTTATATTTTGTATATATGATTGCATGGTTTAAGACAGGGCTCATGTGGTCACAGAGTTTCTTGGAAAATTAATCCACTTTAGTAAAATTGATGTTTTTAGCCGAGAAACTGAAAGTTTTGATTTGTGGGTAAAAATTAGAAAAAAATTATTGATCGAGGACCTGTCAGTATGAATAAATACAGTAGTCCTATGAAAAAACAATATTTAAAGCCTAATAATAGATAAACTATTCCTATTCTAACTAATAGTTATTTAAACCTATAAGCCTTAGGGAATTTGTTTTATACTTTGTATTTTTAATATGTAGACTATATTAAATTAATTTTTTACAGTGTTTTTGGAATTTCCATTCCTTCACTATATATATGTCTCTTTCACTATTTTGTAATGGTGTAATATATATTCCTTCTTATTGTCTAACTGTACTGTTAATGTTTCAGTGTTTTAACTTTTATTAGGCTTTAAATATTATTTTTTCATAGGACAACTGTATTTATTCATACAGACAGGTCGTCGATCAATAATTTTTTCTAATTTGTACCCTGGAATTCTATTCTTTAATTGTTCTGGTATTTCTTAAAGCTTTATTCATCTTATGATTTTCTAAACATTTCCTTTGTCAATCTTTCATAATAATGTCTTTTAACATATAAGTATTTTAACTTTTTTCTAACAACCTTAATTGTCACAAAGTACGTTCCTTTCTAATATATTTACATTTCTCCTTACTAAAATGAATATGAATATAGCAATATTATTATCATTTCTTATTTAATTCATAATTAAATACCTGTTCTTGTCTTTGCACATCTTGACAAAAATTAGCTGATTGTGATGCCATTAGACTCGTGGATTCATTTTTGGCATTTTTAAGTTGGAAAGCCCCAGTCTTAGGGATCACTCTTTCATTCATTAGTCTGGATTACTGATAACAAGGAGACGAGGTATCGAACCTCGAGCAGGTTACTAGAAGTGGTTTTTCCTAAATGGTTCCCCACTTTCCCTCCACACAAATTTGGGTTCATTTCCCAGGGGCGTTGCCAGTAGAGTTTAATTTTCTTCACATGTTGATATCAACAGTTGCTGAATATCTGTTATCTATGATGGTATTATTTAACAAACTTTTTAAACAAAGAGAAAAAGTTGTCATTGAATTCCAGGACACCCTTGACAGATATTCAAGAAATTTTGAGGCCATCATGTGAAGAAAATTGAACTCTATAATAGTACTGGAGCAAGATTTTATTTATTTGGCCAAGAAAAAAAAGTTTTGCCATAAACACTGTAAAAACACTGTCTTTTCCTCGCAAACCCTTCCATTCCACCTTAAAACTACACAGTAGCACTCTTAGCCTCACAAATACCTATACATACTTAGTAAAATTACTTGTTTTTTCCCTCTTAGGAAATATGTGACAGATTGGAGAAGGGGGTTCCAAGTGAAGTTCAGGATGAGAACAAACCTAAACTGCTGGTTGTTGAAGGAGGAAATTTCATCTCAGAGGATATTAAAGATTCTCAATTGTTCAGTGAACAGGACAAAGTCACTGACAATCATTCAAATACGTTAATATTTGAAAAACAAAAGGATGATTCTGTGTCATTCCTGAATACACCCAACCAATGTAATATTGAGGAGGATGTTATTCACTCCATTGCAAATCAGGTAAAATATTCTCTCACACAGACCTTGTTTGACTCATAAAAACAGTGGATGATAAGTAGCTATAAAATTGTGCTCTAAAATGATATACAGTATTTTAATTGTTAGCTCTATTTTAACACATTGTAGGCCTAGTGGTTATTATTTTGTGGGAAAAGAAGTTTGATTTATGTACCCAGTATATAATAGTTTGAATAAAATTTAATATACACACAATAAGTTTTTGGAATTAAATTGATTTTGTCATGGTATTGATTGTTTTGAGTGTGGCTTCAACATTCGTATCAATTAGGTATCAAACTTTATATGTTTAGAGAAATATAACACATACTACCAATAGTAAGTTTTGTCAAGTTGTATAAATCAAGTGAAGTTAGTTGTTTTAAAATAAAAATAAACTTTTATAAAGTCACATATTATGAGTATTCCAAACTAAGTACCTATAATCTTTTTGACAATGCTAGAAAGTATTTAATGTTGTACATTTTCTTAAGAGCTATTTTTTCATTGTCTGATATTAATAAGGCAACTATTCACAATAAAACTACAGACTTACTATGAAATATATAGTTTCACTTGAACTTCCCTAATTGTTTGAAATTGGCTCACATTTATTATTTCATCTGGTTTCAACCATTAAAAAAGAATAGTCACAGACAATTGTAACCAATTGTGATACCACAATAATCAATCATCTTCATTCATGAATATCAAACCAATTCTATCAGGAAAAATCGTAAGATATAATAGTAAATACAGTCAACTCTTGATTCTACAACCTTTCACGGTTCCCTGGAAAAGGTTCGTTATTTCGAAGGGGTCGTTATTGGAATTTTAACAGATTTTGTTCCACCTCTGACCTTCATACGAAAAAATTGCATTTTTTAGACAACATATAGCGTGGGTCATCAAAAATCGTTCACAAAATCCAACCAAAAACGTAACCAAATCAAAATAACAATGTTAAACAATAGCATGGGTCGTCAAAAATTGTTCACAAAATCAAACCAAAATAGTAACCAAATTGAGAATCGAAATAACAATGGCAAAAGCAAGCCTGGCATGTGCTGTAGCGGCAGTCGCGCGCGGGGTAAACGTTGTCTTGCTTGTGGGAGGGGGTGGACAGAGTCAAGTGATATTGGCTGGCATTGATGAGGTGGTGTCTATTTTTATACCTGACCCACCCCATTTACTAGTAATACAGCGCTCACAAAGATAATTGCAACACAGCGACCTAAATAAATGCAACAAACACATTTTACAGCCGATTTCCTTAAATTTTTCAACCTTTTTTCCTACATTTTTCACGGTTCCCCAAAAAAGGGTCGTTACTTCGAGAGGGACACTATTCCCGGGGTCGTAAAATCGAGAGTTGACTGTAATAGTAAATATATAAATACTTGGATGTTTGGATAATTTATTTATTTATAATATATATGTACTAGGCTCACAGTTTTTTTTAAATATATGAGCAACATTGTGTTTCTACTTTGTTACTATTATTTTTTCCCTCTACCTCCTCCTATAGGTAGGCTACTTTTGTACGAGTTTTTCAGTCGATAGTTACAATGAAACCTTGTGGTATAAAATGTTTCATTACTCTTTTACAATGAAAATAGTAACACACAGCGGCCAGTGTGCAAAGAGGTATTGGCTGCCTCTTGAAGAAAATTGGTCATAACTCTTGGTTTATCACAGTTTAACTGTAGGTGTCAAATTCATAAGCTCATTTGTAGCACAATCAGCTAAAAAAAACTAACCTTAAGATGTCTTCACTAATTCTTACAGTAAGAAACTTTTTCTTTGCTCAGATTCTGTCTTAAATAATATTAGACATACATATGGATTTCATTAATTTATTTAGTTGCAAAATGAGTTGTATGAAAAACATTTATTGCTTAATTAAACATGATATTGAGCTCAATTTAGTAACCAAAGGCACATAATTTCTTTACCCCCAAACAAAATATCATGTCATAGTTAAGATTTTGATTTTTCAATTTGATTACTTTGTTTTAGATTCCAACGCTAAACCTGTTGAGTGACATTGAGTTCATAGCAGACCTAGCCTTCCCTCTTGGTCCCCCTACAAGTGCGGAGCCCCCCAAAGAAAAACCCCCTCCACCACCGACTGACCTAAGTGATGAAGATGTGCCACCACCGGTAAGCTGATAAACCATCTCACCACTTCATTGAGCTACTTTCAGGGTTGCCATGCACCTGGAAAACTGAGAAAACACTGAGATTTTTTTTTGTGTCTGGAAAATACAAGGAATTTTACAAAATACTGAAATACTTTTCATAAAAAAACAACTGAAATACTTGTATTTATGAATTTGGAACATTAAACTGCAACCTTAAAATCGTAGGTTTTTGTAAAGAAGAAAATGTGGATTTAAGAAATAAGTCAAAATTAAAATACATTTATTAAATCTCAAAGCAACAACTGCATAAATCTACCCCATAAAGATTCATGTTTTGAACAACACTTGTATGACTTGACTTTAATCAATTTTATGAAAAACAAAATTTCATTCCACTTTAGTACTCTCTAAAGTGTATGGATGAATGCAAATTCTTTATTATTATTAGCACCACGTCTTACTACCCATTATGCTAATGTGATTGTGAGATGAAATGAAGGACCTACAGTTTAACGTAGAATCCGAACCACAACCACGGTAGAGGCCTGGCATTCCCCACATTCAAATTCTTTATTGAAAATCTGAAAAACATAGGGGTCGTTTTACAAAAGAAATAATGGTAACCCTGTACTGTACACATGACATTGACCTATATCTCTAATTTGATGTGCATTTTGTTTGGGTGTTTCATTATACATTCTAAACTGAATTAGCCAAGCTACCTACTTAACTTAAGGATGTCATGCTTATTACTGCAACTGATTGCTTAAATATAAAACCAGGATTATTTTATTTTCACTCCATATATTACTATTTGTTCAGCTTATCCACATATTTACACTAGTGAAGTGTGAATGAGGAAGGTAGAATTTGTTTTTAATTCCTTCCTATGATATCCTAGCTGATAAAAGGTCTATTAAGTTCCTTATGTCATAAATCTTGACTAAAAAAATTATTTACCACAGATTTATTGGAATACAGAATTATAAAATGAAGACTAAGTCACTGGAATAAGTTGTTCCATGTATATACATACGACACATTTGACTAAACTTAGCTGTTGGACCTGTCATAAATATTCATTCTTATGCTAAGGCTTTATAGAAATTGCTATTTTGCACTTTTCATTTTCAGTTGAGTACCATACATGAAATATGAACGTAATATTTGTCTAGGTTACTGCATACTTTTTTATGGTGGTAAACTTTCATTCAGACGACCTTCATTATCTGCTCCCAAGATAAGAGATAAGACATGCAAACATTGATTACAAAACTCAGAATTTCTGATTTTCCATAGGAAGTGTTCTGAAACTGATAATCTTGGAGAACTATTTTAAAATTATATTTAATAATTTATATAAATTCTTATCTAAGTGTCCTATCATTCTTTACCAATTTCCATTTTCTCCCTTTTAATGTTTTCTTGGGTTCCTCTTCTGTGTTGCAAGTTTCACACTCCATCTTGAACAAGTCCAATAAATTATATTTAATGATGCTTAAACTATCACAACCACCAATTGTTCCCTCACAACTATAATAGTGATTTATTATTAACATTCAGACACCAACAGTCATAGATGACCAATAATGGGTTAGACCAGGAAAACACCCAATAAAAAATATCAATAATTGAAGTCATTTTATTATATTTGGAAGAAGGTACAGGAAAGGTGGATTAAAACATATAAAAGGAACAAACACAGTACGGCTTTTACAGTAAAAAGAATAACACAGTTCACACTTTACATTTTTTTTTTTTGCTGCCATTGTGGACAAAGAGGTAATGGCTGTCCCTTGAAGAAAATCAGAACTCATTTTGAGGGAGTGGAAATGTGCAACACAATTTCCTAAGAGAAAGACCCAAAAAACAAAAGGCAGAAAAAGGAAATTTGTAACGAATGATAGGACATTTAGATAAGAACACGCAAAAAAATAAAGTTCCTCTCTCATAAAGCAGAAAGAAATTTTCCCTATAGATTGTCATAAATGTTGCTAGCTCTAGTTAATTGGAAGTGAGAGATAAAAATAACCACCAGGTTCGATTCCCAGCATGGGCGAAAAATTTATCATTGGTGAGATGTGGGCTTACCCTTTCACAGTGATAAATTATTGAATGTAATGGTAACCCTTAGAATTTGACAGAAGAGGGTGTTCTTAAGTTTAAAGGATAGTCGTGAGATTCCCACGTCTTAAATGCTCGTTGATGTGCAATTGATTTTTTGCTCTGTGCTCTGTTATGTTTGTATAAAGGTAACTTCTCTCAAACGACTCGACTCGACAAAAAGGATCAAAAAAGAGATCAGGAAGAAACGGTCAGATTTTCTTGGGATTGAAGGTGGAAATGACGATGGTTATTTGGAGCCAGGTATGTTTTACAGATGATTCTGAATATTATTTAAGGCACCTTCACATTTATACTTTCAAGGAATGTAAAACTCAGAATATACAACAACAAAATTAACTGATTTTTCGTTATGGGGGTGAAACGTGGTCTCATACCTTACATGACGAAAATAAATACAAGGTGTTCGAAAACAAGGTTCTTAAGAAGATATTTGTCCAAAAATGGATGATGCTACTACGGAGTGGAGTTGGTAACATAATGATGAGTTACATATCCTGTGCTCATAAGAAGACATTATTAGGATAGTAAAGTCTCATAGATTACAATGGGAAGGACATGCAGAGTGAATGGAAGAATCTACAAACGTGTTCAGGATCCTAACTGGCAAACCCAATGGGAAGAGAACATTGGGAAGACCTAGATGCAGATGGGAGGATAACATTAGAATGTAGCTGAAAGAGATAAGGTATAATGAGGTGGACTGGATAGAACTAGCTCAAGTAGAGATAGGTGGCATACTTATGTAAGTATGACAATGAACTTTTGAGTTCCTAATACCATAGAGTAAGCAAGTATCTATATATTTATAATTCAGAACCAAGTATAAATATATGTCTTTGTGTAAGTTCAATATGCCTCAAATGGTTGTACAATCTATTGATAAAGAAGGAGATAAACTACTGCAAGAATTTAAAATGAGTGTATATGATGGTATTGAAACAGTATCATTTTGTCATATAATTTTATCTAGACATAAATCACTAAAGGGATTAATTTTATATATCAATTTGCCAAGCATTGTTTGACAGGTGCAACTTTTAAAGCCAGATACCTTTATCTAAGATTAGTAGTATTTTTTTAAATATAAAAAATTGTCATTCTTGTCTGTTTGGATATTATATTTACTTGTTCACTTAGGATTTTATAAATATTCATTACTATACATTTGAAATAAATTTTCTTATAATCCAATTTAATAATTTCGCGTTGATCACCACCAACATTTTATCATCAGAGCATTCAAATAAAATGCTAATATAAAAAACTTGTATTTTTGAAGAACTGAAGTTGGCCCCTCCCCCGGACATGGTAATGTTCCTGGTGGAAGAGCGTCGCTCAGAACAGCAAATGTATCGACAATCCATTTGCTCTGAAAGTGACTCTGCCTTGGGAGAGACAACGGAGAGTCGCGACTCGGGAGTGGAGCTGGACAGAGGACACCCAGATGACATGTGGACAACTAGTCAGCCGGCGTTTAGTCCATCTTCGTCGCAACACAGCAGACAGAATAGTGAGGTAGGCTCTTCTCTTCACTCTTAGGCCCATATGCAAGGACAATGCTGAGCACGGCCAGAGTACAGGCTGATCACTATCAGAGCATGAGGCCTGTCGTGAAAACAGGTGTCTCGATCATCTATGCGCGCAGCGCCATGTTGTGGAAATATCCTCTGAGTACGGGCAGAGTATAGTCTGAGCAAGCTCGAGACCAGACTTTGGCGAGACTCAAGATATTGTGTCATAGATCGTACTAGCACGAGGCTCATACTCTGCCTGTACTCTGGCTGTGCTCAGCATCGTCCTTGCATACGGGCCTTAATACTTAAGGTCAACTTAACTCCTTTTCTAATATGTTAACATGGTTACTCTTTGTGGTGACACATTATAACCTTCAAATACAACACCTTAGCTCAGTCGGTAGCTGGGTTTGATTCTTGACATGACTGAAAAGTGTCTCATTTGTGGAATGTAGGTTTACCCTTTCACAGTTGTGAATTAACAGCTGGGAGGCTGGGTGCTGTGTCTGTTCTATATTTAAGTTAGTTTTAAGTACCGTGTTGATGTAGTAAAGTCAGTTCAGAAAGCGCATGTTAAATAAGGAAAATAAAAAAAATTATGTATAGAAACTTCAATTTATGTGCACATGGAATTGATAAAATTAAAATCTAGCCTTATTTTGGGGGTCGAATCTAATATTGAATAAAATAATCTGGAAACTAATTTAATCAAAAGGGGCTAGAAAAATAAGATCATTATACTCTTAGTACAAGTTAAATTTTACATACTGACACCCCCCACCCCTTACCCCATTTTTTTATACCAGCACTAATTGTCACGTTTAAAGTTTCTGTATGGCAATAGACTGGATTTCTGGTGACAGGAATGTTGACATCTTGACCAAGTACAATGTAAATAAATTGGTGAAATATTAATATAATACTTAAAGGAGACGAGAAACGTCCTTTTCTGATAAAAAATGTAAATTGTGTTTATTAAAGTAAATATATAATTTATAGAGTTTCTTTTTGACATTTGAGCAGGCACTTGCTTTAGATTGTCTTATTTTCAAGATATTTTTGAGTCTCGCACGTCCCTATAATTTTGGTGTTTTAGGTTGAAGTTTTTCATGTTTAAAGTTCAAAACATAAATAATTGGCAAATTAAATAATACATATTTCATATTCCAAGCCATTTTAACTTTTAAGTGTTCCAGATTTAAATTATAAGACTTACACTCTCCACAAAGTGTATTTAAAAGTGAGAAGCACAATGTTGATATATAAAATTAGGGATCACACCTTCATATTTGTTGAATCCTTAAGTTTATTTGAGATTCAAGAATATTGTAAAACAATGAAGTCATGATTAAAAAAAAAGTTCATATTTTTTTCAAATGTTGTTTTACAGTGCTTTTTCTGATTATTGGTGGTTTAACCCAACATATTTAATGCTGCCTTTAGCACATGTGAGGCCCAAGGCAAACTTAGTTCACGGGGTCTGCAGTTACCTGCCCCCCATCCTTCTTCCACCTCCAAAAAGGGCAAAAGTTAATCTTTGTTTAGTGTTATTACAGTAGTTTGCATCTATATAAACCAATTTTCATCCATGAAAGGAATCAGGAAATACTCTAAAAGGTAAATTAATATAATTATAAAAGCTATAAGCCATGTTTTTATACATATATGGGTTGATTTCTACACAATTTTTCCTCCCGACAAAATTTATCTGTTTGAAGCTACAAATAACAACTGTGCCAAATTTGAATTAAATCGGTTAATGTGTTTAAAAAGATCATGAGACATATCCACCACAAACAGACAAATGCAAATTGATGGAGTTAAAATGGTGAACTCGCTTAACCCATTCAATAAATCAAATCACATTATTATGTTTTTATTTGTTTTTACACTCTAATAATAATATTTGCTAGCTCACTACTATACGAAAGCACACAATTAATTCCACCCCAACTTGTTTTTTCCCCTGTCACCTAAGCAAGTGTGGGGTTCCTGTGCAGCTGGACACTCTCACACCACTAAACATAGCTATAAGACAAAATAAACAAACAGACCCCAAACTATTAATTTAAAACTTAATATATAAATGTTACAGTGAATTTATTATAACACTAAATGTTAACATCTACAGTAGCCCCATGGCTTCTTTGGTGCTGACTGACAGTTAACAGCTGACTTCTGACAGTCAACATTTAGGTATATACCTAAATTTTAACTGTCAGAAGTGACAGCTTCTAAACACAAGTTTTTGCAGATCATATGGTTTGGCGTAGGAATACATAATTTGGTCTGGTAACTTTTCAAAGCCGTCAGATGTCAGCTGTGAGCTGTCACTCAGCACCAAAGAAGCCATGAAGCTACTGTAGCTACTATTTCTATTTCTTTTGGAAAATTAATATTTAGTATAGTAAATTAAATAGCTTATGTTTATTATGTACATGTTCTAAGATTTCGAGTCAGATTTAAGATTCATTATTCAAAGGTAAAATAATATTTGTATATCAGTACCCAATGTTCCTGGGTTCAAACCTAGCCAAGGTCAACAAATTTTTTTGAGTGATAAAAATCCATAGTACGCATTCCTTTGGAGGGTAAGTAAAGCCATCGATCCCATGTCGATTGTGGCAGGTAAAAAAACCTTTGAAGGTATTTGAAAATACTATTCCCAACAAAATTGTTAGGACCTTTAGCTTTCGCTCATAGAAATTCTTATGTGTTAATATAATCAGTCGGTTCAGAAAGTGCATTTAAAAAAACAAACAAAAAAAACTCAAATTTGCAACAAAGTGGATATGACCTATATCTACTTATAAGATTTGTATAACAATTTAATGTTCTTATTTACCATATTTGTGAATTTTAAATGTTTCAGCTGTATGGAAATGCTAGTATTACATCAGAAGAAGATGAAATAAGTAAACGAGAACGAGAAATTATTGAGATATTAGAGAAAGAAGAGAAATGGAGATATGGGGATAGTACAACTTCTGAACAAAACGATATAGGTAAATAAAATGTTAGAACAATTCCTCCTAAAATTCAGAATTTAAAAAAAACTTTGTTCAAAATGTTTTAGAATAAAATCATATAAATGATTTCACTTAACCATCAGACTGACCGTTTAGTTTTAGATATAATAATTCTGACACTATTTTTAATTAATCTTTCCAAGCAGTTGTGTACTTTTGCGCTAAGCATCCTAAACCTGTTTCATTAACTATATAATTTTACCTTCTAAAAAAAAAAAAAAAGAGCTCTTCCTTTACCTTGTTTGACAGAATATTTCAAGCTACCTGTTGCATTTTAAAAACTAAACTATGTATACATTGGCAACATTATTTTGTTATCAAACTAACTTCACATGTACACATGCACACACACATACTCATATGTATAAAAAGCTAGTTTGATAACAAAATAATGTTGCCAGTGTGTTTGTACTGTAAACAAGGTGTAATTTTTAATTCTGATTCCTGTCGGCTGCGAAGGTGAGAAGCTAGCTGCCAAGTTGCGTCAACTGGAGCAAGAAAAGCAGCGACTTGAGTGGGAGAAGGTTGAAGAGGAGAAGTTGCTGCAGGCCCGCCAACATGAACTGCAACACCAGGAGGTAACACTGCCAACACTAGCGGACTTGTGATGATACCCAGTATGGCTGTACAGATTGAAATAATTAAAGGGCCAAACAAACATGTTAAACTGGGTGACTGAATGCCAAACTTTAGATCCAATTATTCAGAGAGATACATTAATGTGATATTTTTACTTAGAGCTTTTTATATTTAACATTTAAATATTGAACGCAAAGAAGGATGAGAACTTCATAATTTCCAGAATTTGTAGGTTCAAACGATCATATTTAAATCAACACAACAAAGTAATTTTGGGGGTACATGAATTTCCATCATCTGAATAAACGGAGCTTATGTGCTCTAAAAATTACAGTGATGTAGTCTGTTTTTAAAAGTAAACTTTTTTTTTTTTTTTTGGCTGACAGGATGTAGGCTTAGTCCATCATCCTGTCAATGTTTATTTAACCCATCCATTTTATGCCCTTTTTTTTCTTTGCACATTTAACACTTATTCATATTCTACATTAAATGTTGTTTTGTAAATAAAAAAAACAAAATACTTTTTCAGTGTCAAAGTAGAATTTTTTTAGGTTATATAAGAAATTATTTTTTAAAGACTTTTTTGAATCTTTTATAAGCATAAATATAAAATATTTATATTTTATTTATAAAATAAATAGCTGCCAAGTGGCATAGAAATTTACCATGCTCGCGTGCGTCTAATAATAAACCCTTTGGTGAAAACAAATAAAAAGGGAGGATTTCTACCCTTCAGAGTAACTGTATACTGGTAATTTAGGTAAGTGTTAGTTCGTGTGAGAATCTGTACTGTGTTTCTGATATTAACAAATTTTAGGAGTGCTTGCACATTCAGAGGCCTAATAAAAGTGTGTCAAATTTGTTAAGTTTCTACCTTGTGGTATATTTGAGACCTTTTATTTTTCATGTAGAACACCTTAAAAATATTAGGATCATATTATCTGTGTTGGTGTATTAAATTCAGATTAATATGGTATTTCTGTCAAGGTCTAACCTAATTATCCTTTCGGGTTGGCTTCCTTCCTTATCACTTAAATCATGTTGATTTTTGTATTTGGTAACAATCAGCATGATACTTTCATGTCACGATATTATAATATCCCTCCAATATTTTTATGTTAAATAATTTGGGAATGTTCAGAAGCCCAGTATTGCCCTCTAGATGTTAACTCATTTTATAGGTCTAGTATAGTTTATCTGTTATACACACACTCACACACACAATTTTACCTCAAGGCAAATAAGCTATAATTGAATATTTGTCTATTATCAATTTTCTTCATTTTTCAAACTGTAAATATTACATAATATTCTTCCACAAGTTAAAAAGAAATATACAATCCATTAGAATACTGTAACAAACTATTTGTATGTCATTGTTTTGTAAATAGCACTCTTCCTTGTATATATAAATGTGTATAGTATATATATTTATGCTCTTACAATCACTATATAAATTTATTATTCTAAGAAGCTGTTAAAATATTTAATCGCTTAGAAAGCAAGCATGCCATTTCTTAATATTATTTGTAAAAATCCATATTGATGTGACATTATTTGGTCAAATTTTTAATATTGCCTTGTTCTTGAAAATAATGTAATAACAATAAATGTTAGATTTGCAGAACCAACTAAACCTTTTCCATTTAAAAGAAAGATGTTTGTAGAAGTTTTATTAATCATTAGGTTTCACTGATATATATAGGTTATTTGGACAATGCGACCGAGTATGATATAATATTTACAGATTTTGTGTAGGAAGTAAGATTTCTTCAAGTGGATATATTGGAAACAAATTTTTTTGTTTAACTCAATTGAAAGTGTTTAGCTCACATTTTTTCAAAGTAAATCTATTGGTAACATGAAAATAAATGCTTAGCTATTAAAAATAAAATGTAAGTTGAAGTATTTGGTTATTTGTTTAAGGATGTTTCTTTTGGTGACCTAAGTTTTTAAAGTTCCTTTTTGATAAAGTTTTATTTTTAAAGAAAAACAAATTTTTTGTTCTACTGAATTTAACTAAAACTGGGCTTTATTCTATAGATTAGTTACAAAAACATAATTCATAAAATGATAGAATATTAGGAAAATAAAATAGCACAAATAAAAGTAAAAATACTTAACACATATTTACACACACTTCACTATTTTGATGCTATTATAGCATCTTCCTCAGGAAGTAGTAGTAATTAGACTAAACAGGATGTTGACAACAAATAGGACATCTTCCTGAAGAAGATGCTATAATAGCATCAAAATATTGAAGTGTGTGTAAATATGTGTTAGTGTTTTTACTTTTATTTGTGTTCTATTATTTTCCTAATATGCTATAATTTTATTTATTACCAATTGTTTTGCTCAAAGTACTTTATTTCATGCATATAAAAACATAGTTCAAAAACATGCAATCAATATATGAATATTTTAAAATATTAATTGTTATACAATAATTGTTTCTGTTCCATCACAAGTTATACAAATAAGTTATCTTGTGTAAATTAGGTTTAGAAGGAAACAGATAACTCCAGGCCACATTTATCTTTTGGCCACCACATACAGGCTTATTTTAGGATGTTAGTAATTTTTGTTTAAAGAATGTTCTAGGTGTAATTCAAATAAAAGACCAATCATATAAAGCAATACATTATTGAAGTGTTGTATGATAAAATTTTGGAGGGAGCTCTTTATGTTATTTCTTATTAATATGTAATATTTTATTAAATAAATATGATAGAATTGTATATAAAATGAAGCACAAATTAAAGTAAAAGGACACATGATTACAAACACTTTAATATTTTGATGCTTTAAACTGCTTCCTAAGAAAGATACCGTGATAGCATTGAAATAAATATGTGTTAAGTGTTTTTAGTTTCATTAGTGCTTTTTTTTCTGCAAATCATATTTATTTAATTGCATATTTTATATTATGCTTAATACACATTATTAATAAGTAAAAGTTTGCTCAACGATTTTCAATAGATTTTTTAGAATCAAATCTGACTAACTGAGCTTTCATTTCCTTTAAAATAATAATAATAATAATAATAATAATAATAATAATAATAATAATAATAATAATAATTATTATTATTATTATTATTATTATTATTATTATTATTATTATTATTATTAGCACCGCGTCTTACTACCCGTTCGGGTTATACGCACTTACGCTAATGTGTAATGGTAGGGTGATTGTGAGATGAAATGAAGGACCTACAGTTTAACGTGGAATCCGAGCCACGGTGGCGGCCTGGCATTCCTCACATTCACAAGATGTCTTGTCAGAGGTGAGGGAAGGGTTTGACAATCAGATAAATCTTTGCCGGGACCGAGGATTGAACCCCGGCCGCTTTAAAATAATTAATTGTTCGATAGATTCAATTTTTAACAGTTTAAAAAATCTGATGACTTGATTTTAAATCTTTAACAAAAACCTGGTTTCACTTTTGAGGTGCATGATGCTATATGCAGAAGAATACAAATGCAATAAAGGAAGTGTTTATCTTTCTGTTTGTTGTAAGATAGAATGACATAAACATAAAATACTAACACAATCTTTCTTGCAACTTCTTCTGTGTGCAAAATGTTCTCATTTTGTAATCCACAAGTAATCACACGAATATCATATGTTCAATATAGTTAGTTAGCCTTGATATATAACATTTAAGTTGGATTTATCAAATTTTTTACCTGGAAGAAGGGACAGGAAAGAATAATAACAAATTCAAAACAAATACAGCACTAGAATAGAAAAAAAAAAGGAACACAGATGATGTATCTACACTGTTTAAGGGATTTATCTTCTCATTGGCCATGCTTAAGGTCGGGATTATTTTTTAAATTTTGTTATATTTATATGAATATGGTAAGGCTGGTTTAGATTCCACTGTTTTCTAAAGTAGAATACATAAACCTTTACCACGATGCAATGTCTGTTTCTAACTGTGTTACCTACCTAAGCTAGATGTTAGCCGTGGTGTGAGAAGGGCTCTTAAGTAAGCTTTTAATGTTCCTTCTTCTTTTCGATGATATAATCTCTATTTCAAAAAACTTTATATTTACTCTAACATGTATTTCAAAATACACTTTCTAGAGATGGTCCCTCGAATCCTTCAAATCCAGAAGAATATTAGAGTTGTGAGGAATTGAGAAAATTTCGGATTCGAGACTTAAACCATTAAAAAAAAGGGTTTTTTTTCAATCTTTCAATTGAAATTTGCTTTAGAGGGCTTACTTTGTTTAGTAATTGAACATTTAACTGAATGTATGAATGTTATAATGAATGGTTATAAGAAAGAATGTTAACATTTAGTTATTATTTGTATTCCCTCCTATGTTTATAATTTTTTCCAAGATTCGGATTCGATGGTAAATTGGAGTTTGCATTCCTAAAATAATGGATTTGACCCAACTCTAATAATTTCAGAGAGCGTAGAAAATGTCCATTATAAAGTATGTGCATACCTGACCAACAAAATAGTACATCTCATTTGGGTTATTAATAAGGAGTGGAAAATGATACCCAGGACCAATTGTGGGTCTCACATTAAAAGTGTCCTTAGATATGATATGAATCAGGATGACTCAGCCAGAGAGCATTTGAACAAAAAACCAAAGGTCACAGGTTCAATTCCTGTGTCCAGGTTGTTATTTTTAACTTATCTTAATAATCCCATAATATGTGTAAGCCATATAATAGTGTGGTTTTAAATCATTTGTATCCTAATGTCACAGCGCAATACAACAAATACGATTCAGAATCACCCTGGATCAATAATTGAGGTTATGTGGAATAGAGCACTAGGCTAAATCATGGTTTAAATTAGGAGGGATAGCCAGCACACTTACCTTGATGAGACTGGAGTAGAAATTGTTTAGATATAACATTAAAAAACACAAAAGGACAAGCTTTCACTGTCACAGACAGCTTCATCAGGTCAAGAGAGTAGACTGACAGTTCAACCAAAAGCATCAGTCTACTCTCTTGACCTTATGAAGCTGTCTGTGACAGTGAAAGCTTGTCCTTAAAAATGTGTTTGTGTGTTTTTAAATGTTATATCTAAACAATTTCTACTCCAGTATCACCTAGGTCAGTGTGCTGGCTATCCCTCCTAATTTAAACCCTGTATCAATAATGTATCATTATGTTAACCATGTTCATATGCAATTCCTAATCATGTAAAATCGATGCATGACCTGGGGCTTTATGTTATAACAACATACTTTTATAGAGTAGAGATGATGTTGGTATGTTATTTCAGGCAAGTGTTGGTAGTCCTGAGCTGACTTCTCTTCAAAGTAACACCATTCAAACGGGGGTGAGGGCAACTTAGCTTTTAAAATATGCACCTTGCAGTGTCACTCTTTTGTATAATGCAAGAATCAATAAAACATACAGCGCTAAATATTATAGATGGGGCCAATCTTTATTTTATCTATGTATCCAAATCTTAAATAACACAATAACCATAAAAGTTAACTTTCCTTCATGAAGATAACCAAAATAGTTGTTATTATAATGTTTGTCCACACTCAGTTGGTGTTTTAAAGTCAACATTTCCACATTTGCTTAATTTATGCATCTGGTAAATTAATGGTGCATATTCTAGTTTTTAAATTTGCTCTAAAATTTTGTTGGAATAATCCACAAAATATTAGCAATTTAGCTCAAATATTCAAATTATAAATTTGAATATTTCTTTTCAGATTCTAAGTTCAACATATTTCAAAACCTCAAATCAAGAGTTTGAGTTAACTTTAGAATTTGAAGATTTTTCAGACCCATCTCTTCTAAATTTTTGACATAAATGCAGATCTTTGAGGATAAATTTGAACTTTATGCATTTGTGTGCACACTACATCATTTTATGAAACATGTAAACAATAGAAAAGTTGTGTCAGCTTTTGAAGTGTTGCCAATCAAGGCTAACAATGTCATAATTAAACTAGTAGTGTGTTCATTTTCTTCCAGGACTTAACAACTAAAAGCCGTTGGACACATTATTTCATTACTTTTTTTTTTAAGTTGTGCCTCGTCTGACAACATTTCGTGAGCTGCCACATTACTAAACACTTCATTACTGGGATTACATTTATTTTCAATAATAGTAATTACCATGGTCCAGATTTTGATGAACAAAAACTTTTAATATACACACATGACTGAAGCAAACACATGCTTCACCTAACTGAAAAAAATATATGCAATGAAAATCCTTTATCAGCTTAACTCTTTCATTCCAGTAAATATAATATTGATTTAAAAATATTGGCTTCAAGTGTAATAGCTACCTACCCTCTTCCAACACAACCTTCTCCAGCATAGTTGCAGTCTCACCAGGAGGACGAGCAAAGAGGATACAAAGTTCATTACCTACATTATTTACTTCTTCCGACAACTGAGTGTTGGAAAAATTAATGCATTTATGAAATATCAATATTATTTAAAAAAATATTCAACATGAATCCCTAATAGTGACTTAAAATGACTAGAAAAATGTCTAAAATAATTACTAAAATTCCCTAAAAATTACTAAAAAAATTGACACAAATCAAGTAAATATGACCTATTCAATATACATTTCCACAACCAGGGGATCATGAACATAGTTTAAATACCGTACTTAGTAGCACATGAGGAAAACAAACAAATCATCATAATCTGGGCTTTGGTGATTATTGTTACATGTTTTATCACAGGCTCACTTCTCACTAGAAAATTAGTAAGAGTATGTTCCATGCCCTCAATAGTTTTGACTCTTAAAGTTAGAAATACTAAGTTTGTTTATATTACTAAAGTTGATTTTAATAATTCACCAATAATTTAAAACAACAAACAAAATTTAAGTTTAGAATGAAGTTAACTTTTATATTATATCTATTGAAATTTTTTAATATATCTACATTATACTTATCCCATCCATAGAAACCTTTATAAGAAATACGTAGGGAAAAGAGGATCTACTTAAATTATGGATTAAGATTTTCAAACAGACTTCTTCACAAAAATAAAATTTAAATACAAAATAATCAGATTCTTTATATCAAGTGTTTTCCAAACTTTCACCAGTCATGTACACTTTGTGAAGGCCATGCTTTTACCAACTTAGCTCTTCCACCTATTTATATTAAATAAAAAATAAAATGAATACCTACTATTGTGTAAAGTATAAACAACCATTCCAAATTTTAATAATACCTGAGTAGCAAACGAACATCTGATTTAATTGGTTTATTATACTTGTTAATATAAAAAAAGAATATGGTTAATTTATTTAATTTATATGTTGCCAAGTCCTTTGGGGAAACACTACTCTATATAAATATAGAAATCAATTTATATTATTAAATAATAAGGGTGTACTGATACGGATACTGATGCATTTTTTATTGGGTGATTATTAGTGCATTGGCAATTAATCGTAATCGGTGATTATTATGCTGATTAATCGGTTTTTTAAGTAAAATTTAAAGCATAATTTTCTAGGAAGGAGTTTAGTGATCAACATCGCAAAAATAACACTTATATTCACACTGCATCTGGGTTGTGGTCCATGCGAAGATTACATAACCAGCTAAAGGAATATAAGTTCATATTGTTGATAAAACTAACAATCAAGTTCCAACTTTCGCCGGCTTTGTAAAGATTAATAAAAAATTAAGGTTATCAGCGCATTAACTGTTGATTTTTAACTAAAATCTTTTTGTATTAATTAAATTAACTCTTATTCTCTTAAGCATATTTCCCAATAATTATTAATAAATAATCAATAATCAGGACTAATCGGTGTAAATAATTGTATCATGAACAAGTATTTTAAACAATCGGTATCAGTAATTGGTTTTACTGGATCGATACATCTCTATTAAATAATGTTTATTCATTTTTGCCCAATCATAAACACAGAGCAAAATATCGCTTTCTTTCACTATGTCAAAACCATTTGTACGATTCTTTTGGACAAAAGAACCAGCCTAAGCTAGAGAGTTATTTAAGGACATCTTGATATATTTGATTTGAAATAAATTTATATGATTATAAAGTATGTAAATATTATTACTTAAATAATTAACAAAGGCTTGCATTTGCATGTTTGGTGGTATTTTCTTCTTCTTAATGTGGAAATATCTACTGGCACACTTTTCGTCTTTGTTGTTCTGTTTCAAGCCAAATGTTTTTCAAAACAGATGCAGCTGTATAAGATGTGTTTTGTTGTTTGACTATTCATTTATTTGCTTTTGACAGTGCTAATAGTGAAAACCTTTAACAGTAATTATCATCCTTAAGTATTGTTTAGAAGAATGAACACTTTTGTATAAAAAAATTCTTTTAATGTTGCTTTCCCAAGATAACAAACATAAAGAAATATAAAATAATACATTTCAAAAATTAATTCCAGAGTAAATACATGGTAAAGTTGTCGATAAAAGAAATATCAGACATTTAAAATATTTGAGCTCTCGTTAATTGGAACTAAAATTTGTATTTATATGGAGAAATATGTTCTTTGTTAAAAGCAGGTTTGCACTAGTATCAATCAAGAAAACTAGTGAAAGCTTAATTAATGTAGCTATGATTTTTATTTTTGCACCAATTTTTATTCTAGCATTTTCTTCTAACCACTCTGCCTGTATGTGAGAGTATAAATAATTGGCTTTTAAACACACACACAAATTATATTAATAAATCAAAATTCAGACTCTTGCCTTACATTTTATCTTTATTATGTAGCACAATTTGCACAAATATGTTATCATGTTCTGATATTTTTTATATTGTGTGTGGGAAATGTTATAAATTTAAACTACACCTTTTATAGATCATTCTTGTTTGTTTTAATTAGGACCTAGTGTTTGTTTCTATTAAATTAATGACACTATTGACTATTAAAACTATCAACTATCTAAAGGAACTGATTGAAGACGGTAAATTCGATTCAAATGCACACTTTGGACAAAACCATACAAATGGATCTCGAACTTTTGTTAAAAGTCATGCACACATGACCATGTTGTTTGTGTTGTGTTATAAATGGTTATTTCGATGTGGTAACAGGAGCAACTAAGAGCAGAGAGAGATAGACTCCAACGAGAGAATGAAGCTCTGGAAAGACAAAAGGAGGAGTTGCGGCTGTACGAACAACAGCACAAAACAAAAACAACAAACACAGCAACAACATTGGGGAAGCACCAGTGCCTTGCCGGCTTTGAACCAGCGATGGGACTCAACACGTCTCTCCTTGCAGGATATATCACATCAGGTAACGTCAAGTGATTTGATGTACACTTCTTGAACTTAATACTACCGGTTCAGGTTGTATGCATATTTACCAACTAGGCTAATGTAGGAAGTTTGAATTTGGAGGGAAATGTACACACATTTGTATGGAAGGAGAGTGGAACCATCTAGGAAAAACCACCCTCAGTACACCTGACCAGGATTCGATCACCAATCTCCCTGTCATTGGCAGTCTAAGTCTATCGTAAGAGTGGCGCTTTAGACCATTCGGCCACAGAAGTAAGTACTAACTAAATGAATTTGGAACACCACATGGAGGCATAGTCAGGTGATTATGCCAGAGGGAGTAGGCTGCTTACCTTCTTTGTCATGCTTCATCTCAGTACGAGTAGTGAGCGATAGAAGGGTGTGTGAGGGGTAGTTTAACATGTATCTAGCTTTGTGTGTATAAACTACACTTTTGAAACTATTTAAGAAAGTACACATTTTTTGTTCACATCTTAAGAATAAACTTGAGACTCTGCTGTTAATGCCTCAAATGTGAATGCACTATAACAGTGTTCACCAAAACCGAGGATACTGGAAGTATTTCAGTGCCTTCACAACACACTGCAAAGTTTTATCAATCATAAAATATGTTTTTATAATAACAAGCTTGATAAACACATTAATACATATTTGATGGAATGTCCTAGCTTTATTGAACTTAGCACTATAGCTTTATTAAAATTTAGAATGACAGTTTATTCTTTGAAAATGGAATGACTTTTTTTTTAACGGATAGCGGACGGGAAGTGGTTAGGCCTCCCAAAAGAGGTACGCAATTAGTTAAAGTTTGGGAAACACTTAATTGTAAGAGAGTTTCTTTTGTGAAGTACCTACGGAAAATTTTCAAAGTAGTGTGGGTATATAAAAGGTAAAATACTACAATATAATAGCACCCATATGTTACCTTGATATTTGCTTCTTAATTAAATTAGAAGTTACCCCCTTCGGTGGCACAGTGTCTAATGCACTACTCTCGCCGTAGACTGAACTGCTGATGATGGGGAGATCGAGATTTGAATCTCAGTCGAATGTACTGAGGGTGGTTTTTCCAAAATGATTTTCCACCCAAATGCGGATACACTTTCTCTACATCTAATCTTCCTAATCCCACTATTAGCATAATTAGTACAGGAGCATTAAACCTGAATGGGTAGTAAGGCACTAAGCTTAAAAAAAATTAAATTTAAGACATATGTTTTGACTCCTTAGCGTAGTTAATCACTGTGCGATGAACAAAACATGTTTTTTTTAAATATATTGACAACATAAACAAATAAGTGTTTTAGATGTCAATAGAAACACTTCAAATTACTAAATAAATGAAGGGTTTATTTAAATTATTTTTGTAAGATAATCCATTACAAGTTCAATATTTCACTTAAGTGCAGGTCGTACAATCAAGACTGAACAAAACTTGGGTAGAGAACATTTGTGGTTCCTTCCTAGAAAATAGTTTTTTTGCTAAAAAATACAAAATTAATAATCTTACCTTGAAGCATCATCACCCATTAATATTGATAGTTAAATAATTAATTAATTGATATCTATGAGAATAAACACATGGCAACTTTGCATGGAAATAACTCATCTCTAAATGTATTAATCCATCAAAATTGTATTTTGATTGAATTTTAATAGATTTTATAGATATTGACTGTTCATTTGCTGTCTGCATCACATGATTTGTACTGGAGTTGATATACCAAGTTATTTGTTTTGCAGTTGTAATGACCAGGGATTTTTATATAGCATTGCGTCTTACTACCTGTTCGGGTTATGCGCTCATGTAGTAGCTATGCCAATAGTTCTAGTAATTAAAAGAACTATATTTAGAGGAATTATACCCACATTTATATAGAGGGTGAGTGAAAAATCATTTTGAAATAAACACCCTCAGGACACCTAACCAAGATTTGAACCTTATATTCCAATCTAGTTGGGTTTTTTTAGCACTGCGTTTTACTACTCATTTGGGTTATATGTTTTCATTATAGTTAATTTGATGTTGAAGGATGTAGCTGGTAGGTGGATCCCATATGTGCTACAATGGAGGTTATCGCAGGGGTATGATTCTTTGGTGATTGGTTTTTTTTTTTCGGATTCTCTTGGGGTCAGGAAGCTTAGGATGGACTAGAATATGGCGGGGATTGGGCAGCCGTTTGAAAGTGACTCTTAGTGATAAATTAAGAAGGTTTTGGGTCTGGGTTAGGAACTTGTAGCCACTTTTAAGGATAGAGTTTATTGGCTGTAGACTGGGGATGGTATTGTGCTGCGAGAGGGATATCTTTATAACTTTTATTGGAGGGTCATTGTTATCTCTGGAGAGTTGTCCTGAGATTTAGTTGTATATTAAAGGGTTTGTGTAGCCTCTGCCTTGGAAATATGGGGAAAGTTGTTCAAATTATTCAGCTAGATTATTGGGTTCTGAACATTTGCGTTTGGCTCATGTGGGGACGGCTTAATGGTAGAGACCTTTTTGTGTATGAAGGACTTCGGTTGTAATGTTGGTGATTGGTGGGTTTTATATGCTCAGTGGTGCAAGCTTGGTTGTTTTCAAGGATGAGATTCACATCAAGAAGGTGAGGCTATGCTGTGATTTATTGTGTGTGAAGTTTAAGGGATTGCAATTTTTGAGATTATTCAGAAAGATGTCCAAGGATGATTCATAGTGAGGCCAGATTATGAAAATGTCATTAATGTAACACAGCCGTAGCAGTAGGGTTTGATGAGGTGATATAGTAGAAAACAGTCTTTTAGTAGTCTTATTACTAGTAATTATATTTCCTCAACAAAAGTTAATATGTGTATAATGCAATATTGTGTTGAAATGTTATTTTTCTAGACTGGTCATACCATACCAGCACCAGCCCCAGTACAGCACCTGACTCAATCTCCTATTAACAACTATCGACTCTCACTCCCCAACTTGCAACAAGATGGTGGCATACAAACCACCCGAGTTAGTCCGTCTCGACGAGCTCCGCCACCCATACCTCCTGCTAAACCTCTAAGAGTGGTCAGTCAAGAGCAAAGAGAATCTATCAGGTAGGTAGCCCGATAGCTTCATTCCTATTGTAATGTTGGCACAGTTCCAGCCACTCCTCTGATATTCATTTAATGATTATTGTAACTAGATAAATTATAATTACCAATACTAGTACTATGTCAAGAAAGAGATGAGAGGAGCATATAACAGAAAATGTTCAAGTGAGAGGAGAAGAATGGAAGGAATCAAAGGAGAAAGAGTGGTGGAAGGATATAGGAAGATGGAGGCGTTTTACTAACTGACTCAGCCACAAGCTGGAAACAGTTTATGATGATGATGATGATGATGATTAGTACTATGCACCATACTGCCTGTTCAAGCAATCCACAATTTATTCTAATTTAAGGACATATTACAAGGAGGGTAAATTTTGATTAATATAACAGCAATAATAACCTGAAGGGTGCAAAACCATTATTGAAAATTAGTCTTGTTTTTACATGTTTTATTATCTTTAATTTTTAATTCAATAATAATTTTAACCTGATATTAAAACAAGGGCTCCCTCCAAGAGGTGACATGTAAGAAAGGCATCCTTACTATAGAGAAAAAGGTTGGCCATCTTTTAACTCCTTAGTAGATTGTACTTGTTTTCCCACCAATTACTTTGTACATCATGATCATGATCATCGGACTTTTTCCAACCGCTTCGTTAGGTAAAATGTCTCTTTTTACTCTTTCCTCCCAACATTCTTCCCCCTTTATTTGCTTTCATTCTTATTGCACTCACTGTTATCTGCCCTTCCAATCTCTTTTTCCTACATACTCTCCATCATTCTCCTTTGGGATTCTCTCCTTTTCCATCCTCATTACATGAACATACCATCTCACTTTTGCTTCATCTACAATCACATGTAATACCTTTACCCCAACTCTAGCAATTTTTTAAATTTTTTTATTTATTTGGGGTATTTAACGTGTACTTTCTGAACCAACTGAAAATATCAGCACACGATTTATAAACTAATTTAAATCTAGAACAAACATAACACCCAGCCCCTTGCCATTAATTCATCGACTATGTAAGGGTAAATCCACCTTTCATGCTGATAAATTTTTCAGTCATGCCAGGAATCGAACCTAGGACGCTTCGGCTCAGTATATAGACACGCTACGACTGATCTAAGGTGTCAACTTTTGTAATTACCATCCCATTTTGTTTGGTTTGAATAGAGCACTGGGCTGAATTGAGGTTGAAAGTAGGGAGGAAAGCCAGTATACTTACCTGAGTAGTGCGAGTAGAAACTGTGAGACAAACACTTAACACAAACACAAAACTGTGTAACAGTGTTTCAAACTTTAACGACCATTGCTATCTAGAACCAGTCTTTGGACCAATATCAGTATTTTTAACAGATAGTTTGATCTCACTTCTTAAGGAGGCCACTTGTGCTTGGCGAAAGCTAAGTGTTTAAAATGTATCTTTTGTAACTATATATTCTTTTTATAACGGTTTATTAGGAGCAGTCGTGTACCATCAGCAGATCATCTTCTTTCTAATGGCTCTGTCCCGTCTCAAATTGGCGCACAAACAGGCAGCCAGCAGATGAGCCGGCAGACTCTTCAAGCTCTTAGCGCTGCTCCAAGGTCGCGGCTCATATCCACTGACAATTGGATGCAGGCCAAGAGGAAACCTGAAGGTCAACGCAACAATAACTACCAACACTGGCTAGTACAGGTAACCACAAAGTACACGCTCACTTGAAAGTAGATTTGCAGCAACAATACTTGTGTAAGAGATCAGTCAATTAAATTAATCTTTGATTCCCTGTTCCTCATGAGAGATTAAACACATGTAGATTAATTTTTTTTTAGAACCCTGTCTCACTACTTGTTCAGGTTATACGCATATGTACTAATTATGCTAATGGTTTAAGAGATGAAAAAGGTTATGTTTAGAAATGCTCACGATTGTAATTGTATTTTAGAAAGTAATCACTATTTTAATCACTAAGTTCATTCTTTGGTAACATCTTCCTAAAATATATTGTTATCTTGTACTTGTTTTATTTCACTGATTTATAAGATAGGGTCTTGTGTTAAAGTTATTAAAATAATCAACTCACCCACATTTTAAGAGGGAGAGTGGAAAAATCACTCTCAGTAAACTTGACTGGGATTTGAACCTCGAACTTCCTGTCATCAGCAGTCTAGTCTTAACACAATAGTGACACCTTAGACCATGTGGCCACCGAAACAGGTGATTCAACATTTGAATGCATTTGAAAGTCATATCTTCTCTAAATTTATTTTCATTGCTATACTTTAGGGGTTTGTCCCGTAAGCATCAGTAGTGTGGCCATCAAAGGTATTTCCTCGCATTAGACTGGACTTTCATTCGTGGGGGGATCAAGGTTCAATGTTGTCTGGTTGCACTGAGAGTGGTTTTCCCAGTCTTTCCTTGCTAATGCAGTTGCACTTCCAAACACCTTTATTATCCCATCACTTCATGATGTTAATAGCTCACTGCAAACATGTAATATGTAGATTTTATTAATTATTACGATATTAACTTATCCCTCTGGCAGACTGTTTTCTTGACAGCTTTTTCAAAACTTAACCCAAGGAATATAAGATAAAATCATAACTAACCTTTAGGTTATGTCCACAAGTATATTTAAAAAATGTCCTATTATTTATTACTGCTCAATTTTGTTTATTTATTTAAAGACAAATTGGTTGACATTTTTAAACAAATATTATTTTCAGTTTAAAAATATATTTATTGATTATCACATATGTCTTAATTTAACTAAAAAATAATTAAAAATCTAATTTTAAAACATATTTATTTTTATTTACTTAGTTAAGTTATAAAGTTATATTTATTCAACCCAAACTTGACTTGATTAAATACTAGAAAGCTTTGTGAGGAGCTCGCTCGAGATTGACTCAAATAAAAAGACTTGAAAGCTCTCGGACCCTTACAAACATTATCGCATAGTGTTATCATAGTGTTGTTTAATGTTACAACAGTGAGTGTTTGTGTTTTTTTCAGGAAGCAGAGCACCGCCGTATAACAGAGCAGCAACAACGTGCTCCACGGAGACCTCCTCCTCCGGCCCAACAACAGGTGTGGAATTCTCAGCTTGCTCCGCGCCAAGACAAGCCCCTGCCAGACTCCATCATACAGACTCTTACACAGAGGGTGCAGAACAGGGTGGGGTTGGTTGATAACAAGAACATCCCTCGTAGGAGGTATTGGCAACCTTTATTTCACTCTTACCAATTGTTATACATGAAAGTTGAACATTAAAGATGGGTCAAATCCACCATTTTCCAGATCTTGAGTTCGAACCCAAAAGCTTGTAAAAATTATTAGTGCAAGAGTAAATAGGAATATAACAGAATAGTAGAAATTTACAAGAGCATGAATTGAATGTTGAGTGGGTGAAAGATGTGTATGTGTTTTGGTGGTAGGAAATTTGGAGATGCATGTGGAATGGAATAAACGGGCGAAAGAAGCTGTGAGAGAAAAGAAAACGTTGTACAAATATAAAGATAAAAAGATAAATGCAAAGAAAGTAGTAATTGGAGAGTAAGGAGCAAATGTGATTAAATAAAGAAAAAGAATGCAGAGTGATTTTTAAAGAAATAAGAAGCTGTTCTGGAAGTTGGTAACGAGAACTAAACAAGAAATGCAAGGAAAGACCCACCTTTGGTAATCAGAATGAAAGTAGTGAGATGATCTTGATTGAAAATGCTATAAGAGTGATGGAGGGAGTATTTTATAATGAGTGAAATAATTAACGAGAATGCTATGAAAGCGTTAAAGAATGGCAAAGCTGTAGGCGTAGATGGGATCACAAGGTAAATGCTAAGCGTGGGGGCATGGTACGTTTTACCAGATTGTGTAGGTTGTTCAATGTGTGTGCTGGGATTTAAAATGTTTCTAATGACTGGAAGAATGCTGTTGTTCCTTTGTACAAAGGCAAAGCCAGTAAGAGTGATTGTAAGAATCAAAGGGCAATATGTTTGTCGAGTATTCCAGGCAGTTTTTGGGATAGTCTTAATTGAGAGGGTGCATGGAAAAACTGTAGACAAGATTTGGGGTGTACAATGTGGTTTCATGCCAGCGGGTCTATTATAACCACGACACAAAAAAATGTTGTGTCCGCAAACAGGGAGACAGGAGATGCTAGACTTTGCTTCAAAAGTCATTATGACCAGCCACTTAGTGGGTGCAGACATTTTCCTAGTAGAGTAATGCTAAGTTGCGCAGACATTTTACTTGTCCTTTGGCTTGCGTTATGAGGTTATGTATGCCATGTTTTGTGTTAGATGATTTAAATTTGCTATTTTACTGTCCCTATATTATAATTCCAAAACTTTTTTTGTGTGTTTTTGTTAATATATTATTTTGTCTGTTTTTAGTTACATTGAGGTAGGTTATTAGTTTATTTATAAAGTATTGCAAACTAAATTACACCCTCCATCCTCTAAAATTATATCCCCTAGTTTAAGAAAATATATTTTCGAGATAAGTTTTAAAAACTGTTTTAGAATAGTTATTTGAAAAATAAAAATATGACAAGCATTAGGCCTAATACTATTATATTTGAGTTAATTTAATAGGTAGTTTTTATGTAAATATTTATGTACTAGCTATTATTTGTTATTTAAAACTAGACCGATATGAATATTTATATATATTTCAGGTACCCACAAGGTAGAGTTTTACATTTCCATTATAAAAAGTTCACTATTGTAATAATAATCATATTCAACAAGGCCGCAACTTAATTATACTAGATAATGTATGAAGACAGGTTCAATTTTGCTTGTAAATATTATTATTAACATCAGCTGTATAAAAACGAGCAACACTCAATCAAGGGTAGTAATACTTTGGAAAGGTGTTGCCAACTGTTGACGCAAACTGGTTTTATTCTGTGCGTTGACACTAGAAGTAAGGTCGAAGCTAGAACTAGTGGATGATACAAAGTGTAGTAATCATAATAACTCAAATACTATCTTTTCCTCGAAAGCAAAGCTAACTAGCGGTAGCAACTAACTTTGCGTCGAATGGTCATAATAGCCTGCAGGTAGAGGTTTGCATTGCAACAAGTGATTGAGAAATGTATGACAGAAAGGAAGAAAGTATATTGTGACTTTTGTTTTTTGTTTAGCATCGCATCTTACTACCTGTTCGGATTATACGTTTATGTACTATGGTAATAGGTTAGGAATTGGTAATGTTGAATTCAGAAGAAGTGAACCCACATTTGTGTGTAGGGAGAGTGGAAAACTATTTAGGAAAAACCACCCCTGGTTCACCCGACAGAGATTTGAACCTCGATCTCCCCGTCCTCAGCAGTCTAGCTCAACATGAAACTGGCGCATTAGCTAACTACGCCGAGGCGCATGTGCATTTGTTGATCTGGAGCAAGGCTACACTCGAGTGAATATGCATGTTATGGAATGCTTTTCACTTAATGATGTATGTATTGCCATGCAATCGTCATATACAAACTTGTCATAAATAGCACATTTGTAACTAAACTAAATACTGCAGGCCTTATATTTAGAAATACGGTAAGTATACAAATCACTGGACACCGATGCGAGCAGTAGTGTCATCGGTGTCATAGCTAAGCAAACACCTCGAGTTCGGGATATGGGAGCAATTGAAAAGTGCCGCAAGTGTGATATGTCTTTTAAGTAGTGATATGCCTGTACTTAAAGATCTCTGCAGGAATAGTCAATATATAATGCTTAGCATGTTATCTAAAATTTAGATTTAAAATAGATGTGTTAAGATTTGTATTCTTTATTTAAAATTAAAACAAATTTAACACATCCTTTATTATTATGATTAAAAAACAAACACAACCCATATATTGGTATTTTTTAAAAGTAAAATAAAATTAAACATTGAAAGGAGGATAGAAGAGCAAGGCCTACACACTTAGCAGAAAATTGTATGCCTGGTTAAGTGTGTAGGCCTTGCCCTTCTATCTTCCTTTCAATGTTTAATATGATATGGTCGTTTGGCACCCTTTATCCTTTGTAATAAAATTGTAAATATTATCTTCAGGCTAGAAGACAGTCCCATCGAGAGGCCCCTGTTCAATCATTGCCCCCTGCAAACAACATCCCACAACCTGTGGCTCAAGTGGACAACCAGGAGAAAATGCTAAGTGTTAGTGGCAAAAAAAAATGTTCCCACTGTGGCGAAGAACTGGGTAAGACAAACAAAAGATATGATTAAATATAATTAAAAATTATTTGAGAGTAACTTGGTATCGAGATGAACATTCAACGTTGCACATTTTGAAAATTAAACAATGCATACTATTTGTTTTCTTATTCTAATCTAATATGAACCTTCAGGTCGAGGCGCAGCTATGATCATAGAGAGCTTACGCCTCTTCTACCATATCGACTGTTTCAAGTGTTGCGTGTGCCATGTTCAGTTAGGGGATGGGCTAATGGGGACAGATGTCAGAGTTCGCAACAACAAACTGCACTGCCACAACTGCTACTCCAGCGACGATGGTTAGTAGCTTCACACCTTTTAATTCTGTTTTATTTGGTTTCCAAACAACCTTGTGTTAAATTAAGAAGAGTACTTTTCAATCACTTTAAATAAAAAATATAAAGTTTCACAGAATAACACGTCAGCACATTAAAAAACAGAAATTTTACCCTGCGCATAGCAGAGCTGTGGAGTCAGAAGTCATAGAGTCTGAGTTGGAAGCAATTTTGTATGGAGTCGGAGTCAGTAAAAATGTACCGACTCGGATTGCAAAATAAAAACTTATAATATTATTATAATCTATTATGATAAATAAATCATTTTAATTTAATATTTTTTTATTTCTTAGAACCAATATTTGTAACTTGGATTGACAAATTTATTCAAATATTAATACACAATGCCAAAGAAGCTTCCCATGAAGTCATCTGCATTCAAACATTTTACTCCAGTATATTTGTTATTATTAATTAAGATACATTGGCCATCTCTGAAGGAGTTGGTGTCAGATAGTAGAAAAAAATAGAGTAATCAAAGTCATAGGCTTGACGTACCTACCGACTCTACAGCCCTGATACATAGTTCGTAATTGAAGAGGTACATTAAAGGGAGATGGGAACAAACACAATAAGGCAGAAAGTATCACACTTCACACTGCTATTATTAGCACCGTGTCTTACTACCCGTCTGGGTTGTACACACTTACGCTAATGTGTAATGGTAGGGTGATTGTGTGATGAAAATGGAGGACCTACAGTTTAATGTGGGATCTGAACCACGGTGGAGGCTTGGCATTCCACACATACATAAGTTGTGATTAATACAAGTCTTGTCAGAGGTGAATGAAGGGTTTGGCAATCAGATAAATATGTGCCAGGACTGAGGATTGAACCCCGGACCCCTTACCTTACCCATAGACCACCAGGTCCCCCTTCACACTACTGGCGTTGGAGAAAAATATTGCCTTCTAAAGAACCATGCACTCCTTCAATTAAGATTTTGTTCTATCAAAACTCTTCAATAGGATGGAAATCAGTAAAGAATAACATTCCTTTACATTTGAATTGTGAAAGGTTTTATTATGTTTGCCCTTTCCTGTACTTTCTAATCATCATTATCATTATCATCATCAGTTCATTGTTCCAGCGAACTGGGAACAATTTGTGATTCTCTTACATTTCTTTCTATCTAGATACATTTCTTCATCATTTATGGCACTCCAGTCACCCCTCTCTGGATGTCTTTCTTTACAGCGTCCATCTTCTTCTCAGTCTTCTCCCGACTACCTCCTTCATCCCCTTCCTCGACACACTTCCATTTTCCATCCTCTTTGCATGCCCGAACCATTTCATCTTTGATCTGGCGATTTTTTCACATAAGAGTTCTTTCATTTTAATCTGTGTTTGTATAACATCATTTCTTATTTTCTCTCTCAGTCTTTCCCATCATGGTGCGAAAAAAAAAATAATTCCGTGGCTTATATAGGGCTTTCTTCTCTTTTGGATAAAATACATGTTTCCAGGCTTCTTTTATAGATAAATAAAGTTATTTTAGTTTGACATGTCCGGCATTCAACATGCTCGAGTTACTAGAGCACATTATAATTTGTAATAAATCCCAAAACACTCATTGTATCTACCAAAACTTAATCTAAGCTTCCCAGTGAAGATTGTAATGTTCAACTCCAAATTGAACTAAATGGTGAAGTTTTGACTTATCATTTTGATGTGATAAATTAGAAATATATATTTTTGCAGGTGTCAAGTTCAGCTGTGTGTGATTGCAATAAAGCATTAGATTTGTGCGACTTGAGGTTGTGATTTCATAAACCAGTATCACTGCACGCAAAGAAGACTCTTCAGCTTTGGCAGGAGATGAATTTAACTCAGCATGGCTGCAAGATTTTGTTAGGAAATGAATGTGTAGTACTTCGAATCTACAGAAATATTGTTATGTGTTATCAAAAGACTTTTAGAAAATAAATATTCTAAAAATGAAAATGAAAATTAAATGTGAGGAGAGATCTTTATTATCGAAAGATGATATATGTGGAAGACAAATAAAAAGTTTTACTATGTATAAAACGCTCATACCAAATTAATTACTCAAATTACAACAGAGAATATGCTATATCATATATGGTTGCCATTAAATATTGGATTATTTGTTATAAAATGTTCAAAATCGGCAATTAATTTTTATTTTTGTTAACATATTAATTTTACAGTGATCTTTTTTGCACACATATGTAGTTAAATGTTTTGATTCATTTAATAGATTTTCTTATCAGTTCTTGTGATAGGATGACTTGTGATAATGTGACATTACAAATATATAAAGTGTAGCTGATATAAGTCGATACTATTTATAAAATTGAATACGCAAACTGAAATATCAATATTATTATAATATATTCATAATCAGGACAATAATTATTAGAAGATTGCAATTCAAACTGCTTAGCATGGCGCATTTGGCTTTTCCATTTTAAGAGGTTACCATAGAGTAGACTGTCAATGAAGAATTTAATTTTTTCAGTATCCATAAAATAGCAATGGACATGAGATACAAATTAAGTTTTAAAATATAAAGCCTTAACTCATAAAGTGTGTACAATGCTAACCAAGCAGAAGTTAATTGCAAGAGAATTGTATCAAGACTATGAATGGTTCAAATTTACTCTCCGACTGTGAACGGATGGTAGTAAATAAGCTTTTATTTGTGACTTGTGTAATCAATCATATGATATAAATATGAATGGATTGTCTGTAAAATAAACTTTTAGTAAATGAGAGGTGAATCATATAAGGAGACTTATGTAAATTTAATATAGGTTTAAACTGTAATAATGTATTAAATATTGTAACTATTATGTAAAATTACTGTAAGTATCAATTATAGTTAAATAATATTTAATATAAAGAAATTGGTGTAAATGGTATCACAGACAGAACGGAATTAAATGAGTTTTTAACTTTAAATTTTGGTACAGAACTGAAATAAACTAATAAAATAGGTATTAAACATGTATTTTTACAAAGTGGAATAATGTTCTATATATTCAAATTAGAAAATAAAAGTGTTTATTTCTTCAAATATTATTTTGTAGATTAAATTATCGCATACCAAGCCAACACATTTCAATGTAAAATAATTAGAGTATTAAACTAAGTATATATCTATATTCTATTACATTTGCTAGAACTTTTAAAACTATTTAAAGAGAGATAAAAAAAATTGCAACACAAGTCACAGTAGAAACAACCAATTTATTGGGAGAATGTATTTTATAACTATGCAACAAGATATGTAGTTAGCATTGTGTTTACAACAAAACTAGTGTTGAATCAAACTGTCACCCAAATATTCAATCAAAATATTGATAAATGTTGCCTTTTATTTGTATCAATTGACTTTTTTTTTTTTGTAAATATACAGTCAATAAAATATACATCCTGAATGTAAATTCTAAAACAAATATTTTATGAAAGTTCTTAGAAGTTAGGTGTACATATGTAATATATATATTTTATTAACATTGATATAAAGTTATATGAATTACAAAATTATATTTACTTCAGTTTGAAAAAGTGTGTCAAAATTTTTGTAATGATAAAATATATGGCGTTTATAAATAAATTTTTTTCAACAGACTGTGTATTACATTTTGTTCTAGCACAATTTCTCAAATAAAAATGTTTTAACTATAACATTAGGGCTGACAACATTTTCATGGATCTTTTACATGATATACAAATTAGATTAAAACATTTTATCTTGCTTTTTAAATAGGATTAAAAGATGAGAAATAGTTTTAGGAAAATAATAAATAAAATATTTAAGGTGGGAATATTTAATCAAGGTCCAGAATTTTTGCAATTATTATATCAAACTTTTTTTTTTTTTTTTTCAAAAGAAATCAAATAATTCTCCAGTAGAAGTATAGTTTTAACTTTCTTCACATGGTGACCTCACGTTCGAACATATTTGTCAAGGAATTTTATCACAACTTTTTCTCTTCAAAGTTTCCTATCTAATGCAGCTATGTTCAGAGAATATTCAACTGTTGATAGTACCACGTGCAAAACATTAAATTCTATGATTATACTGTGGGTAATGCAAGAGAGTAGGGACGGCTCGACATTAAACGGTACAATGCAGCCATTAGTGTATACAGATAATTTAGCTTTGTTAGGTAATAGTAAGGAAGCTGTTGCGAGAAATTCAGAAGTGAACGTTGAAAAGACTTAAGCATATGGTAACACAGAACAGATTGAGGACGATAATTTAGATATTACAACAAACAACATATCATTTGGCATGGTTAATAAATTCAAATATTTAAGAACAATTTTAACTATCGATAACAATAAAAGATTAGAAATTAGGAAAAGCATAGCCGGGAAATACTTACTATTCGATCAGTAAGTTGTTGGCGTCTCACCTGCTGTCAAGAAATGTGAAACTCAAAACATACAAAGCCTTAATTTGACCGGTTGTTCACAGATGGCATTAGAATATGTCTAAAAGAAATAGGGTGTAGTGAGGTGGACTGGATAGAGCTAGATCAAAAGAGATAGGTGGCTTCTTTTGTAAGTGCCGCAATGAACTTTCGAGTTACTAATGCCATCGAGTAAGTAATATCATAGAAAATTGGCAGTGAGCTGGGCTCTTAAGTGTATACCATTTTCTCAAATAACTCCAAACTTAACAACCTGCCTTATATGGGTCAATTAACCAACCTGCCTAAAACAAAATGAAGGGAAGGGGTGGACTGATAATTTGGCTACTATGCATGATGTCAACATTTAATACTGGTCGGCAGCTGTTTAGAGGTAAAACATGAAGTTGTTTATTTACTCTTATTAACTGCTTCGTTTAGCAGGGAATAAGGCATCATTCTCGCGATAGAATGGATTTCTGATGACGGGGCTATTAGGGTTCGAATTACATTTCTCTCCCTCCACCCTCAAATGGGGATATTCTAGCATAAAGTACCCAAAAATACTTTTCTTTTCAATTTTTGAAAATTATTATGATAAAAATTATTTTATATTGACTCAACAATTTCAACTGGTGTGATTGAATAGGAATTTCTCCTTGTATACCATATTATATCTACAGTTCAATCATGTACCGCCATTCGAACATTAGAAACGTATTACTTGTTGTCCCTTATCAGCTGTCTCCAAGGATGGTCTCATCTCTAAGTTATGGTGTAACTACTATGAGTAATTACTTTTGTAGACTTATTTGGCCAATGATTAATTTGAACAGTTGATCACAGTGATAGATTCCAACCAAAAGAGCTGTTAGCAACAAACTATAAGGACATCATAAACTCTTTATCACCACACAGTAGGCATGGAGGGAAAATGGTAAAAGGGGAGGAATGTTTAACAAACACATGGAGTAAGGAGTGTTGGAAAATTCTTTGAAATTAACCCTTTTCATCTTGTTTTCTTACGCTATAATTTTAAGCTGCTTAAAGGCAGTTATTTCAATAACAGAATGGCCACAGGAATTCATTTTTCCTGACTTTTCCAAACAATTTTTTTTTCTTTGATCATATTTTAACCGTTTATATAAGGAGACTAGCTGTACAGTATAGTATACAAAATGCTATAAATTACCGAACTATTATTTTATTATTATTATTATTATTATTATTATTAGCACCGCGTCTTACTACCCGTTCGGGTTATACGCACTTACGCTAATGTGTAATGTTAGGGTGATTGTGAGATGAAATGAAGGACCTACAGTTTAACGTGGAATCCGAACCACGGTGGCGACCTGGCATTCCACACATTCACAAGATATCTTGTCAGAGGTGTAGGAAGGGTTTGGAAATCAGATAAATCTGTGCCGGGACCGAGGATCGAACCCCGGCCGCCAGCATAGAAGTCTGACACCTTACCCCTAGACCACCAGGTCACCCACCTATTATTTTATAGTGCATAATCACATGAATAGTAATAAAGATAATCACAATAAGAGGATTCAATAACCAATATGTTTTCAAAATAGAAATATTTGTTTAATCTTAGCAGGAATGAGTACGAACAGATTAAATCAACAATATCATTGCCTTTTGATTTTGGTTCATTTCTCTCACAAGGAAATGTAATTAAATATGAGCAAGGAGAGTGTAGTACTATTTTACGTAACATCAATTGCCGTTTACTATTGAAGAGGAGTTAACTAAATTAAATAATTACATTTCTCTTGTTTTGATTTAATGTAGATAGTGTCTAATTTTCTTTGTTTCTTGGTCAAATTTTTCCTGACTAATACATGTTTTCCCTATATAAGGCCGTCCTGAATAACCAAAATTATTTTTTTTAGCTTGATTGGTTTTATTTTAAATTGGAACAAAAAAAAAGAAATATCTGGTTTAGTTCTGTACAGACATCATAATTGTCCTCATTTTATAGTTAACAGAGTTTCCAAAACAAAAAAAAAATAAATGAGATTATTTAAACTCATTGAAAAAGTGTTGTGTTTTTAACCCTTAAAAACTAAGCGCACTGATCCATATCTTGTATTTTAGCGACATAAAATTACTAGATGGCACTATAAAGCTTAAGTAATTTTGTTTTTTTAAACACATAAACGATGTTAAGAAACGTATATATACATTATTTTACAAAAAGTGACCAAACTAGTCTACAGACAACAAACTTGTATATCAAATATTACAGAAATAAATGCTTTCTTGTGGAGTGAATAAAAAGGGTATTAATGTCATTTTTTTAGAAGTAAATTTACTCGCATTTAATAAAAAATTACTCACTTGGTTTTCTTACCTCAACAGAATTTAAAGAAAATAAGAACTGTCTTATATTCACCTACTAATAAAATGTGAACCACATTTATTATTTTTGAGTTTAGAAAAATAATCCAGCAATCATTTAAAAATTTTCAACCTCTTATTCATACTAGTCATGATACTGTTTTCAATTACTTTTGAGAGAAAGTAAAACTACACACAATAAACTATAGCTATACCTTAATTTCTTACAAAGTGACATTTGGAAAACCTTTTATAAAGTACAAAAATATTTGTTGCAGTCAACATTGATAATACCTATCAACAGTGACAGCTTCAGACAAATGATGATGTATGAATGAAAGTAGAGCTAGTAGATTTTCTAGCAGTAAATTCGTAAAGGGGTATGTATAGGTAGGACACTAACATTTTTTAAATTTTTTAATGTTCATACCTTATGTGACTCTTAACACAAAAAGTATTAAACTATTTACATGCTTTAATAATTAACTTTTGGGGTTAGTGTAGCCTTTAGAATTGTTCATAAACTATTTACTATCCGTCAAGTAGACCAGGGTTGGACTAGGCCTCCAAAAGGGCGCAGAACTTGGACCCAATTTTTTTTACCTATTTACTATAAAATAACTAAAGGATTGCTGGTAGAATTCATTAATATTCATTAATTATAAATATTAGTAGTTACTGCAAGTACTTCCAAAATAATATTTTTTCCACATGTGGCTCAAAGCATTGTTTAATATTGTGAATTTCATAAGTTATTTTTAATAAATATAGTATAAAGAAAAATTCATGGGCTTGGTGAATTTTATTTCACAAAAATAAAAAACATCTCGCATTTAAGGAACAAATTGTACAAGATATTATACTATATCCTTGGACTATTTGGATACCGCCTGTCTCAACCATATTTGTCCTAAGCATACTGAGTTTGTCTCAGAAAAAAGGAAGCGTAGACATCACACACCCAATTTACCTCAACTAAACCTGACTTGTATCAGCGCTGAATAAAAGTCCCTTCAAAGCAACACATTCCAAAATTTTTTAAATTATTACATGAATTGAACTTTGCATATTCAACTACTGAAATCGTAACACAACTCCCTCCCCCTCCTTGGAATAAGTTTTGATCACAACATTCTATCACTCTTACTGTGACTAGTAATATTAAACGGACATTACACGTATTATTTTATGAATGGGATTTATTACAGGTTCCTTTCCTTAATATAATTATTATTATTATCACCCAACGAAAGTACTGTTTACTTGTTATGGGCAAAAAAAAAAAAGTATGGTAGTCGAAAGTTTAGATAAAGATAATTAGTTTTGTAAAATTGAAATGGAATCAAAATTAACTTGATTTTATTTAAATTGTATATTTCCAGAGCTAATAGATCCTAAGCACACTAGATCAATGAAAATAAGAAATCCAGAACATATTTTTGAATGCACAAAAGTCTAAAACAAAGTAGCCAAAGATTTTTGAAACAAAGTAGTTGTATAGATTTTTATTCTTTATTATAATATATTGATAAAGTGTGTTTTATTGTAGTTAGTGTAATGACTAAAGCTGGGATTTTTATGTTGTATCATATAAAAAATATGTAATAATATGCAAAGAAATGTAGTTAAATATGTAGCTTCATAAAAAATCTAACATAATGTAAAACAAATATTTTACCAAGCATGCAACATTTACCTTATTTAATCTCTGAATGGCACATACATTGATGGATTACTTGTACTTTGGTGTGAATTTCAATTTTTTCTGTGGTCATTGATCGCCGCTTGTCCGACAGAATATACTTGTAGGTGGACAATGTATTTTCCACAACATGGTATGTTACTGGGGTGTATTTCATCAGAAGAATTTTCTAAGTACAAATGTTCTCAAGGGTACCTCCATTCAATGAATATACTGGGTTTCTTTTTAGCACTGCTTGAAACTTTGTCGAAACCCTTTCACCAGTTTCTTCTTTCACAGCATTTAGATTTGAAATTGTGCTTTCTATGATAGTAATAGATTCTTGTAGTGGAAATCCAGAAATTTACAACCATTTAATGCTCTCTGGAAGCCAACAGAAAATGTTCCTGGTCTATGCAGTTCAACATGCCACTTTTGGTTCAATGAATGAGCTGTGAGATTCACATACAGATATCACACACTCAGGGGCGAACATATCTACTACTGACTTCACAACTCCAAATTGTTCACAGTAGAAGTTGGCTGTTTTATCCATGTTCCTCATTTGTTAGAACTAATTGCAGGGGCAACGGCACATCAAACAAGAGTTAGTAAGTTTTGACTTGATACAGGACTTGCACAAATAGGTCTAATTTTTTTGTCACATAAATTAATCCATTCATTTGTAAAGACTGGACTCTAATGTTTGAAAATATATTTAGGATCTATCTTAGCTACCACAAGGTTCACAACAAAATTACCCTAAACATCCATGATTTCATCCACAGCGATCCATGTGAATGCATCTCCTATGTAATTTATTATCCCGTTATGAGTATTGATTGATCAGGAATTTATCGCTTTCATTACTGCCATAAGGATGCAAATTCAGGCACTTGGAATTTAGTATGAAAATTACTAAAACATCACAGAGTAGCTAGCTTTATTTAAAATCACTTGAAATATAAAAACATGTCAAAAAGGTAAAAATATATAAAATGATAGTCAAATAATATTTGATTTTCATTTTATATAATATATTAACGCTTATATGGTGATTTGTTGAGATTTCTATTTTCTGAGCCTCTAAATGGTAAGGAATATAATATTTATATAGAAATCCCAGCTCTAGTAATGACTTCCAGAGTTTTGTAGCTTTACTCTTTTCCTACAATACAACTATTAAAAATGTATTTGATTGTAATGGCTACTATATATTTCTATATAATTGTGTTATGTTCCTGTGATCTATTGCAATAAGAAACAAATGCGTTGGTCAATTGGGCAACTAGAGCGTGCCTCTCCAAAATTTGTTCTACATTAACACTTTTCTAATAAAAGCTAAGTAAAATGTGTATTTTTTACACAATGGGGGAAGAACTAACCCAACTCCAAAGCTACAATAAAAACTTTTAAATCAGGCCAAGAAGTGGGTAATGTAAAAAAAAAAAATCTTCCGTTGGTAGTTCAGGGGGTGGAGGGCAGCTACCCCCTAAAAAAAATCTCTTTCCAGCCAAATACCCTCCCCGAGTAAAAAATGGCTTGCACTGTTTTGAGAGTAGCTCCTGAACATACTATGTACTTTTATCAAATGAGGAATACATGAATAGCTCACTTTTATTTTCATGCATTCATCTACACTCTAGAATCATTGGTTCCCAAACTTGTTGAATGGCGTACCACCACAAAATTTCCGTAGCTTGGAGTACCACCAAGATAGTGTTGAATATTTAATATTTAGGTACAGTTTAACAGTTTTTATCATTATTTAACATTTATACTTAATCAATATGAATAATAAGGCACACATATCAAAGAAATATAAAAAAATAGTCATATTTACCCCTCCAACAACTGTTAAATCTCTTTTCCTTTTGGTATGACTGTCATAATATATTTATGGTATTTGATGAGACATTTTATTTTTAAAACTTGAATTTGCTTGTTTTGTTTGGCTTCTCACGGTGTACTACCTGGAATAATTGTACGTACCACTGCTAGTACGTGTACCACAGTTTGGAAACCGCTGCTCTAGATAATTGAGTCGAATATTTAGCGAGTCCTCTTACTAAGCTTATTGTTTAATTCCTGTTGGAATAATATTTATCATATTTTGATTAATTTACAGCCTAGCGGTCTGTCATAGGATTACGCTATTTTGGGAGTCTGTGTGCTTATATAGTCACTTTCCAGTGTAGGTATTCAGAGAGGGCATGATAAATAATTAATTATTCAACTGTAATTTTTTTTTAAATTCTACATATGCTAATATAATCAATTTCAGCACGATTAGAAAGTGTACAAATAACTTTCCAATTGATTCTAAAAATCTAGAAAATCATTATATTATACAAATAGTAACAAATTTGTCTTTCAAACAACATGGCAATAAGCAAATGATATGTTTTCATTAAACACAGATTTAAAACTGTTTCAATTTACTAGGAAAATAAAACAGTTTTCTAAGTAGAGTATATTAGAAATAGAAACAAAGCTTATTCAATGTAGCCTGTTTATTCAAACACTTTGTGAACCCAAAGCTTCTGGTAGAGGTGGCCGGCCGGTCTTTGCTTTGTCATTCAGAATACAGAAAACCAATCGACCAAAAGAGTGACACGCCAGGGTGAGGAAGTGACAGTGTGGTGGGGGTATTTCCTCTCCTCAAGCAGGTATTCAGTTCGAGAAGGAAGATAAGACCTAAAAGGGAATTTGGTCTTCTATTCTGCCGCACTTTAAGAGCAAAGCAGCTACGCTTTTGTACTAATCACGCTAATGGTTTTAGGAAAAAGGAAGCTTATATATAGAGGAAATGTACCCACATGTGTACTGGGAGAATGGAAATCTATTTTGGAAAATCCACCCTCAGTACACCCGGCCAAGATATGTACCTTGATTTCCCAGCCATAGGCAGTCTAGTCGACTGTGAGAGTAGCACCTTAGACCATGTGGCCACTAAAGCAGCCGACAACATTGTTCTTTGCCTTAAAGTGCCAGTAAAAATGGTATCAACTGCACTATTATAATCTGCTTATTAATATTCCTGTAGAAAAAATTAAAGTTTACAGTCCAGAAAAAATATTTTCCTCCACTTAAGACCATTGGTAAAGAAGTAAAATATATGTTTGATCTGGTTATTATGACAGTTAAATTGTGACAAAAGGCCAATATTTAAAATTTAGCTGTAATTTGTCTATCCATATTACTAACCATGTATATCACTTATATTTAAGTAAGATTTTTTTTAACAATTCTTAGCAGAAAAATGCCTTTTATTTATCGGCTTTTAATACCAGAGTGAAACATTTTATTTAACGAAATGCAATCATTTGCTTTACTACAGATCAAGGCTCTAGGTGTATGTATGTCTTCTCATTTAGCAATGTGGAAAAATAAACTTTGTTGTCATTATGGGGGTCTACTTTTTTTAAGTTCGTTTTTTTTCTGGTGTGTAGTTGTTTATTTTAAACTTCACTATGTTGAAAAAGTCACTTTTTTTGTATAATTTAATTGTTTTGTTATTTTATGTGTAAATTTCAATTATTAATGTGGCTTAAGCATTTATGGTTATTTTTATAGACATTTTTATTATTATTATTATTAGCACCGCGTCTTACTACCCGTTCGGGTTATATGCACTTACGCTAATGTGTAATGGCAGGGTGATCGTGAGATGAAATGAAGGACCTACAGTTTAACGTGGAATCCGAACCACGGTGGAGGCCTGGCATTTCCCACATTCACAAGATATCTTGTCAGAGGTGAAGGAAGGGTTTGGAAATCAGATAAATCTGTGCCGGGACCGAGGATTGAACCCCGGCCGCCAGCACAGAAATCTGACACCTTACCCCTAGACCACCAGGTCACCTGACATTTTTATTAATAAAGTAAATTTAAAAAATGATCATGGTAGGAAAACCTGTATTTTAAGGTATAAAAGTTACTAAAACTACTTCAGTATTCATACATTAAGATGGGAAAGTAGGGAACATAAGAAAAGACCAGTGTGTTGGCAGTTTTTATAGAACTTTTCTTAGTAAACATAAATATGTTGAAAAATTACACCTGGACAAGGGGAATGAACCCAAATATAATACTCGATATGACTTATATTCTTTCTGTCTTGTAAGCTTCGCTGGTCATGTGCATTAAATTGTACAAGCTTCCTCTTAGATCGATGGAAAATTATAATTATGATCATCTGATCTTGTCTTCTCTTGCATGTGATTTAAATGTGTGAGTTATGTGAATACTCGCCGTATTTTCTAATAAGTATGCAAGCTCTGTTGTCTAATCCTTATTAAAATTGTATATTATTTTCAAATATGGCTCAGTCACACGATTTTATGATTCACTGGGTTTATTTTCTGCTTCTATAGGTAATGTCTACAGTAAAATATAAGAATACATAATTTCAAATAGAGAACTTAAGAAGGAATAACATAGGAAGAAATTCGCAAGAATGAAAATGTATAGAACCTTATATGGCAGACACAACCTCAATATTATACACATAAACTTGTAGACAAGAAATCATTTGACTCCTTTAATTACATTTTATATGAAACTCTCATGTATATGTGTAAAAAAAAAAAAATATATATATATATATATGTTCTATCAAGAAACAAATTTTTCTAACAATGCTTCTAGAAGTAAGCACTTTTGTTTTTCTACCTCCATCAGCTCTGAGTGCATTTTCTTCATGGCAGCAAGTTTATTGTTTTCATCAAGTCGATACTGCTCGATAAAGTTTTGGAACCACACAGGGATCTCCTCCATCTGTGAAGTACTGTTATCAGCCAACTGACCAGAAATAGGATCCACTACACAGTTCACTGCGTCAGAACCTTCCACTTGATACACTATACTGTCATCGTTAACAAAATAGCCATCATCACAAATCAATACTTGTTGATAAGAATCATCTTGTTTTTCAGATTTTACTATATTTATGTTGTTTATCAAAGGAATTGAGGAATTTACATTATTTTCAGTCTGTTGGTTAAATTTTGTTCAAATGGGAATACAAAATGGTTTTCTCCTAATTTGGAACCAAGAACTATGGTTTTTGGTAAAGCTTGATTGTTTTTACTTGCTGAAAGTAGTGGAATGGTGCAAGATTTACGCTGACCAGGTTTATATTTCTTTGGATCAAGTATTTTAAGCATGTCGTCATAAAATACCCACTTAATTACTGTCGACGGAGATTTGAGAGTTTTGTAGTAATTGCTTTTAAAGGCTTGTTTAAGATTACGCCACTTGCGATCACACATGTTGGCAGTCACATCCACTCCATTTTGACGCATATTTCTTGAGACCTTGGATCCAGAGGTCCTTTTGCTTACATCTGGGATCTCTGAATAGTTTCAACAATTTCATGTACTCTTGAATTAGACTCTTAGTGTTTCGCTCAGTCCAGAAGAGACGCTCTACATCTGAAAAAAAATTATATATATATATTAAGAATTTAGCCCAACTTAGAAACAATGGTTTTCTAAATAAGTCAAAATTGTTGAAATACTCACTATATGAAAATAAATAATAATCACTTAGGATGCGACCAGATGAACAGTAAATGTTGCTTGAGGTGGAACCACAAATAAGCTTACTACAAAAATTACAGCACATGGCTAGACACAAACATGAAACATGACTTGAATCAGGCGCGAGATATCGCTCCATCTGGCCGCATGTATATCTAAAAATATAAGTAGAGATATCACTTCACTACATATTATGTGTATTATATATTACTCTATGTAGCCAATGTATAGTAGTTTTAATAGCTTTTCAAATAGATCCTGGTCTATATGCACAACTTGTTCTTGAAGATCCTCCCTACTCCCATAATTTTGCACATTATAGTTAATTCACTAGATAGATTATTTCATTGTTATAAGTCGCTTGCTTCAGGCAACATCTACTATTAGTCTGGGGTAGCCTTAACTTAATAAACTTTTAGATTTTTCCCCAACACTAAATATTCAAGTTTTTACAAAAAGTTTAAATAACTTGTTTAAAATATATTTAGACTTTGTTGTGTACAAACAAATAAGCCATGACAATATTGAATAATTAATGAAAGTGTGTAGCTAAAAGTTAAATTTTCTATAGATTAAGAATGTCAGGCCTGTACATAAAGTGGGGAATATAAAAATGTGACCTTAACTTAAATATTCAACTGTGCAACAAAAGATTTTGTGAAATTGTTTATTGCACTTTTTCACAACTAAGTGTTTAACAAACCACTTCAGTGGTCAAATGGTCTAAGACGTCATTCTCGTGCTGGACTGGCCTGCTGCTGTCCTGACTGGTAGATTGGAGTTTGAATCTTGGTAAGGTCTACTAAGGGTGTTTTTTCCCTAAAGGTTGCCCACTCTCCTTCTACGCAAATGTGAATATATTACCTCTACAAAAAATACTTCCTTCCTCATACCTACCCCATTAGAGTAATTATATATGTGTATAACCTGAACAGGCAGTAAGACGCGATGATAATAAAAAAAAGCTGTATACCTTGTGACATTACATATTTAAAGTGGAGGTCAAATATTGCAAAGGATAATCCACATACAAACCTTTTTTTCACAGACTAGTTGCTTTAATAAAACTCAACAACTCAGAAGGTGATATAACTTTTGAACGAAGTTTAAAAATGTATTAGTAAATTAGTGAAAAATGAAGCAGTGGCTCAGTGAAAAATTAATAAAATTTAATGCAATGCAAAAACTATGTTTATTTAACCTTAGAATGGTATCGTCATTGTAAAGTGCTGTTACTATTGATATGTAAATTTGACATGATGATCGATAAAACCTTTCATATGCTTCTTAAGTGATTCGAATTTGTTTTAAGTATTTTTTTTAATTTGATTTGTTTTATTTTTCATTTTTAGTTATAATAAAATCAACACACATCTATCATAAAATTAAATACTTCAAACTATAAAACAAAAGATTCCCAAACTTTTTAACTAGATTAGGCCCTATTAGGTTTAGAAAAATGTTAATGTTTTGACTGTGAGAAAGGCCAAACCAACGTAGATTCAAATTTTGGTCCTTGCGTCTGGAATACAACTGAGACGTGACAAACACAAAGCAAAATTGTAATAACCCACAATCTTTTATCTAAATTATGCAAAACGATAATGATGTATAGTAATTTAACTGAATTTAATTTTTCACCAAACTATTTAAGCACCAATAAATTTTAAGCTGCACTTAACACAAATTGTTATGTTGAATTCAATCTTTCAATTAGTTTATAATATACATACATATATTGAAAGTTTGCCAGGGCAGGTACTAGCTTAATGCAAATGAGATAAAGAGAAAATGACAAACTTTTAATAGACACCTGCCAGCTTTACTGAAGTTCCATGTTTGTGATGGCTCCTTCAATAGCAATCAATAGTGAAAGGGCCAGTATGGACAAATACAAACACATTAAATTTTCAATTAGCTATCCAAGTAAGATAGATTAACAAGTATGATAAATGTTCTACAACAAAATAAAAGTAATCAAGATTGATAATACAGTACATAAAGCACATTATTAGTATACATAAGTTCAAAACATTGTATGGCAATATAATTTATTCATAACTGCTGAAAGCAGTAAAGTACAAGGATGGGATCACAAAGGATTGCAATAAATTGTTTACAAAGGACTATGAGGGTAGAAATAATCTCACTTTGATATCCTTTGTGAGGGACTGGTGTTCATAGTAAAGATATATGAGTAGAGTGGGAGTCGGTCCCAACCCACATCTACCCTGAACACACAAACATCTACATGGTCAAGGGGAGGTTGGACTTGCCTCATGCTGCAAAAACCACAATTATGCCCATGTAGTCATGTTAGCACTGACATTACTGTTCAAGATTCCTTAGCAAAGTTTGTAACACTGCACACTTCCTTTTCTCCATGTCCAGCACTTCCTCGTGCATCTCTTGCAGCGCACCCAAACGTTCTGCATCATCTGAACGTATTTGGTCCATGAAAATATGCAACCATGGTGGAATAGAATCACAAGATTTTGTCTTATCCACTGCTGCCAAATGAATGTTATCTGCTTGTGATTCAGTTGTGTTTAAGAAATAAGTGTTGCCTGTAGTTTGTAAATTGTTATCTTCATGCTTATCACATCAGGGTACGTAACTATGGAACCACCTTCAGAAGTTGGGACATCCACTATGTCGGCAAAAGTATGCCTTGGTTTAAAAAGGAACTGTGCTGTATCACTAGAGTGTGTCTTGAGCTTTGGGTGACTGTCAACGAGGAAGAAATCTTTTAAAGTCTCGTAAAACTCCCATTTACCACGATTTAGTTGAGAGTATTTTTGTTTTTCATGAATGCACTTGAATGTCCGGCGAAGATTCCGCCACTTACGATTACACATGTCCCAAGTAAGTAAGTAGCCATGTTTGGCCATATTCCTGGCTAGTTTCATCCAAACATTTTTCTGCTTGTTATGAGGATTTAAGAAGAGGGGCCACAACTTGCGATATTCTTCAATGAGTATCCGTATCACTCCCCGAGTCCATGTCAACTTTAAGGTTTCTGTCAAAACATAAGATCCATTACACGGTATCAAATTACTTTTGTAGTATTATGGTAGCCTTTAAGATAGTCAAAAGGCACAGCCACTTCTAAAAAAAGCTAAATATCTTTTATGCCCAATTTAAGATGCAATAGTCTAGTCATTAAATACAACATAAATTGTCTGGGGCATAACATTTATAACCATGACACAAAGTAAGTGTCGACAATTTTGTCACACATTCCATGTCAAAAACTGGAATGTGCAAAATCTAGGAAAAAAATGAAATAATTAACATATTAGATAGTTACAAAACCTATACCAAAGCATCATGTGTGTCTAATGAAGCAGCTTATTAAGTAATATAGATTTATAGCTGTGTCCAATTTATCAATGATTATGTTCTATTTCATATACTATAAATTTCAAATATGAAGATTGGAGAGCAATGAAATATACGGAGTAGGTCAGATGCACCAAAATTGTTTCCAATATTATTTATCTGAGAACATTTATTTATTTTAGTTAGTCCAACACATTGGCTCATTCAGTAATGTGTCTTTCTACTGAGATAAGTGTCCCGAGTTTGATTCCCAGCATGGCCAAAAAATTTATCAGTGGTAAATGTGGGTTTAACCTTTCACAGTGATTAGTAATGGCTGGGGACTGGATGTTGTGCTAGTCCTAGTCTTAAGTTTAATTGTAAGGCATATGAAGCTATGACAGGCCTAACAAGCTGGTAGCAAAAAACATATGGCTTGAATAATAAAATGACTCAGGCCACAGGTTGTAAATAGAAATGGATGTAAAGTAAATTTATTGTAGATAATAGAGATATGGTACATTTTAATCCAATTCAGCTGTTCACAATTTTAATACAAGTTATAAGTCATGACAAATATTATAGTTGTAATTATTACATTAGGCTGGTGGTAAACTGTAACTGACGGACCATTTTTAACAAAGAGCAGTTTATTATTAATCTAAAATCGTTATTTTATGTTTAAAGACCAACCAGCAAACTATAAATCCGGGATGGATCAAGGATTTTGGAGGGGGACAGGATTTTCATGAAGAGAGTGGCAGGGGCACTCTCGTGGGACTAGGCCGGGGTGATTCCCCCTTGGGAAATACAGATGAAAATATCCCTAAAAATTTTAGAGTAAATTTGAGAAATTAATTTGAATAAAAATTCACAATAGCTTACCATTTATTTAATATTTTTTATTGTTAAATAATGTGTTTAAAATGTAAGTCAATTATTGACAGTGAATGACATGGGAAGCAACTGGCTAGAGCAGTGATTCCCAACCTTTTTTGTTTGGAGAACCCTTGAAATATTTCAAAAAATCTCAATGAACCCCTACCTGGCTGACATAATAGATTCGGCAGGGTTAAATTAAATAAAGACACGTTAAGTTTTGCGCTTATCTTGCTGTTCTGCCCTTTTTCTGCATGATGCACAAAGTGAATGGTTTTGGCTGCCATTTTATGTCAGCATGTCAGTCTGTTTCAGTATTTATAGGCAGCAATGAATGATTTTTAACTATTGATTATTGATTACCGAATGATCATTCAATAGTTTTTATTTGATTGTTTCCAATCATTTTCATTCAACTGAATGATCTATTGAGCATTTTATATATGATAGTGTAAACATGTTATTAGGATTTTATAGGCATTTAAAGTTAAAAAAAAGGTCATGTCCCACTTTACATTGGGGCTCTGGAATATTATTTGTTGTACGAGTGGGGCCCTACAGTATAAGTAATAAGTGGAGATAGTTTATCATCTTTTATCTTTTAATAGCCCAGTGACTAGTAAGCTGGAAATCGGCTTCATAAACATTAGTTTCAATCAGAATATTTTCAAGTGCCAAGATTGATGTCACATTATTTTAAATAAAACAGGCAATGGCTACTTTGCTCAATAATAAGTTCAAGTTTTATTAAAATTGTAAGGACGTACAGTATGCTCAAGATGTATCTTTATCTTTAAAAGGACATCAAAATACTTTCGGACAAATTATGATTTTGAAAGGATGGTTTGTCAGCCTGGATGAATGCAATAATCTTGTTTTAACTAGAGGAGATTCCACAACATTTTACGACTTGAGCTTCAATGACATTCTTAAGCTTCCACTGCCCTGTAGCCAGCCAGCACTGTCAATCCAGGCTTTATTGTCACACACAAGCTTGTGTGTCACTTATAAGCATCGATTATAAAAAGCAGAGGTTATGTACCTTCATATATCTAATATTTTTTAATCAATCACAATGCTTCATATATAATAAATATCAATTAATATTACATCCACCCTTATTTAAGAGGCGCTAAAATTATAATTTAAAACTCTAGAGCAGTATGAAAATTTGATTGTGCTACTATTATAGAGAATGATAAACTTATCACGCAAGATAGAATTGGGCAGGGAAGGGATAAGACTTAGTCGTACAGTGAACATTGACAAATGTGAGTGGAAATGCTTAAATTTATTTTAAAGAGACAATCAACCATTGTAAGCCATTCCCTTGTGTGTGTATGGCACAGCTATCTGGAGCCTTATTTATACTTTTATACTCTTTTTCAACAAATATTTTTCACTACTCATTTATTGCTTTATTCATGGTAATTGTATAGGATTGAACTGGTAGCTCCATCTATCAACATCATGTGAAGTATTTAGACTGGACCCCCCCCCTCCTCTCCCATGCTTTTAATGGGTCTCTTTCTCTTAGTCAGCAATCTGGAGGTCGGTTTGATGTGGTTTCTATCTCTCCAGTGCTAGTCACGCACTCAGCCCTTCAGCTGGTTAGTCGTGGTGGTTCCCCGTTGCCTTGCAACCTGAATTTCTATGAACAAGCATGAAAGAGCCTACCAATTTGCCAAGAAAGTTATTTTCACATACCTTCCAGCGCTATTTTACATGCCACAATCGACATGAGACCGACGGTTTTACTTCCAAGCTGAAAGAAGTTGTGCTACCGATTTTTATCACTAAAAAAAATTTATTGACCTTGGCTGGGTTTGAACCACAAACCTCAGGTCTTAAGGCAAGCACTTTACCCCAAAACCATCAAAGTTGGCTTCATGTGTATGCTAAACAATTATGAGTGTGATCATTGAGATTATGATGGTTATGTGCCCCTTGAGTAAATAAAGATAAAAATATTATTTTTTCACCGCTTATGATTTCTTGTATGGTTTATATGTATACCCTGATTTTGGTTAGAAGAACAGTGAGAGAAAATTCAAACATATTTCTTTGCGGCCACACTGATAACATTTTACTTTATTATTATGTTAGTCTATTGTTATTAATTAAATCTATCTAAGTGACGCTGCAGAAGTATCACCTGCTGTATGAATGTATTAAAATTGTTTTAGTAGCTTTAATAAACTAACTTCTACTGTTCTTCCTACCAAAATCATACTATATATATATTAATGAAGCTAATGCGGCCAGGATATAGAAGTTAGAACCTAGCCGTTAACATATTCTAACAATTCATCAATATTTTTCAACTCATAAACCACACAAAATAGTCATCTTTTTCTCTCTATAAGAAAGCCTATGCTTACTTACTCTAGGGTGTTAGGAACTCGAAAGATCACTGCCACACTTACAAAAGTATGCCACCTATCTCCATCTTGAGCTAGTGCTATCCAGTGTATCCATGTAATGTTATCCTCCCATATGTGTCTAGGTCTTCCCAATGGTCTCTTCCCACTGGGTTTGCCAATGTACAATTTGCTAGAATCTCCCATTAGCGCTGCATGTCCGCCCACCGTAATCTGTGATATTTGATTATCCTAACTATGTCCTGTGATGAGTACTGGGTATCTAACTCATCATTTTGTAACCTCCTCCACTCCCCAGTAACCTCATTCCATTTTGGACCAAATATCTTCCTAAGCACCTTGTTTTCAAACACCCTAAATTTGTTTTTATCATGTTAAGGTAAGAGACCACATTTCACACCCATAGAAAACAATTGGTAAAATTAGTGTTTTGTATATCCAGAGTTGTACATTCCTCAATAGCAGGCGAGATGTCAAATACTTAGTGACTGAATAATAGCATGCATTTCCCCGACTGAATTATTTTCCAGAATCTCAGTCTAATATCGTTATTTATAGTTAAAATAATTGTTACTAAATATTTAAACTCATTAACCCTGTCAAATGATATGTTGTTCAAAGTAATCTCTACATTATTGTCCTCAATCTGTGTTCTCTGTGTGATCATATACGAGGTCTGTCAAGGGTTCACTTATAGACCTATTTCCTTACCAACCTCTAATAAAATGTCTGCATTTCCTGAAACAGCTTCCTTACTATTACCTAACAAAGCTAAATCATCTGTGTATCCTAATAGCTGCATTGTACTGTTTAATGTCAACCCTTCTCTACTTTCTTTCATTGCCCTTACAGCATACTCTAAGCCTAGATTAAAAACTAATGGGGAAAGTGCATCTCCTTGTTTCAACCCATTATGTATTTCACAAGTGTCTGATATGGCATTCAACCCCTACACTGCCCCGCGTATCAGTCAAACATACCTCAATTAGATTTACATGTTGTTTGGGTAGCCCAAACTTAACCCAATTTCATATAATACTTGTACTATATTTAAAATCTGAAAAGTTTGATATTTTTTGTTTCAAAATCAAAATTAACCTCACATTTGAGAAATAAGCCAACTATACAATATTATAGATATTTGTCTAAATGTGATTTGTGTTTTAAAGTATTAGATTAACTAAGTCTTTCTTAACTTTCCTAACTTTACACTCCTCACGAAAAATTATTATATATTTAAAAAAAAAAAGAAATGTTATGTAAACACAAAGAAAATTGAAAGATGTTCACCATAATTGTTTTTTATGTTTCTTCCAAAGGTATTTTATGAACATAGCTAAGTGACCCAAATGTGTGTATATATAATTCTGTGATATAACCAGTTAAGGTTTATTTAAAACGTTGTAGCCTTAAACATTACCTGATGTCTCTCCAAGGTTGCCATCATTGTAATCTTGCTCACTACTGCCCTTGGTCGAGTAAGACTCGCCGTTGGCAATAACATTGTACTGATGGTCATCTTGGATCACCTCACCTTCCTCCATCTCTCCTTCCAGGATCTCATAGCCTATCTCTTCGTCACCCGCCATCAAATGACCCGTTTCTTCATTCAGTGTCACTTCTGTTACTGAGTAGTTAACGTCTTCGTCCTCCTCGTGGACTTCTACTTTAGCTGAAACAAAGGTTATACACATTTATGAAACTGCCCGACTACAGATGTGATGTCATGCAAGGAAAATACTTTGAGGTAAAAAAAAAAAAACACGTAGACACATGGCCATTTAAAAGAGCAAATGAAGCCTTTTATTTATTTTCCTCCCAGCAACATATAACCCTTTTGGATTAGAGGCCTATGCATTTAACCTCTTTAATGGGGTTAAGGATGAGAACGGAATTTTAGATTAAATTTACATGATGTTACAAAAAGGGGGAATCGGAAATCGTTTATGAAAACCATCCTCTGTACACCCAAGCAGGATTCAAACCCTAGTCTCCCCGTCATCTGCACACCGTTCTAAACAAGTTTGAAGCCTAGATCACATGTCCATGATGTGATTACTTTTTTTAAATTATTGTACTATAGATGTAATAACTTAGAAGAAATGATAATGCAATGAAATGTTATCATTTTTACCGTGAATATTTAAAAAAAAAAATTGTGAGGTATTTAATATGCACTTTCTAACCTGAGTGATTATATTGGCACACAACTTATAATAGCTTAAATCTCGAACAAACTTAATATCCCCCGCCGCTAATTCATCAAGTGCTTTAAAGAGAAAACCCTCATTTTCCCAACTTTACATTTTTGGCTATGCCAGGAACCGAATCCAAGACCCTTAGTTTGACAGGTTTGCTACCGAGTCAAGGTGTTAGACTAACACACACACACACACACACCATGCACGCATGAATACACAATACACCAGTAGGGACCTTTAGTAGGCCTAATAAAGGTCCTTATTTTAGGCAGGGCCTAAATAGTTGATTCAATTCTTTAATGCAACTTTTTTCATTTATCTGAACAAAAGACAAGTGATATTGTGTTCAAAGTTAGAAACTTAAATTAAATCAAATTGAATTAAGGAGAACATTTTGAGGTGTAGATAAAGCCATAAGGCAATATGAGTTACTGTTTCAAAGTTTTAATGTTGTATTTCAGGCAGCCACCAAGGTTTTCCAGCATGTTACTAGCCATGGGCATGGGGAGAATTTAATTTTGGGGGAGGAGGGTGGTCACAATCGTAAGTATGTGGAATATTGTTATTTTATACAGAAGTGATGGAATTTTATTTTTTTAAGAGGGGAGGGGGCTGGGAGTAAGTAACAAAAAAGTTTTTTAGGGACTTTCTACCCTCCTCTCTCCCAGTTAATGTTAGAAAATTTGATGTTCCTAGAAGAAATTTGAAGTGGTCCTCACTTGGAAAATTTTTGAAGCTTACTTTAACAGCTATTTGGAGTACCTGCCAAAATACTTTAAGATTTGGATATTTATATAGGCTATTTAAGTAATCATCCTATTACAAATTTTTGAAAATTGGATGCTATTTAAAGTGCATTTAGTTTGAGTTTTCTTTTTTTTAATTAGATGCTTCTAGAAGCTTTTTGAACCAGTCTTCCATCAGCAATTTTAAAGTGGATGTGGTTAGAAGGGAATAGCCCTTGCCTGGATTTTTTTAAATTAGATGCCTATACAAGCTAATGAAATTGGTCCCCTCCCGCCCCCCGCGACACATTTTTGAAAAATGAATGCTTTTAGAAGCTAATTGGAGTGGACCTCACTTGGATTAAAAAAAATATTATTATAGGTATATAGAACATATTATCTACGACTTGGGAGGGCTGTTAATCTGCCAAATGTGCAATATAAAATTGTAGTTTCAAAACAAAATTTCAACAAATATCAGCATACAGGCTGCAAATTATTGTAATTATGGCACTATCCATGTGAAGGAGACAAGGGCATGGAAACAAAAAATTTCCAGGGGGAGGGGGGTCCACTTGAAGGTTAACGTTATAGTGTTCATTATTTTGGATAATTTTTTTTAATAACGTTTCTTACTACTCATTTGTGTTATATGCTTATGTGCTAATTATGCTAAGATGTTTGGGAGGAGGAAGGTTGATTTTATAGGAAGCGTACCTGCATGTGTATGGAGGGAGACTGCAAAACCATTTAGGAAATACCACCCTTAGAACAAATTACCAAGATTTTAACCTTGATCTCCCCGTCATCGGCGGTCCAGACTACAGCCAGAGCAGCTCATAAGACCCTTCGGTCACCAAAGGGGCTCTTTGGTTAGATTAAAACTATGTTAATTTTTAATTGTGATCCTTAAGTGAACAGAAATTATTTAAGAACTCTGTTTGGAGAGAAAAATATATTACATGTTGAAGTGGAATTATGTGCATATAAATATTGATAGGCTATACTATATATTGTATGATTGTGATATATTATGTATATATAAACACACACATATTCAATTCCACTAACATTTAATGTATTTTTTCCATAGTGTATTTGGTAAACTTAGAATTATATAAGTCTATAATAACAATAGCTTTAGTTTTCACACAAACAATAAATTGTTAAGCATGGCTTTATTAAATACAGCTAAATAATCTGATCTTTGCATGGGATTGTTTTATAATATGTTTCATCGTTTCAGCTCAAATGGATTGGAAGATAAGGAAAAATCACCCCATACCCTCTTCAGCCATTAAGTGTTGAATTTTGAAAAATAAAAAATTACTATTGTCCTTTATCTTAAAAAAAAAACTCCCTGCCCAGTTTCATCTTTCCTGATCAAGTGGTTTGGAGGATAATTAAAATCCACCCACTCCCACTTCAACCCTTAAGAGTATAATTTTGAAAATTTCCAAAAATCATCTTAAAATAACCTCTCTGTCGAGTTTTATCTTTCCAGCTCAAGCAGTTTGGAATATACATAAAAACCACGCCCTTCCCACTTTACTCCCTTGAGGGTTGGATTTCAAAAAAAAACCTAAATTCCTAGAACCCATATGTCTAGTTTTGACAAAGAACACTTATGTCCAATTTGGTGTTTCTTACTCAGTTTCGGAAATGCTTGTATCCTTTGGAGGGTAGAGGAAAACCACCCTCTCCCCGCTTCACCTCATAAGAGATTGAATTTCAAAAAATCCTGACATCCTCTGGCCCGTTAATTTAAAAGAACCTCTCTGCCAAGTTTGATCTTTCCACCTCCGGTTTGGAAGATATGGAAAAACCACCCCCTACCTGCTTAACCAGGGTGTCCGGCCAAACTGTATCTTAAAATTCCCTGACCTTTCCAGGTTTTCCAGAGCCATTTACCAACTTTTCCACTCACTATATTATACACATTATTGTATCAAGATCTCAACTTAATTTAATAATATTTTTAGACACATACACATTTTGAAATTGTAACACTATCAAGGTGTTAAAGGCTGTCAGCCGAAAGCACCAGGTCATTGGGTTGTGCGTTCCAAGTTAGCTTTGAGTTAATCATATTGAGATATTAAAAGATAATCTTACACAGGCTAATGAACTAATGACTCAACTTTGGGTGAAGACATGATAGAGAGGTGGCAAGATTAGATGAAAATCCCATATTGACTTTGCGAATTGAGATTATTATATTAAAAATGGACAACTGTACTAAAATAAATTTGCAGTGAAGAAAAGTGATTTTTGATAGTTATTTTTATTGTAAATGAAAGTAGCATAGGCCTATTATTTTAGTGACTATGGAAATTCCAGAAATTAATAATTCCCTGACTTTCTGACCAAAATTTCCCTGACTTTTCCAGGTCGCCCTCTTAAGGATTGAAGTTAAAAACATTTAAAAAAAGCTCTCGCCCTTTTCATAAAAAAAAACCTTCCTGCCAAAATGCATCTTTCCAGCTAAGCGGATTAGAAGATACGGAAAACCCACTCCCTTCGGGGTTGAATTATGCAGAAATATCAAACATTTTCGAAAAAGTATTTCTTTGATTTTGACAAAGAACACTCATGTCAAATTTTGTGTTTCTAACTCAACCAGTTTCGGAAATAGGTGTACCCTTTAAGAAAGCTACCAACCTCGTTTTCACTGCTAAGGATATGAATATCAAAAATTAGTCGAACTTGTATATCTTGGATTTCTACAGAGAACACTCGTGCCAAATTTCGTGTTTCACCATATAAATAAATCCATAGACCCTAACATAGTGCAGTGTTGGTGGTGTTGTAAATAGTTGATACCGGTTGTGTCGGGAGTGAAATAAAGGATATAGGGGTGTATGATATATTCTGAAATATTAAATATTATTTTAAATCAAAGCTGTGTGCGTTTGAATGTAAAATACTATATTAAGAACCTAATATGCATATAAAAGTAGTAAATATTTTTTTAGCAATATCATCTACTTTCTTAGAAATGTAATCTACCTGTACTATTTGTATATTGTGTCACCTATTATTTATGATTTTTATGTGTCTTTAAAACCAAAACTTTTTTTAATCTCTATGACTTACATTGTTCAGGCTATACATATATTTGGAATTTGCTCTAATGGGGTAGGGATGAGGAAGGAAACATTTTAGAGGTAATCTACCCGCATTTGCTTGGAGGGAGAGTGGGGAACCGCTTTGGGAAAACCATCCTCAGTAGACCCATCTGGAATTCAAACTCTGATCTCCTTGTCATCAGCATTCCAGTCTAGTATTAGTTTGACATATCACATTTTGATAGTCATATTTTCTATTTTCGGTTTAAACCGTGTTGTCTTCAACAGCATAAAAGATGCACTTAAGTACAAGTCAAGACGATTTCTAACCATTGACTTTAAAAAGAACTGTGACATGATACGACTGTCGAAATGTTATTGATGTCAAACAAGTATACCACTTTTGGAAAAGTTTTATACAATGTTTAATTTTTTTCATGTTGGAATATCACCTAAATCATGTTCGCATGCCATAGTATTGCCATCCCTGGTCTATACTGATATCACAATTCACAAGCCCTCACAGGTAAAACCATCACATTCATATGTCAATAGCGTAATTAGTACAAGTAAGAATAACCGAACTGGTAGTGAAATTTGGGGTAGTAAAACTAATGAAAAAACAGCTCCCTTCTTTTGGTGCCTCTGCTGGTGGTTCTTTTAAAAACCAGGTGGCAAGCGTATATTTACGCTTTTTAAGGCTTGACATTTTATATAATAATTTATTTAACTAACACTAATATTTATTACATTAGCAACAACCAACAAGCCACTAGTATTATAATAATAAATCCTTTATCCAAAACCACACACTGACACAACACACAACCTTGCACTATACACTCAACACTGTAGGCCTACTACTAACTAGTAATGTGCTGCTGTTCAAATGTTGTAAATGGTTACAAGATATTCATAGCTACAAAATAGGGTTTTGTGTAAGTAGGTGTGTTGAAAGAGAGGATAGGGAAATATAAGATTTTAAAATTTATAGAAAAAATGTTTGCCTACTTTTCTCGGACCCCACAACTCGACTCATGCCAAGAAACATCCTTTGTTTCCCATTACCTGTTTGAATGTAGAGAAAACCAGTATTTGAAATGTTGGCAGAGCTAATTTTACAATTGGAAGTTTTACAAGTTGCATCTAGAAGGTGAATTTTAAATTAATAATTAACTAGTATTCGAAGGCATTAAACTAAAGAGAAAGTAACCCTTGGGAGGAGACCACAATTCAACAGTCATAATCAATAAACGCCCCAAAAAATCCATTTTTACAGATATGTGTAGGCCTAATGACAAAATCATGTTTCTGGCATTCAAAGTGTACCATCACCTTTATCTTTTATCCAGTCAGCCTAACTTAAGTTAAAATCATTCAGTTAAGTTACAAAGTTAGTAAACTTGAAGCCTTACTGATAATTATAATGGTTTATATAATTAACCCAAAAGAAATAAAATATCCTAAATCAATTGATATACATAAAGCTTTTAATATTCACACTGCTCACTAAATAACAAGGATATACATATATTTTACATATTGTAAAATTAAATTAAGTATTTAAAAATTTAAAAATATAAAACTATATAAGTAAATCAAAAAGTCTCTTAAGCCAAAAGTTGGATTTTATCGTAAATAAAATATAAATTAATTCTCACAGAAAAGATAATTATTTCTAGAGGTAAGCTATTTTTAAATTAAAATTTCGCTCTAAATGCATTGCTTCAAATTTTGAAATTCGCTTTTAACGCCCTACACATAGCAAAATTATGAAATATACAAGCAGCCATTGCTAGGCTTTTGCTTTTAATTTTTGCTTGAAATGACAATGATGCTTAATATATGAAAATTTCAATACCCTATACACAAACCTTTTTTTCTAGAAGGTCCATCAGTCATGATTAAGCCGTGAACTTCTTTTAATTTGTTTTAGTTTTAACACAATAACAATTATATATATATTAATTTTAAACTTAAATATATATTTTCGCTTGATGGGCTAAGCGTAGAAGTGCTATGGCAATGCTTCACTGATGCTTCTCAAGCAGAATAAAAACAGTTGAGATGCAGTTTTAAGTTAATCTTAAAGTAAAATTACAGTGCAATATTATTTTTGTGTCAATAATATTTAAACCCGAAGTTTATTTTCTTAGTGTGAAATTATTATTAATAACAAAACATACGTTCTCAGCAATTTATAGCGCTTATGCTAGCACAAAATGGCTGATCAAAAAAGGTTTAGCAAAAGTAAAGAGGCACTACCCACTTAACCAAAAAATATTACCATTTGCTACTAGGTTTGAGAAGTGCCATGCATCGCGCTGCAAATCATATAATCCATTTTATTGTTTGTTGGAATCCCTCTTTTATGCTATGGCTTAGACTTTAGAGACATTTTATATTACGTATATATTTATTTAAGAGAAAAATTGTAATAATACTAATAAGGGTCAAATTACTGTCTGCAACACCATTTTGTAAGTCACATTTAAACGTTGTTTTCAATAGCGTTCATTCAACTCTTATTGTTAGATAGATAGGTATATTTTTTTGTAAAGTACTAATTAAGTACCTATTTAATTTAAAGATATTAAAAAATATATATACATTAAATCAAATGATTAACTAAATTCATTTATAGATGCACTATAAAAATATATATTGATGGATAGATGAAATCAAAAGAAACCAACAAGCTTTTAAATTTACCCTGAAAATATAGAAAAACGTGCGAAAAATAAGGAGTTGAATCGAAACCGTCAGGGATAAAGACAGGGGGGCGGGGGGGGGGGGGGCGGAAGGAGGGTGTGTGGCTTACACCGGAATTACCACACACTCTGCATCTGCGTCCCTGTGGCTAAGGGGTACCTTTCACCCACTCGCCTATTTGCCTCTAGGGGATCACCCCTTAGATTTTACCAAATTAATTTTGGAACCATTCTAAATCTTAGTAGGTATTTAAAAGAGAGATACAAATAATAATTATCATACTAAATCACATGTGTATAGTTGCAGTGGCCCTTACTTGAGCTCGCTATATGCTTTATTATATACATCAATATAACATAGGTCCCAATATGGCACTACATTGGATGTACCGGTAACAGAGATAGTGAAACACGTAAGTTATTAAAATAACTAAGCTTCTCTCGGGAGTATTTTGAAACTAAACAAAAAGTGTCCGCACTCACCAGGACTTTGTAGTGGATTAGATCCATTAGAGTAAGGAGCACGTGGTATTCTCCTAGGTGGATCTGGTGTCCCTACCAGTATCAGGATTGATGTGTCAGTGCTTCCCCTTTTTTGTGGTTCCGGAACTCCCTTGGAAATCTTCCTCTTATACGCGAGGGCCTCCGATACTTAAAGCACGATTTGTTTTGAGAATCCACACTTCAACACACCTACCTCTTTTCAAAAATGACGTGGATACGTATAAGTTAGATAAAACACAAATTAATACTAAATTCAAAAGTAATCATTATATTAATAAATAATACTGTTTTTCACGTGGTTTAAAACGTCAGTATCAAAATATGTATTTAAAAAATGCCTAAGGTAATTCTCCTTGAGCGATTGCTTAGAATTATCAAATTTAATCACTTGAGATGAGTTGATTAAACGAGAACTTTTGGGTGACCACTTTATTAAAACGAATAACTAAACTAAAAAATGTATAGGCTTACATGAAAACATGCCACCACAGGTTTATAGAATGTTTATTCTACGAAAATCAAACATTACCGTATTGAAAATACTTTATTAACTGAAATATTAATAGGAACTAAAAACTAAATACATATCAGGCAAGAACAAATACTACCCAACGAACTAACAACATATGCATAAAAAATGTACAAAGATCATAATGAATAAATGTTAAATTGCTATACTAACACTTCGCCTCAATTTAGTACGCTTTAAATATGTTCGGAGAGGAGGCAAATGTGCTAAACATGGATGAATCCTAATCTTGGGTACAAGAAACAAGGATGTGAATGGAGGTAAATGTTGTGAACATGGAAGAATAGATAACCTATTTTATAATGTATTAAATCCTAGCCCCTTACATAGTTGTTTAAACTTAGTAATATTTAAGCTTTTGGTTGAAATGTCAGCAATTTGAAATACCCTTTGGACATATTCAATCTTTACAACTTGATCAAACACTAAATCACTTACAAAATTATATTTCACATTCATTATGTTTCAATCTTTTGTGTTCCCACTTCTCAAGACATTTGATGGCAGGCTGGTTGTCCACATATATGGGGGGACACTTCGGTGTTGATTCCCAGTTCCAGTAATAAACTGCATAGCCACAGGGCATCAGTACAGGCATTGACAAGTGAAATGAATTCTGCTTCACAGGTACTAAAGGCAATAGTGGGCTGCTTTCTAGTTATCGAAGTTACAGTTGAACTAAAAACTTTCAGAAGAAGCGATTAGGGGTGTCCCTCCTTCTTAAGGAAAGTGCAGAGCTAGGTGTGAAGTTCTTTGTGAATAGCGAAGAATGCGCTTCAGTGACTCCCAGTGAGTGTTAGTTTCACAGCTGAAATAATTGACAGAAAAACTCAGGTCAGTCTGGTACCTAACATTAAGTGCATCAAACTGCCTATGAGCTCTCTGAATGGCTGATGCCAATTATTGAGGTTGATCCTTCATCATCAATAGGGGGTTTCGTCTCCATTGGTGTTTTAGTTATTTTGCAGTTTTTTTATGTTAAATTTGCATTAAAGTCTTTTGATATAAGATGGTCGACTAAAATATATATCATCGTTTTTTTTCTCAATTTTGATTCCGAGAAAAAAGTGTAAGTTACCCAGATCTTTCATGTCAAACTTAACTTGAAGTGAAGCTTTGATCATCTCAAGAGGTTTATGTGAGTACTACTGATGATCAAATCGTCGACAAAAATCAGTATGTGGATCTTGGTATCACCGACAACATGTAGGTACAGACATGGATCATTCTGCACTGATTGAAAACCAAGTGATTTTAGAAAAGTGTCAAGGCACTTGTTCCATTCTCTGGATGGCTGCTTAAGGCCATAGAGTGATTTCTTGATCTTGCAAACAGGTTCTAAATTATTTGAAAAACCAGGGGGTTATTGCATGTAGAATTCCTCGGACAAGGTTCCGTGCACAAATGCATTCTTCACATCCATCTGACGAGCATATAAATCTTCTTGATTAGTGATGGCTAGCATTGTTTTCACAGTATTCATACGTGCTATTGGGGCATAGGTCTCACTAAAATCGAAACCTTTCTTCTGTTGTCACTCTTTAACCACTAAAATTGCCTTATAGCAATCCTTATTACCATCCTGATCTGTCTTGACGCTGAAGATCCAGCGACAGAAGATAACTTTCCTACCAGTAGGTAGTTAAGTCAGTTCCCAGGTGTCGCTTTTCTTGAGAGAATTCATTTCCCCTTCTACAGCTAGCATTCAGTTCCTCTCATCAGGTCTACACTTGACAGCATCAAAATTTTCAGGCAAATTGTTAAGAAAGCTTTCTACATTCGTAGCAAATGCTACATAATCTTGAGTGGAAGTGAGCTACGACGAAGTACATCTTCATCTGACAGTGGAGGTGTTTCTTTGTCCAACTCCCCATGACTGGCTTCGCCTGAAAGTAGGCTTCCTTCTGACGGAATGATAACTGTTTCACAAAGTAGTGGCACTCTCACTGCTGAGGATGTGGTGATATTTTCTCCACTCCATGTGGCATATTTGTCAAAAAGCACGTCACATGCCAAAACAATCTTTCTTGTGGTAGGGTTCCACATCCTATAGCCATTGGGGCAATAGCCGACCATGATGCACTTCTGGGTACAATTGTTTACTTTACCTTTAAGTAGCTCATTAGGGATGCGCACATAGCCAATACAATCAAACACACGCAATTTTGACAAGTTTGGACGTTGACTATACCAGACCTTGGAGGATTTTTACAATCCAAAGCTACTGTTGGGCTTCTATTAACAATATATACTGCTGTCATCACAGCTTCTGACCAGAGATCTTTTGAAATATTTGCGTTTAATAGCATTCACCACACACGCTCTATTATGTTCTATTCATGCGTTCACTTACTCCGTTTTGAGAGGGTGTAATTTGATAGTATATTCAAACTGTATATTTTTGAATTCAAAGTGTTTTCTCATCTCTGAAGATAAGTATTCATCACCTCGTTCACACCTGAAGTGGCTTATTCTTTCATTAAAATGAACAGTTGCTAGAGCTTCATACTTCTTAAAATACTCGAATACCTCTGACTTTTCTTTGATAGTGTAAACATAGGTAAAGTGACTATAATCGTCAATTAGGGTAAGTATGTATCTCTTACCGTCATATGATGTAGGACTTATCGGACCCATTACATCACTATGGGCAAGCTGCAAGGGGCGCTTAGCCCTTGAGCGAGTTTTTACATTAGGCAATTTAGTCATTTTACCTTTGATACAATGCTCACATGGAGATTCCTGAGTTGTAAGTTTTTGTTTAAACACACCGTTCATGCCATTAACCATTTCACAAAGAGACATCAAACTGGTATTGCTAATATGCATCACTCGTTTATGCCATATATTTGTACAATCTACCTCAGCAACAATGGCACAGGTTTTTTTTTAAAACAGAAAATGTCACTAAATACAATATTTTGGCAGATTTGGATGCAACTGCTACAAGTTTATCACGGTTGAAAATTTTTGCTACACCTTCTTCAAAAATTACCTTGCATCCAGTTGAATCCAGTCGTTTGATTGATAAGAAGTTGTGTTGTAGACCAGGCACGATAAGAATACTTCCCAGCTTGATCATATTGATCATATTGATTTTTCCATCAATCTCAAAAGACGCACAGAGATCACCAACTTCTGTCGCTTTTACATTTTCTTCTGATTTTGCGAGATTGATATTTGCAGGACTTGGGAGAGTATGAATGTTAGTCAGAAGGTGACAATAAGTAGCACATATCATGTGTTCTGCTCCTGAGTCTAGATACCAGGATGTAAACAAAAAAGAATCCAATTCCAAGGACGTGTTGGCTGCTATACTGAACTCTGCTTCTTCAACTTCGCCGACTTGGGCTTTCTTTTCATTTTCACTCTGTTTCTTCTTAAGTTTACGGCACTCCGAGATCGCATGTCCAAACGTTTTTACAAAATTTGCACTGAAGTTGACCTCGCTGAGTGTTTTGATTAGAGCTAGTTTGTCGATAAAAAGATTAAATCTGTTTCTTATGGCTCTCTGTAACTTTTAGATTTGCTTGGGTCATAAAGGAATGTGAGATTATAACTTCTGCTGCTATACCTTCTGAAAATAATTTATGTTTCTCATCTCATAACCTATTTTTCACCAAGTTTAATTCCAATTTTTCAGCCAGAGTCGGGACAGTAAAAACTACATTAAATTCGTTTGGCATGGTAATTAAAAGATGGCAGACATTATCTAATTCCTCTAATGTAGCACCCGTTGAGCTTAATTCACCAATCAATTTATCAACTCGATTAAAATGTACCTCCAGAGTTTCACTTGATGGATCGAACTTCACCAATAAAAGACTTTTACGTAGAAGTAACTGGTTAGCCATGCCTTTTCTTGCTTAGGTATTTATAAGGGAAAGCCATAGCTCAACTGCGGATTCTTTATCCTTGGCAGATTCAAGAACGTTGTCTGAAAGTCTCTGGACTAATTGAGACTTGCATTTTCGATCATTTTTCTTCCACTCTGTCAGTACTTTTATCTTCTTATTCGTGATTTCAGAACTATCAGCTTCATTTAAAATTACTTTTATTCTGTAATGACTTTGAACTACTTCCACCAAACTGAGTTCATCAAGTAGCGTTTCCATTATAAATTTCCAGTTATTGAAGTTTGAACCATCAAATAATAAAACACGATACTTTTCTTCACATGTCATGGCGGCAAACAAGGCCTCTTCTAGGATACATCTTCTAGAGGTTAACGTTAATGAAGATTCTCGATGCACACAGACAATAATAAATGTTCGTTCATTTTAAAGGACTCTGGGCCCATAACCTGAAAACGTGCCACCACAGGTTTATAGAAGGTTTATTCTACGAACATCAAACATTACCGGATTGAAAGTACGTTATCAACTGGAATATTAATAGGAATTAAAAAACTAAATACATATCAGGCAAGAACAAATACTATCAACAGAACTACCAACATATTCATTTAAAATGTACCAATCTCATAATGAATAAATGTTAAATTGTTATAACAACACTACATACATCGTTTGGCCTAAGGTTCAAAGAACATCCCTGCCAAATTCCGTTGAAATTGGTCCACGCATTGGACAGTTGTTATGTAATACACTTTTGGATATACAGATAAACAAAATGCCAAATACTCACATTAAAACAAAACCTCACTTCACTTGGTAGATAATTGCACTATAATATGATGTTGTGTTATTAATTTGGTTTAAATAATTTTTATTTTTATTTAAATTTAAAGTGAAAATAGGTTCGTTCTCTCCCCTCTTCCCTGCCCCTACCCTTATAGGAAAGCTAGTGACGCATATGAGCCGTGGAATGGTTTCGGGAGGATATAATGTGGATGTTTTTATTGTCCCCGGTCTAGAAGTAAAATGTATTCACGCAACTCGAAATTGTTTTGAGATTATAGCATAATCCTTTCTTCCACTTTATTCCATGCACAAAGAGCCGTGAGATAATGCACAACGTAAAGAGAAGCAAACATAAGCCTTTCTTGCACTAATCTTCAAATTCAAACCGATTGATATAAATCTTAGAATTTTCTAAGAAAAACATCTCATGGTTAGACATTTACGGGTTTCTAGCATCCACGGAATTTTAAGATCTAGTTAATGACATAACATTAAGAAATTCATGGAAATGGAGGGAGTAGTAACAATAGTAATAATAATGAGATAAATGGTACAATACAAAAGTATATACCGGTACGTTCTCACATAATCTATTGACATTGGGAATTTTTTTTTAATCATTCATCAGTAAATTAGACTACTTATGATGATAAGATCAGAGGTATGAATCCTGGTTGGTAGCCATGTCACTAGATTGAATAATGCAAGGTATCAATCCCACCTTAGTTGATTACATCTTGATTTTTTTTTAATGTTGAGTCTTAATGGATCGGTAAGGTGGCAGTATCACTTTAGGTTCAATTCACTGTAATAGTGTTATCAATAATTATTTGGACTCATAAGCATTGCCATGGTGACCTCTTACAAATCTTGGTAGCCATATTAGTTATTATTATTATTATTATTATTATTATTATTATTATATTAGCACCGCGTCTTACTACCCGTTCGGGTTATACGCACTTACGCTAATGTGTAATGGTAGGGTGATTGTGAGATGAAATGAAGGACCTACAGTTTAACGTGGAATCCGAACCACGGTGGAGGCCTGGCATTCCCCACATTCACAAGTTGTGATTAATCATATTAGTTAATGCTGGGTATTGAGCCAAAGAATATCCACCCTACAAACATATGGCTATGCCCATCATATTAAGAACAGGACATGGTAATATATAGTCGGAACATACCAATAACTACGAAAATAGATGTGAGTCCCAGCCCCCTTACTAACTGTGTGCTCCTACATGTTATCATGTAAAAGTCCATGGTCCAAATATCCTAAATTTCATTTGTCAACCTGTTTATGTGCAAGCTTTCAACTAGCGAAGATTAAATTTCATTTATGTATCTTGAATGAATTATGACCAAATGCCTAATAAGTATGAAGTTTTGACGTATGAATTATTGAAAGATGATCAGATGTCTTATAAGGGTGATGTATAACTATAGCCAAGTATGATGTATATCAGTGGTATGTGATCTATTCTGGACAAAGGGAAGCAATTAGCCTACACTAAAGGGGGTCTGATGAGTCCTAGTATAATTAGAAGTTCACACTTTTCTTTTTTCATATAGTTAAAAGTATTCTGGGGAAGAAAAGATGTGGGGGGGGGGGGGAGGGGGGGCGGTGACCCAAACTGTGCATGGAATAAAACAAAATAATTAGTGATCTTAGAAATATTACCACAATCATTAAATTATATATATATAAAATTGTATTCTAGCTCAAATAAAATAATAATAATAATAATGGTCAATTTTGATTGCCGAAATTTTATTTTGGGTTGTGGCCTGCAAATGAGTATGACCTTTGATACCGATATTTATTATACACGTTCATAAAATTAATTATTGTGTAACGTTGATTTGACATCAACGTTACAACATGAAAGATATACGAGCGAATGGACACTATTTGAACAACACCTAGAATAAATCAACTTTGTACTCACCAAGAAGTGCCCCGTTTCTCGGCTAGTGTGTATCAACTCTCGTTAATCAACTTTCCTGTTCGCGAGCACTTTTTCTGCACCGAGTGTGAAAACAGACTAAACGAGTGAAAGGTGTGGCAAATTGAGCGTGAGGTCGCCCATTGCATCATGGGAATAACCTCGTGATAGACACGTGACGTTCTACGCGCCCCTCCAATGATCTGGTTGTTTCCTCTGGTAACTTACCCCTTCCCTCTGTTCCGTGTGATTGTTCTTTGATGTTCTTTTGTTTCCCCTATGTTCCCCTCCCCTCAGAGAATAACGGCTTATATACGGGTTCAGTTTGTGGTGTAAGATCACTTCTTGATTCATCTGTGTCATACGACAATCACGTTAGGACAGGATGATTCTAAGGTATAAATTCTATTTCGGCCCGTACACATCAAAATTATCTTTCGAACTTATATTATTCATTTAAAAGAAATCTATGCTGGGTACAAATTCTATTTCGGCCGGTACGATTCAAAATTTAACTTTGGGACTAGTATTATTTAATTTTGGATTACCATTATATATTGTCTTTTGTAAATATGTTAGATCACGAGGAAAGGTATGCCCGGCATGGCATAAAATATTCTAACTATTAATGTAGGTAATATTTGTAGAATCTCTTTTTGCCCTTCTGGATCTACAAATAATTGTCATTTATGGTGAACTTTACCTTTTGTAATGTCACTCTAAATCTACGTAAGGCGTGTTGCCTACCTAATGTGGGAATTGTTATAGCCCGTACGGCTATGTAACTTTTGGTATTTATTGTATTTTTATTTAATCTTTGAGGATCTCTCTTGGAATTGTGGTAAACTTTGATTGCCAATAATATTTTCAAGTTAGTTTTATACAACTTCGCTATTGTTATGCGGAGGTTGGCCTGTGGTGGCTAGATGTTGTATTCATTGTATTGCGGATTGCCGCAGAGAACCTAAGGGGCCATGGATTTAACTTGGTAATAATCTTTAGGTCGTATATAACCTTTGTTATAACAACGGTATTATTATGGGCATAACCTATGTTGTTACGACACTGTATTATCATGGGCATAACCTGTGTTGTTATGACAACTGTATTATCATGGGCATAACCTGTGTTGTTATGACAACTGTATTATCATGGGCATAACCTATGTTGTTACGACAACTGTATTATCATGGGCATAACCTATGTTGTTATGATAACTGTATTATCATGGGCATAACCCAATATTCTACATATATATATTTTTTTAATATCTATTTATTCATTGTTGTTACTTACATTTGCATATATCAATTGTTATCTTTTATAATAAACATTCTTATACTCAATGCAACCTTTTAATTTACTAATTCTAGGTAAATGAGTTATATCTTTAAACATAAGATTCTCGACCTCCTCCCCATTTCTCATAGTACCAACATGGCGGATGATAGTTAAGGAGAGTTCACGGAAGCACAATCGTTGTATAGGCCAGAGAGAAAGGCCTATTCACTTTTATGCAGTCCTGTCAGCTCCTCTGCAATTTATCATTTGTTATTGTTTATATATTTATTTTTGCTTTTGTGTAATGTGCGCCTGCCCTTATCTATTAGAGGATAAGGAGGGCGGTACAATTGAAACGTAAAAGTTTTTTTATAGGCTGCCTGAAGATGGAGTGGATCTGCCTGTTTCAATTATTTTATTTTTCTCATAAAAAAACCGGGATGAAAAACTACGCTTCAAAATATGACTTATTAATACACAGCAGCTTCCACTGCCAGACCTGTTGACGTACTCGTCATTATACTACTGTAGGCAAAGTAACAAACCGCTTCCCTTGGAGTATCAAACAAGCGTCAATATTCCGTAAAATAAAACTAAACTTACTTTAAATTGGCGATAAATATGTTATTTTGTAATAGAGTGACCATAATTATATCTAGAAACAATAAATATAAGTTAAAACAAACTAAAAAAATAAGATCTTAACAATATTAAACGTACAAGTATACACCAATCATGACAGTAAACACATGCGCTAATACTAGCTTAGGGATACGGTGCTTCCCTTTCCTCGATGAGAGACGGACAGGCCCGGAAACAAACAGTTGGCGGAATAAAGAGTGAACGATACCAGCTGGTCAGTTTGAGAAAGAACGGCTGACTCCAAAAGAAGAGATGTGACTTCAACTCAGTATAATTATTATTGTTGGAGAGGTTTCTATTATACGAGTAATAATAATCTGTTTTAACTTCATTTTCCTCTTATTTTATTTTTTCCCTCTTCAATTTTAGAGAAGCGTTGCTTCCCTTGCTTTCATTGAATAAACGCCACAGTTATTATGAGCAATAAACGATTATAAAATGTCTTATAAGTATGATGTATGATTCTGATCATTGAAAGATGGTAAAATGTCTAACAATCTTGTTGCATAATTCTAATCAAGCATGAAATATGATTAAAGGTATAAGTATGATGTATGGTAGATTAAAGATAATCAAATGTCTTATTGTACGATGCATGACTATAAGTATTGTGAAGATTCGGTTTTTATGTACTAATGATACCCCGCGATTGGACGCCAATTGATTCGTTACGGTTTTATCGCCCCGTAATTGGGCACCGATTAATACGTTACGGTTTATATATTGTGATATTGCCCTGTGATTGAGCACTAATTATAATGATATTGGGGTTTTATTGAGATGGCGACGCGTGTATGCGTTGCTGCGTACTTATCACACGATTATGTGATCTGATTGCGATAATATTCTTATAAAATGAGCAAGACTTTTAATGTTGCACACGATTTATTTTAATGATTACACCTTCGGTACTGAAGATATGTTTTAAATGACACCGTTTTTATTAAATTACGGATTGTTTTTGTGTGATATTACACGTTCCACGTTATGAGTACTGTATGATGTGTAGAATTGTGTTACTGTTCTATTACCGAGTTCTGTTAATATATTACCGGCACTATTTTAACGAGCCGTGTGATGAATCGAACTGTCTTTCTGTGTATCACTATATGGATTCATATCCACAAGCTGCTTATATATGACCTACCCCTTGCTTCTTGGACACCTTGTCACCAGTGTCAAAACCAACTAATAGAAAGATTCCTGGTGATCTGATGTTGTGAAGGATGTCTTCCTATTGGGTAGAGGGAGCCAGCGTGTCACAAGATCTTTCTAACACTAAGGAGTTGATCTTTTAAAGAAAAAGAAGTTTAAAGGTGCAATTTATTGAAATTACTTCTGAAAAGCGCGTGACTCTCCATGGATGAATTATTAAAAGGATATTTTATATACAGTTCATTAAAGAAAAATGCACTTCATTCATGACTTTATAAATATATGAGAGGGGTCCAAAACAGTATCATTACCGTATGAAATATGGATGAATCATTTAAGGATGATCAAATGTCGTGCAGTTGTAGCATGTCACTTAATTCAAATGACATCTACAAATTATAATCTGCACCAAATGCTAAAATAATATAAAGGAATCCGAAGAAGAGAATTAAAATTGATATATTCTGCAATAATATCATTTGGGTTCTACTCACATTACATGGATGTTCCCGGGTTCGATTACCATGCTTTCACCAACTGTTCTGCAAGTATGGTGGAGTAGAGGGCGTGACAGTTTCAACGGACGTCTAATCCCTTGAACTCAACTTTGAAGAAAGACCTGCATATCGCTGGTCCGATGCCGCGAGCTACGAACACTACTCCCCTAGCGGACTTCCTTGGCACCTTCTTTCTCCACTGCTCCAACCCCCCACCCCACCCACCCTTGCCATCCCTTTTTTTCTTTGTTTACATGACCAATTTGCTAGTCAGAAAAATAATATATAATGGGTGATCTCTAGGTTCACAAATTACCAGACCAAAGACCAGATTGATACGCGATGAGTCGAGCCAGGGGTCCGATGATGAGTCTGAAGGATTTCAGAACGTAAGACCCCTCCCCCCCCCCCACGAGGGAGGAAGGCCGGCAACACCAGGAAGCTGCTGGGGGGCAACCCTAACCATTTAGGTGGCAGCTCTGGTGATGAGAGCAGGTCAGCGGTGGCCCGGGCCAGGGTGCGCCAGCGCTGGGTAAAGCTGGGAAGCGGCGGAAACCACTGGTAACAACGCAAGCCGTGCCTCACCCTAGCCCGGTACTAGTGGTTCTGGGCCGGCTGGCAAAGCAAAGTGGAAGATCCCTCCCATCATATTGAGTGACGTGGAGGACTATTCAAAGGTGGTGAGGGCCATCCGGTCCAAGGTTTGAGAGCCTGTGGAGGCGGTCAGGAGCCGGGGGACCGAGTGCGTATCCAGTGTGGGTCAGAGGAATATTACCGTGCCCTCCAGAAGTTCTTGCTGAGCTTGGGGATCCAGCATTGGTCCTACGAGCTGGGACGGGAGCGAATGGTCAGGGTCGTGGTGAAGGGACTCCTAACATGGACAAACCCTGACGACATCTAGAAAGAGCTGGTGGAGATGGGCTTCCCCGTTAAATCCATCACCCAGATGCTCTCCCAATTGAAGCGGGATCAGAAAACCGGAGAAAGGCAGTGGTTGCCGAACTTCGTTGTCTCTCTCTGACGCCCAAGGAGCATACCCCAAGGCTGTACTCCATATCAGTCCTGTGCGGGATCCGCGTCAAGGTGGAGAAATTCAAGTCTCCAGGCAGCCCAGTCCCAGTTCAGTGAAGATCTGTTTCTGGTCTGGACATGTGTGGAGGGATTGCCGCGCTAACCTTAGGTGTGGGTTCTGTGGTGGTGACCACGAGAGGGGTGGGTGCCCAGAGGAGAGACGATATCCCCCGAAGTGCCTGCACTGCTCTGGAGCTCATTCCTCAGTGTGGCAGGGCTGTCCCACGTACAGGTCCTTGCGGGCGGCAGGTAATGTGCGTGCCTCCAAGGCTCAAGAAGGGAGGACGGATGGGCTAAGTGAAGGCTAGAAGCCCTCAGGGCATGTTGTGGGACGGAGGGCGACAGTGACTCCAGCTCCAACACCAAAGCCGCTGGTGCAATCTTTCACCATTGTCCTGTCAGAGAGACCAACGCCTCCACCTCAGGCCGAGGTACCTGCCAAAGCCATGCTACTTGAACCGGTGGCATCTGGTTCTGCCCTTTCGGTCGAGGGCCCGCCAGAGACTGCTCCTCTCCCTATCCCAACGCCCACCTCTATCCCTACCCCTTTGCACCCTTCCAAACCTTCCCTACCACTCCCAGCTCCTACCCATGTTACCCCTGCCACCCCCACATCTGACCCGTTTCCCACATCCGAGGATGATACAGAAAAGCTCAAAATTTGCATTGAGCTACTCAAGGGTATTCCGGGACTGGACCCATGAGACTTTTCATCGAGTCTCTTGAGGAAGGTCCAGAAGTCTCCGAGGAGTAACCGTGGTCACCTAGTCATGGAGCATATCATCCTCTACCTGGGCTCTCATGGAAGTACACCCAATAGAAGACCACCAGTGCTGAAGGAACTCACGGTCGCACTCTGGAATGCCAACGAGTCATCGGGGAAGAAGGATGAGCTTGAAAGTTTCCTGGCAAAGCATCGTGTCGATGTAATGCTGTTGGGAGAAACCCACCTGCGCTCCGCAACGAGGTTCTCGTTAGCAAAGTTTATCTGCCATCGGAGTGACCAAGCAGGGGATGTGGAAAGGGGCGGGATGGCGGTCCTGGTCCGGAGGGGTCTTGACCATCACGTCATCTCACTTCCTCCCCTCCAACACATGGAAGCATCGGCTATCCAACTGGTGACCTCGACCGTCCAAATGCGTCTCATTTCCATCTACTTCCCTCCCTACCACCGGTCGACCAGGCTACGAGGCTTACATGGAGGTGCTGCTTCGAGGTACCATGCCTGTTTTAACCGGTGGTGACTTCAATGCTAAGCACCCTTCATGGGGCTCTAGGATTATGTGCACTCGTCACCGGATTGCTCCTCAACGTCATAGATTTACACGGTCTGGTGGCTTCCAGCCCTCCAACCCTACCAAATTTCCTCTCAATTCCATTGGTTTCCCGGACGTCCTAGACTTCGTTGTCTCCAGAGGGATCAGAAGGCGGTTAGTGCTGAAGTATCTAGCTGAGCTAGACTTGGATCACAACCCCGTTCTTGTGAACCTGGGACGCGTGGTGTCCTTCATAGACCCTCCAAAAAAAACCGACCTAGAGCGCACTGACTGGGACTGGTTTACGAATGTGTTGAGAGAGTGGTTGGGATCCTACTCCTAGCTTTCAAACAGCAGCAGAAATTGATCGTGGTGCGGAGTTCATAAATTCTTCCATCAAGGGGTCGCTCGAAGCTTCGACCCCAAGGCACCGTCCTAAGAGGGTGCCACAGGATTCTTTGCCCGATTCTATCCTCAGGCACGTCTGGGAAAATATCGGCTGAGGAAGGCTTGGCAAATCTCGAGGGACCTGGTAGACAAGGCCAAATGGAGCCGCAAAGTCCATGCGGTTTGGGAGATGGTCCGAGAATACCGAAACAGTGTCTGGGAGGACAAGATTGAGAGCATGTGCGTGCAGGACAGGTCCCTGTGGCAAATGACGAGGAACTTGATACGGGTCCCTGCACCGAGGCTGCCAATTGTGGGTCACAACGGGGTGGCCAACTCCAACCAGGAGAAGGCTGATGGTCTCGCCGATCACTTAGAGGTGCAATTTGTACCGACTGACAACCCGTCAGACCCAGTGCAATTTAGCACGTGGCTCAGGTCATCGGTGTGGTCTCGTACAGACCCTTGGATGAACCTGAACCCACTGAATTGACAGAAATGTCGTGGGCGTTAGCCGCTCTAAGACTAAACAAGACCCCACACGCGACGGTATCAATAACGTGGTCCTCAGAAAGCTGCCCTTGGAGGCGATTAACTTCCTAGTGTAGTTATTCAACGCCGTCCTGCTCCCTAGTCACCTCCCAGAGCTCTGGAAGCACGTCTACGTCCTCTACTTTCATATACCGGGTAAGGACCCAGCCCTCGCTTCGTCTTACCGACCGATCAGCATGCTCGACTGTTTGGGCAAGTTATTCGAGAGACTACTAGTGATGAGACTGACCCAACATATTCGTGAGACGGGCATCTTGGTGGACGAGCAGTTTGGCTTTCGGGCGGGACACGCTACGTCTCACCAACTCGTCCGGATCGTGGAGCAGAGCACGAGGAACTTCAACATCAACAGGCTGACTGGTGCTGTCTTTATTGACGTGGCAAAGGCCTTCAACCGTGTTTGGTACGAAGGTCTCCTTTTCAAACTCCTCTCCCTGAACCTGCCCTTCTACCTAGTTAAGGGTGTTCAATCTTATCTTTCCCACTACCTTAGGGAACGCAACCTCCCAAGTCATAAATATCTGGGCTGGGGTGCCGCAGGGTTCCATGGTGGGCCCGCTGCTCTTCAGTCTGTATGTGAACAACATTCCAAAATCCCCAGACACCAAGTTGGCACTGTATGCGGACGACACGGCTCTAGTAGCGGAGTCGTGGCGAGGGCAGCTGGTGGAGAGGCGACTCCAGACGCACCTGACGCAGTTGGAGGGGTGGCTGACCACTTGGAGGACAAGTATTAACGTGGAGAAGAGCACAGCAGTGCTCTTCACATGGAGAAGAAAGTTCTACAGGCCGGCCCCACTTTGACTGTTTGGAGAACAGATCAGATGGGTGGACAGTGTTAAGTACCTGGGACTTACGCTGGACACCAAACTGACCTGGAGACGACACTGTAACGAGAGACTCAACAAGGCGAGACAAAGCCTGGGAATCCTAGGCCTATTGCTTAACAGGCGTAGCACCCTGTCAACAAGGAACGGTCTGACGCTGTACAAGCAGTTGCTCAGACCGATTCTCGACTATGCGTGTCCCGCTTGGGACCACCTGGCGGACACGTATATGAGCAGGATGCAGGCTTTCCAGAGTGCGTGTCTGAGGGTCATTGTGGACGCACCTTGCTATGTTCAGAATGAGACTCTGCATCGCGACCTGGATATGACTACCATCAAGGACCACTTCCGGGGACTGGCGCAGTCCTTCTACGCCAGACTTCCCGGTGACAACAATCCTCTTATCCAGGGCTTGGGAATTACGTCATCGACCCTGGTGGGTGCTATCGACGTCCCAAAGCCCTTATCGGATAAGCGAGATGTGACAACAGTGGTTTGGGAGGCTCTCACCCAGCCCCCCATAGAGTAGTGTCTCCGCACGTAACTCTAAAAACCCTTAGTCGGTTCCCCAAATTTTTCTTTCCCCCACTATTATTAATAATACGTTTCTCTGTTTCAGAACTTCGCGAAACGTGACAATCCGTGTTTTACTTGCGAACCACACGGTGTGACCAATTGGTCGGTACGTGTTGGAACTTGCTCTCGTGATCCCCTTCAGGGAGCATCAGAGCATGCCATTTGACTTCGGACTTCAGATTCACAAATTGTAGTTCATCTTTGGATATCCTTGAAGGAAGAACCTCTGCTCCAGAACCTGAAGAAAATACTGCTGACCACGATGGTTGGGACGTGGGTGTCACCGCTTCGACGCCGAGGGAATCTTTTTATTGATCCAAGTATTCGTTAACTTTCCAAGTCCTTCGGACTTGTTGAGATAGCCCTTAAGGCAATGTTCACTTTTCTATGTCCTTCGGACTTAATTTAATTTGTCGGAATGACAATTATGTTTCCAAGTCCTTCAGACTTGTTTAGTTATTGTATATGACTATGTTTTCTAAGGAGCTTACTTTACGCTTCCTCTTATCCTTGAGTTCTTTATTTCGTTTTAAGTCCTCATGACTTCACTATATGTCATTGCGCCGTGAACGTCATGTTCACGTGTTCAAATTTTGTATGATTACACGCAGGTTGTCTAATGCCTTTATTTGAGGACCTAGCTAGGTCAGTATCTCTCAGCATTCTTGTTGCCACCCCTTTTTCTGTGTTACTATTTTGGGTGCACAAAGTGCGGAACACAGCTAATATTGTATAGTGGCTCGCACAGATAGTATTTTCATTCGCCCCTTGTTGGCACCTCATTTGTCCAAGTATTTTAAGTTAGTGTGTACTAAATTTGATGTATAACCCAGGGAGTGGGGAGTGGTATTAATGTACTATTGAGTGCTCTGGCAGTACCCACTGGGAAAGAACCGGCCATAGTACAATTTTGTAGGGACACCTGTCTGTTGGTCATCGAATTGTGTAACTGAACTACAGTCATCTTACCGTTTATTATTATTATTATTATTATTATTATTATTATTATTATTATTATTATTACCACGTGTTACTACCCGTTCGGGTTATACGCACTTACGCTTATGTGTAATGGTAGGGTGATTGTGAGATGAAATGAAGGATCTACAGTTTAACGTGGGATCCGAACCATGGTGGAGGCCTGGCATTCCCCACATTCACAAGATGTCTTGTCAGAGGTGAAGGAAGGGTTTGGAAATCAAATAAATCTGTGCCGGGACCGAGGATTGAACCCCGGCCGCCAGCACAGAAGTCTGACACCTTACCTCTAGACCACCAGGTCATCTTACCGTTTATTATTTTGGATGCCGTTCCTTTGTCAAGTAAAGCTAGGTAGTTTATCCGACATGTAACTTGATAACTCTAAAACTATAGGATTAGCCGGTTTGCTTTACAAGTTACTAACTCTCCATGTTCTCTTTTTAGATCTTTCTGGTGAAAGTCTGGCGCTAGCCCGGCTGTCTTACAATCCTATACCCACTATCAACTTAACTTCCATTTGACTGTTGCCTTGTTGTCTTGGACACGTTCTTTTCCCGTGCTACGAGTAGTTCCTATGTTTTTGGTGTTAAGTCCTATCATTAACTGTTGTAACCCCATATCACCATTTTTGTTATTTGTATAATAAATCTATTTTTGTTACCTATTCAATTCTGTTACACTTATGAAATATGTACCCCTACCTACCTACATATATAGATAGAGGTAGACACCCATTCTCACTTTCTCCAAATATGAACTATAAAAATTGGGCTTTAAAAGCTAGAATTTTAATGTAAACGTTCCTGCATTTGAGTGAAGTGAAAACACTTATTATATTCTGCCGGAATTAAAACCTTCCCACCGCCTCGGTGGTGTAGTTGGCTAACGCGCTGTCGTGTTGGGCTCGACTGCTGTGGACGGGGAGATCGAGGTTCGAATCTCGGTCGGGTGAACTGGGGGGGGGGGTTTCCTAAATGGTTTTCCACTCTCCCTCCACGCAAATGCGGGTTCACTTCCTCTAATTCAACCTTCCCAATTCCTAATCCATTAGCGTAATTAGTACTTAAAGCGTATAACCCGAACGGGTAGTAAGACGTGGTGCTAAATATTATTAAAACCTTCCCATCGCCGGCAAACCAGACGAGATGAAAGAGAATCCTTTGTCCGCATGCTCACTGGTATAAGTAATTTAGGGCGAATATATAGTCGATATTCGGACGTCAGTCAATCAAACCTGAACCGCTTGGTATTCGTAAAGTGGGAGATTGAGGTTGACTCCCGAGACTAAACTATAAATAAGACCGTTAGTAGTTCAGCCAACACAAACACTATAAAGTCTAAATTATTGGTTTTTATCGGCATAGGTGAGCCAACTATATCAAGTGAACATTATTACTATTTGGTGATTTATTTCAACATCAAACATAACGAAAAATAACTTTTCAGCATTTGAACATTCTTCCCCCAACTCAAAACAATCTGAAATAGATTTGGCACCCAGCCCGGTTTACTGGAAGACCATATAAATGCTATGGATACACGTTTACACGAAGACTGTCGATTGTAAACGAGGCGTGTAGGGACTAGTTAGCGAGCTCACTTGACTCTCATCTGTAAGGCCAGGGTTTTATTGCAGGACCCCTATTCTACACTCAAATTTAAATAACAAAGAACTTTTTTAAAAGTTTTATGTGTATATTTATACTTAGCACCACGTCTTACTACCCGTTCGCGTTATACACTTAAGTACTAATTACTTTAATGAGCTAGGAAATGGGAAGGTTGAATATAGAAGAAGTGAATCCGTATTTGCGTGGAGGGAGAGTGGAAAACCACCCCGGTTCACCCGAGCGAGATTCAGACCTCGATCTCCCCATCCTCGGTAGTCTAGCTTAACACGAAAAATAGCGCGTTAGCTAACTACGCCACAGAGGCGGGTTATAAATTTACTGAAACAACATGTCCATACGTAATGTCCAGTGATATTCAACAACTGTCAATTTGAATATAGATGAAATAATACTAGCAATAAAGTAAAAACTATATAAATGTTATCCTTAAAAAAAGTTTGTAATTTATAAATGATCCTTTCTACCAGAATCCTACTTTACATATACGTTTAAATTTTTATTCGATTCCTGCCCCCCCCCCCCCACTCCCCCTTTCCTATCAGAATGTGTTGGATTTTTTTTTTTTGTGATTACAATAAATTTAAAACGAGAAAGAATCAATGGCTTAATTTACAATACTATTCTTTGTAAAACATTCATTAAAAATTGCAATGTCATCTGCTGTCTGACAGCGTATAACCCGAACGGGTAGTAAGACGCGGTGCTAAATAATAATAATAATAAACTGCTGGCTGAAGGTACGATTTTTTTTAAGCTCGTCATTAATGTCATCCAAGTGTATATCCACAGAGAGCCTTTGTTCGATGAATGGGAGTGTGAGATGATGTTTTAGGATATAAAGCCTACATTAATCACTACCCTTGGATAGATCGGGAAATATTGAATTGAGTCTCACATCCATTTCTGGGTTGTCGGAGTTGGAAGACCAATAGAGGTTGTACCCTGGACTCAGGTCACACAACTGTTGAAAATAACCTAGATCCAATTTGAATAACTAAAAAAGGTAGACAAGTGGTTTAGGAATCAATTCAATGTCATTCGGAATTATCGACGCGTTTGAAAAAATAAATTAGGTTACCTACCTCGTTCCTTTGTAACTCCAACTTTTCCTATTATTTAATGGGTTTTTTTGGTGCCTGAGAGGAAGGGGTGCCACTGCACTCATTGCACCTACGCTTCGCACGTCTATGGTGGAGCCCGGGTGTGATTTCTGTACCCAGCCTCAACAAATATATGCATTTAAACATCACGTCTTATTACCTTTTCAGGTTATACACATACGTACTAATTACTCCAATGAGCTAGGGATGAGGAAGGTTTAACTTAGATGAAGTGTACCCGCATTTGATTGGAAGGAGAGTGAAAAGCACTTTTGTAAAACCACCCTTAGTACACGCGACCGGGATTCAAGCACCGATCTCCCTGTCATCGGCAGTATAGTCTAACACGAGCGTGACGCCTTAGAACATGTGACCATAAGATCAGGTTAAATTACTACTAAATTACTACAGGTACTGGACACAGAAGTGAAGCCTGGACCCTTGAAGGAGTTAAGGGGGACGAGTGATTCAGGTTTTGGACCTAGGCCGGTCCACCTCTGTTCCAACTGGTGTACACTGGGCTTTGGATTTTTCAAGTGCTGGTTTTACACCCTCTCTTACCGGAGAGTTCCGGTGTATTCCTTTCGAAATCACTAATAACCCTTGTAAGCAGCATCAGGGAATACGCGGGCTAAATAAATGTCAGACTCGTCAAGCCAGTGATGCTGAAGTTGGTGTTCGGAACTCAGCTAGATGTACTGAGAGTGGATATTTCCTAAAGTAGGCTATTTTTCACCCTATCTGCGTTTAATTTGGTTACATTTCCTCTAAATTAAACCTTCTTCATCCCTTGCCTATTAACATAATTTTAAAATTGTGTATAGTATAGTAGATAGATGCGGCGGGGGGAAAACCAACAAAAATCAATCTTGTACCAATTTAAAGAAACCCAAACCCACGTAACCGCGAAGTTTACGCAGGATGTGAAAAATCAATTTTGTGGCGTGGTAGTGAAAAGATTGTAAACTTTACTTTTAATATGTTCATTTTAGAATGTCCAAAGACGTTAACTGCGCATACATGACTAACTCGTAATAAAATTTCTCTGCGAGTGTTGGACGTGCCTTTAAGTCCCGTCCCTATCTCACAACGTGACGTAATTTTAGAAACGACGGCACTGGAGCTCAGAAAACAAATGCCTGCTTCAAAAATGCTTTTGAAGTTGTTGTTTACAAGGAGAATTTAAAATTCACTTTCTAGACTGGTTGATTATATCAGAAAATGACTTGAAAAATAACTTAACCCTAAAACAAACACAGCATCCCAGTCCTTCAGCTGTTAGCTAATCATATTGTCAGTAATAATACGTTTTTCAGCAGTGCCAGGAATCAAACCCAGGCACAATTAGATCAGTAGAAAAGTGCTAGATAAACTGCCTAATAAGACTATTGTTATTGAGGGAATACCATTGGTAGAGCTTATTAGGATTATAAAAATTAAATTTATAATAGCCAACAACGATCTTTTATCAATCATCTGCCACAGAATCCAAACATTTGTAAAAAGTTAAAGGTGTAGAACCCATGGGCTTGTGTAGGAGACTTCATAAGATTTGTATGTACAAATACAGCCGGGGTGGGCTGAGCCTCTGGGACACTGGGATACACCCCATATCCCGGTGGGACGGTTTGATTTGGGCTTCCACTACTATTTTAATCGAAAATAAACATATTCGATTCTATTTTTAAAATTAAATTCTAATAAAAAGTTCCAGTGAGTAAGTCTGAGGTGCCCAGAATATATAATTTGTTAACATAAATGTTGGCAATAAATTTAAAACCATTCCGTTCGTTGTTTCTTGGTGTTGTTTATATACAAAGTAAAATCATTTGTTCAGTTACATACACAATTATCAAGTGGAGGGTCATTTTACAAACTTAAACATATCAATAAAGACACCCTGCTCTTGTCCAAGCATTTAGAAACATTTTAGATCGTGTCTGTAGAAAGTAGAAACTGATCATCAATCATGTAGCTAAAATGGCATATCGATTAAACTAACTAATAATAAAGATATAAATACTTCACCTCATCCCTTCAGCTTACACTGAAACATAGATTTTGTAGTAGATATTAATATATGCTAAGGGCCATCAACAATATTATATTTGTAGTCCCGGGCTGCTTGGAATTTCCCAATCCACCCCTGAATACAGTTCAGTCCGCCAGAATGTTATATAGTGCCAATAATTGTATTTGTGCCTCGCGCAGGGGCGTCGCGCACTTCCCCCCAATGTTGGTTAAAAGCTTGAAAGTTGCGAATTTTGTGAGATTTGAGATCTGTAGTTGGGAAATTCTAGGCTTATTCTGTACCCCATTACTTTCTATTATGAAATTCCTTAACCACAGACTTGTACGTACAAACAAATTTAAAACTTCCCAACGGTTGATCCTTACTCTACAAAAAATCCCAACTTCAAAATCGTCAAACATTTCAAGGAGATTCCTTGTTCAGTAGATTGTAGAAATGTTAGTTAATCAAGTAGTCTAGTAGCGCCGTTGTCAGTAGGCAGAGACAACGGCCGGTGAGTGTATGCCGGATGCGGTATGGAAACGAATCATAAGGGAACATGAGCTGCCCAGTAGCAAAACTTCACTCAGACAGCAATGCTTGAAGTGGAAGCATTGTCAGCCGATATTTTGTTTATGGTTTGGTGTTCTTAGTTGTGACTTTCGTGGCTGCTAGACTGTCACAGTTTTATAATTCAAATTATCATACGTTGTACAGCCAATACCTTAATTAGGGTTTTATTAAATGTTGAAGGCATAAATTCAGTGAAAGTCACGCAACATTTTATTGTTTTTTTTTATCGAAAGCTCTGCCTGATGAAATGAGGACATTGAGGTTATTGTTAGTGTTTGGCTTCTGAAATACACACTAATTTTTCTAGCAAGTATCCATACTAGTTTGAAATGAACGGGTGTATCTTATTTCGTTGTTTATTAAAATAGGCTTTCATGAAAGCAATTTAAATAGGCTCAAAGCAACAATGAAGGAAGAGGAGTAATAGGGCTGTGTTACATTTTTACAACTCTCAAACTCTTATAATTTTTCATTTGATCAACTAGACTACTCTCACACTCACACACACTTTAACATTTTCAAAGGTGACCTGGTGGTCTAGGGGTAAGGTGTCAGACTTCTATGCTGGCGGCCGGGGTTCAATCCTCCGTCCCGGCAAAGATTTATCTGATTACCAAACCCTTCCTTCACCTCTGACAAGACATCTTGTGAATGTGAGGAATGCCAGGTCTCCACCGTGGTTCGGATTCCACGTTAAACTGTAGGTCCTTCATTTCATCTCACAATCACCCTACCATTACACATTAGCTTAAGTGTGTATTATAACCCGAACGGGTAGTAAGACGCTAATAATAATAATAATAATAATAATAATAATAACATTTTCAAATTTGGGATACATTTGTAAATTTGTTATTTAGTATTCAATTTGCATTAAATTTCGTATAACTATGTTGTTTAGAGTGCTAATTTCGAATATGCCATAATTTATTTAATAAAATGTCAGGGGAAGCCGCTTCACCCTCACGCGCGCAATTACAATATGTTTTGAATACCTTATTGACGTACCAGAATTAACATTTTAGGAAAACTTCCATGGGGTTATGAAGCAGGACATTGGTAGACAGGTATCAAAATATTGTAGATATATTGATAAATTCTATTTTTATTGCTTTATTTTACAGTTGAGAAGGTTTTTAAATAAACATGGCCAAATGGCTAATTTTTTTTATAAAGTGACGAGCGAGTTCTACATCTCTGGAGCTTACTAGTTAAATATTGCTTCCAACTGTGTTATAATAAAGCAGTGGTTTCGAACTTGGGGGGGCACAACGTGTTTTGGGTGGGATCACAATATGGAGGTTTTAGCTTTATATTTACTTTTTCAAGGATTTTAATGATTATAAGAAGATTCGAAATTCTAATAAAAAAGTAAGTTGTTAAAGTGCTAAAAACGACTTAGTTACTGCTTAGGTTCCTTTTGGCTATTCCATTCTGATAGCTTATTGCTGACTTGTTTAATGTGGCAGCCTTGTAATGCTGCTAGCATAATATAAAATCATCCCCCAACCCCGGGCTTGTTGATTCTATTTTATTACATATTAGTTGCATATAATCATTATTATTATATACAAGCAATTTATAATAATTAAAACAAGCATTAGTTACGGGTTACGGTTTAACGTCACGCTCTTTTGTTTTGTTGGTGATGGGAAGTAAGGATTTTAATTTGGGCGAGGGGTAGTTTATCCTAATATCCCTCCATACAAATAAGGAAACATTTCCTCTAAATTTTACCTATCAATTTGGTGCAGCTAACTTTGGATAGTCCGGGCTGGTAGCAATACACAGTGAAAAAAAAAAAACCTAAAAACTAAGATTTGAACGCTTTTAGGTTATCAATGGTTTGCGATGGCCGCATAGAGAAAAGTTGTAGTCATAAACTACAAAATGTTGAGAACTGATGTAATAAAGTCAGTTATATTTTTTTAATCTAAAATACACGATTTGAACAATAATTGCAAATTTAAATAAATATATTTAAGCTCAATTGGATATTTAGCTCAGATGCAGGTATATTGAAATAAATAATAATCCAAGTTGCACTGAAAAAGCCTTGTAGCTTTAAAAATCCATTATGAACAAATAAACAAGGCTGTCGCTAGGGAAGTATTTGGGGGCTCAAACCACCCCCGAAATTTTATGAACAAAATGTCTTTATTTATGGTTCAAACAATATAAAAATTACGATACAAGTACAAATTAGGGGGTTGTGTTACCATAAAAAGCACTTAAGAGAGCTTCTAGAGGTGCTTAATATTTAGAATTTTTCCTAGCTTTCAACAGTTAGGGGGTTATGTTGCCACATAAAACACTTTAAATAGCTTCGAGAACTGTTCATCAATTAGAATTATTTCTAGCTTCCGGCAATTGGGGGATGTGCCCACTAACCCCCCCCCCCTCCCCCGGAATTATTGGCTGGCTGGCCTTGCTAATAAATAAGTAAATAAATTTAAAAATACAGTTGTCTAAAAGCTCGGTTCAAGGCTTGATTATCACCCAAATTTTTTTTTTTTTAATTGGGAGCCTCCTCCTGGCCCCCTCCCCCAACGTTCTCAACATTGCCCTTCTTGTACTCTTCTTTGCTACTTGGGAGTTTTTCTAATTTCGAAATGCTCAGAGTTGGGAAAAACACTGGTTCACTCCCCTCTCCAAATACATTTCGTTCAACGCCCCTGGCTTCGCGTCCTATAAGTATATTCAATATACTGTACGGTAGGATAAGGTACAGTAGCCCCATGGCTTCTTTGGTGCTGAGTGACAGCTTTGAAAAGTTACCAGACCAAATTATGTATCCCTACGCCGAACCATATGATCTGCAAAAACATGTGTTTACCTGCTGTCACTTCTGACGGTCAAAATTTAGGTATATACCTAAATGTTAACTGTCAGCAGTCAGCTGTGAACTGTCAGTCAGCACCAAAGAAGCCATGGGGCTACTGTAGGTAGGTAGGTATACAGGTTTTGAGATATTCCCAGAATAAATAACGGCACGCAAAAAAAAAAAAGTTGGTTACCCCTGTTTAAGGCCGTTTGACTACTGGTGTGAGTAAATACCACTTGATACCATTGGCATCCGACACCTTAGCTCAGTTGGTAGCGTGTCTGCCTTCTGAGCTAATGGTCATGGATTCAATTCCTGGCATGGCCAACAAATGTATCTGTGGTGAAATGTGGGATATTTTCACTATTATAGTTTACAAGTAATGTGATGATAATCTGATATGATCAGTTTGTTCCCCGAGTGCACGTTAAATATCCCAAGTAAATAAAAAAAAAAAAAATGATACTATTGGTGGAGAGTACTACAATACTTCTTTAAATGTGGATTTATTTTCTCACGTATGGACATTCGAAGCACCTTTTGACAATATAAACATATTATTTTGCTGTCAAGAGAGATAACATTTCATTAAATTAAATGTTATTTTATAGCTATTGATAATATCTATCAAAAGAGACAGTTGCAGATCACATGACTTGATGAATGAATACGTGAAAGTAGATATAGTCACATTTTCTGGTTGCATTCGCAAGAAAGTGGAACTATACCTAATCTATTATGACCCGCATTATTGGGCACGCAGACGAAATATCAAACTCATTTAGTATGGTGTGCAAGTTTAAATCCCAACCAGGTGCACTGAGGACGGTCATTTTCTTGAATGGCACTCTCTTACCACGCAAACATGTGTAAATTTACCTTCATTAACTCGGATGGATATTAAAACGCGGCGAAAAGAAAACCTCTTTCGGGTTAGCGTTTATCTATACTATAATATTATAAGGAGGAAAGATTTGATTTTGTGTTTTTTTGTTTGTAATGGATAAACCCAAAAACTACTGGACCGATTTTAAAAATTATTTCACCAATATAAAGCTACATTATCAACGAGTAACATACGCTATATTTTATTTTGAAAATAAAAATGTCGATAGTATATTATATAGTCGTTGGAAAAAAAAGTTTTTGAAAGGAAAGTGGGGTTGGTGAAAGGGGCGGGGGGGGGGGGGTAGGGGTGAGGAAAGAGGAATGAGATGAAAATAGGAGGGAGGATAAAAAGAGGGAGGGGGCTATACAGTGATGGTAGGACTATATTTTAAAAAATAAGTAAAATAAAGTTTTGTTTTTATATTGATATGATGGATGATTTGAAGCTTTGTTTTACAGGATTATTTACAATATTTTTTTACGGGGAAGGGAGCTAGTGCACCTATATTTCCACAATAATTGTATCTCTTCCAAACATTTTTACTTTCAATACGATACGAAGTATTTGTGTAAACTTACAGCATAGTATTTTTTTTTTTCTGCGAGTGAGCGTCGCTCTCCACTAGATTTTCCTCACACACATTTTTTAAGTAACTTGTTCATGCGTAGGTAAAATGAATGAAGTGACGTCCAGACTCCAGTGCGCAGGCTCCGAGTTCATCAAGGCGCCGTCAGTTTGGGTCGACTGTGTATCAACGGAGAGAGAGACGAGGGGCAGACCGACAGAGTTAAATGTAGACTGAATCAGTGTTTGCCGTATTTTTGTGCCGTGTGGTAATGTTGTGACAGCTCCTAGCGGACCGTTAGCCATTCTTGTGCGAATACGTCTGTTTATTTTCTTGTACATTTTTCGAGAATGGGAAGTAAAGAAACAGATTTGGATCCCGAGGATAGCTCAAGTGATGATGATGATGATGATGACGACGATATAGACCAGGAAAATCATTCGCCGAGCAGAAGGAAAAGAGAAGTTGCAGAAGAAGAAAGGTAGGTACGCCTACGGTATGTAAATTAAGATCACGGTCCTGTGCTTGAATAATAAACTGCTATTGTTTCGAATGATAGGTCTAAAATAAGTTATGATAGGTCTAACATGAAATGTGAACGGCATGTTTGGCCACGCGTTTAATGTAATGGACTTCCAACTCTCGAGGGCCGGGGTTCATTCCCAACAGTCGAAGTGCTAAATTTAATTTTTATTCGTCATAGTTGTATCATCCTTTTCCACAGGCAGATGCTAGTACTTTTGTTTAAATTATACCCTTTATCCTCCTCGTTATTTTAGGTTAGACAAAAGTAGCTCATGTTTTATCTGGGAAAAAGTGTACGAATGCCAAAAAAATATGAGAATCGTAAGCAGAAGGTGTCATGTTGATGTTTATGGAGAAAGGCTAAGGTCTAAACAAACTTTGCATAGTCTATTCGAACCTTTTCTGACTTAGGGCCAGTCTCATAGCCAAATTTAGTACGCCTCAAGTGCGGCGCTACACTAAGTACATGACGACACCTACCTGAACCAGAATGGAATGGGCCAGTTTCCTATGCGAGAACGGCCCATTCCATTCTGGTTTAGGTAGGTATCGTCATGTACTTAGTGTAGCACCGCACTTGAGGCGTACTAAATTTGACTATGAAACTAGCCCTTAGGCCCAGTTTCATAGTCAAATTTAGTACGCCTCAAGTGCGGCGCTACACTAAATACAAGACGGCACCTACCTAAACCAGAATGGAATGGGCCGTTCTCACATAGGAAACTGGCCCATTCCATTCTGGTTTAGGTAGGTGTCGTCATGTACTTAGTGTAGCGCCGCACTTGAGGCGTACTAAATTTGACTATGAAACTGGGCCTTAGAGTCAATCACATCTTCTATTCATTTATATGCCACAGGATGTGTCGGCAGCTTTCATCTTTGACAAATGGTGACAACACAGACATCTGGAAGTTAAATATAGTAATAGATTTGAACTAAAAGCACCGTCTTTGATGAATATAGTGACATCTTATTATTAGCACCACGTCTTACTACCCATTCGATTTACACGCACTTACGCTAATGTGTAATGGTAGGGTGATTGTGAGATGAAATGGAGGACCTACACTTTAACGTGGGATCCGAACCACGGTGGAGGCCTGGAATTTCCTACATTCACAAGTTGTGATTAATACACGTCTTGTGTAGGTGCAGTGACATCTTCATATTGTGATATGTACTAAGGAGATGTCAAATTTGACACTTTAAAATCTCAAAAGTAATACTCATTATTAATGAGTTTTCTGTTGTGACCAAGATAAAATGACTGCATTGGTTTAAAGGAGGATATAGGCCTATCTAATTTCATAAACCCGGCACCTTAACACAAATGCAGAAATTATCGAAAAACTTTGTTGACAATTAGCTTTTTTTTTTACATATTTAAACAAATTATTCAACATTGTTTTAGCATCCCGTTCGGGCTATACGCCTACAATTCAATATTAAATATAAAGTTGTGTTTGATATAGGGCACTTATGTTGATTTAATTGATGTACCCTTTCAATCCTAATATTACATTATTATTATATTGACGAATTATTAAATATTGTTAACTAAATTATAAATTGATTTTACACGTATATTGTGTACTTGAAAGTATAATTAATAATAAAAAGACAAAAGTTGGGACAAACTGCATGGATGCTCGTCAGTTTACAATATGTTTTTATTTCAAGACTCTTATTTGAATAAATGATTGGTAGTTCTTGTCATATCAGCGTATAAACCGAACGGGTAGTAAGACGCGGTGCTAATATTATTATTATATCTTGTCTTATCAATATGTCTTCACTGGGCGGGAAGATTATTTGTAATTGCGAGTGCATTTTTAGTCTTACGATGAACCCAAATTTTCATAATATTGTAGCCCACCTCGGTAGTGTAGTTAGCTAACGCGCTAGTTTCGTATTGAGCTAAACTGCTGAGGACGGGGAGATCGAGGTTCTAATCTCGCTTCGGTTAACTGGGAGTGGTTTTTCCTAAATTATTTTCCACTCTCTCTCTCCACAGAAATGCAGGTACACTTTCTCTACATTAAACCTTCCTCACCCCTAATACATTAACGTAATTAGTACATAGGAGTATAGCCCGAATGGGTAGTAAGATGGGGTAATAAAGCACGATGCTAAAAAAAAAACACTATCGGGCTAAGTATAAGGAAAGGAAAGTTTCTGGGAAATGAGCAGGAAAAATAAACTATTTAGGAAAAAATACTCTCGGTAGATCCGGTTGGGATTCGTACCCGCAACCTCCTGTCACCAACAAACCAGACTATATGAGCTTGACATTTAGACCATTCCAACAGTAGAACTACATTTTAGACAACCGTGTACAGATTAAATATAAAAACGAAATAGTTAAACTAAAATGTATCTTAGGGTTAGGGGTGAAGGAGAGGGGGCTATGTGTGTACCGTGTTTCGTCAAAATCAATCGATTAGTTCATAAAAATATGGGGTGACCTGGTGGTCTAGGGGTAAAGTGTCGGACTTCTATGCTGGGGTCCGGGGTTCAATCCTCGGTCCCGACACAGATTTATCTGATTACCAAACCCTTCCTTCACCTCTGACAAGACATCTTGTGGATGTGGGGAATGCCAGGCCTCCACCGTGGTTCGGATTCCACGTTAAACAGTAGGTCCTCCATTTCATCTCACAATAACCCTACCATTACACATTAGCGTAAGTGCGTATAACCCGAACGGGTAGTAAGACCCGGTACTAATAATAATAAAATTATGATATGGCTAGTTTCCCACGTAGGAAAGCTGATCAAGAACGGTTGCGTTCACAACGAGGTAGAGTAGATAGTTTTCTTATCGAATAATCCTTAAAAACAGATAACAGTGTCAATATTGATATGGGCTCGGCTCCTGGTTAGACAGGCGGACTTTTGACCTATGTGGTAGCCCGAGGATCGATCATCGACTATAGCAGTTTGAAGGCGGGGTATCGTGACTTACCACCTCGATTAACACTTTTTTTTAAACCACACCGATGACCGTATTGTCTAGGGCTCACATAGTTTTTAGACGGAAGGCGTCCTTGCACCAGAAAAAATTACACGCCCGAGACCTCATAAAATGGTTCAAACTAATATCATGAACATTCAATCAACCATTAAATTTTACAGTTATGAAAGTATAAAACAAACTGAAGACATCTCATGTTCTGGCTGCACCTCTAGTAAATTTCCTTTATTCAGATTTGAAAAAATTGACAATCCTAATTACTGAAATATTTTATAGTATGAAAATTAAATAAAAAATACTCTAAAATTGTCTCACGAAGCCCGAAATTACTATGACGTAGCCCAAGGGCCACGCAGAGTAAATTTGATAAACGCCGGTCTAAGGCACCCGTCTCACTCTAAATAGACCAGACTGCCGATTGTAGTGAGATCGTGGTTCGAATCCCTAGCTGGTGCACTGAGGGTGGTTTTTCCTAGATGGATTCTCACGCTCCCTCCTCTAAAATGCAGGTCGGCCTGTATTTCCTCTCAAATCTACTTTCATCGTCCATATCCCATTAGTGTCATAAATCTAATCAGTGATATATGTCAGGGTTATAAAGATATAAAAAGTGTCAAAAGTGTGTTAAAAAGGTAGAAACAAAAAAAAATGTTTTATTCTTTGTCGTATGAAATCTTAGCTCAGTCGGTAGGGCTCGATTTCCAGCACAGCCAAAAAAATGTATCATAATTTGTACCGTGGCTACAAACATCCACCACCTATAAAAGTGCAATTACACTTACCCCATTTAACCGGGAAACCAGCGCCGCTCATGGGTCCTCCGAGCACATCAACACTCCACTCACGTTAAACAAGAAACACAAGACTGTTTCCTTGGAAGGTTACGTAGCTCGGCTGACTTTCCCCGAGTAGCGGACGCTGCGCAGGCGCTAACTCTTGGAGAAAGAAGCGCTCTTGGTGATCACGTGGTTTTCCCTACCTCCCGTTGTTGACGTTGTGCGCAGGCGTCAATGAGGGAATCTCACGCTAACTTGCTGAAAGGGACATCATTGAACTTGTGTATCCACCCTCCCTTATTTCCCCCAGTGCAAATCTGAATATAAGCGTTGTACCCGGCAAGGACAGTGACTCTTTGATGCTTTAAGGATGTAGGATATTTCTACATGTAAGTATACATAACATTGGAAAAGCATTATATAATTTGTAAACTGGGGAACAGTTAAATGGTTACTTAATTATGTAGGACCGATTTGGATTTTCTTCAGCATATTTTTTATGAATAATTTTACTAGTTAAGTTTTGTTGGATAATTAGATTTGTTATGAATTGAGGCATTTTTTTTGGACTAATCTTTTTAAATTTATATTCTATGGTAGTATAATCAAGTCATGTTTTATTATTTATTTTTGTAGGGTATATTGCGCTATTATGACTGGGATCTTGTCTTACTGTGCTAGTAGTTCTAAATGAAACTTATATGCATTGGTGGCTCGTGTATTGAGTCCTTTTATTCTTTAATTCTTGATTTATTTTTGTAGTACAATATATATTCCTTAAGCTTAATGTCAGTACTTCAGTAACCATCCCCCAGTTTATGAAAAAGATACAAAAATCTTTGTCTGGAACTGTGCGCTTCACAGTGTCAGTGACGTGGTGTTTGATTGTTGTGCGCATGCGCACTTAGGAGGGGAGTGGGGAGGAAGGTGGGACTGCCTGGTAGAGATAGCACTGTTTCTCTCGCAGTGCCGGCTCTGGCGTGATGGTGGAAGGAAGTTTTTTTTTACTCAGCGTGTGTTGTGCTTAAAAACCGTGTACCATATTCTTGAATGTGATAAAGTGTAGACGAGTGTAGAATTATATTATTATTCTGCTTCCAGTTATTCTATTTGATTCATTTTTTCTGGTTTTTATTTAACAGAAAACTTTAACCATGGCCTTGCATCCCAAGAAATAATTTCTGTGACTAAGTGAACTTTAACAGCTTAAGTTTTCACAGCTATCTCTCCATGAGAAAGTTACAGTTAAGAAAAGAGGTCGTTCAACACCTGATATTCTAATAGCTCAGCCAGGCAAAAGCAACAACAGGAAATATATTCGTAGCTTTAATTCTGAATGGTACCAATGGAAAAGTTGGCTTTGAAGCTGTGAAGTAAAAAATGCACTGTTTTGCTTCCCGTGTTTGCTGTTTGGAGGTGATGTACCGTGGACAAAATATGGTTTTAGAAATATAAACAAAATGACAGAAAAAACTGAAAAGCATGAGAAGTCAAAGAAGCACGTTGATAATGTTGTTTCACTGTCACTTTTAGGAACCGAAGTATCAAGGAGAAACTTAATGAGGCTTACAGACTTTCAATCAATGAGCATAATATAAAAGTTAAAAAGAACCGTCAAATTTGGTCCAAAATAATAGACTGCATTTACTTTTCTTGAAACTTTGAAACTCCCTTAAGTGGACATAATGAAAAAGACTATTCAGTAAATACAGGGTATTTAGAGGACTAGTAAATTTTGCATCTAAATTAGATTCAGATTTGAAGAATCACTTAGAAACCAGTGCAGTCTTCAAAGATGTTTCTAAGACCATTCAGAATGAGATAATTGACTGCCTGCTACCAATATGCCATGAGGAGATAATGACGGAAATTAGAAAAGCTTTTTTTGTAGCTGTCATGGCTGATGACACAACAGATGTTTCGGAACACACTCAAATGGTCCTTGTTCTACGGTAAGTATTGAATGGAGAAATATTTGAGCGTTTTTGGGGATTAATTATTCCAGAAAATCAAACTGCAGATGGCATATCAAAACGTATTTTAGAACAATTGGACATAATCCTTCAATAAATGGACAAAACTGATAGCTCAGACATTTGAATGGTGCAAATTTCATGAAAGGAAACAAAAAAAAAAAACAGGAGTTAAAGCAAAAATAAAAGTAGTTTATAATAATGCATATTTCATTCACTGTTATGCACATCAACTTAATTTAATAATGAGAAATGCAGCAAGTATTGCATGAAACGCAAGAATTTTGTTCTGTACATTCTGGCTATTCCAACATTCTTCTCAAAATCACCACAACGTGTGTCCATTCTCAAGAAACATATGGACGTCAGCATTCCACGTCCATCCTCTACAAGGTGGAATTTAAACATACGGACCATAAACAGAGTTCATGAAAATTTGCAACCTTTAAAAAACTGCCTTACTGAAATTCAGTCACATCAAATGCAGATCAAACCATTGCAGAAGCAACAGGAATTTTAAAATACCTGAATGATGATAATTTAAAGTTTTTTTTAAAGCTTTTTCATCAGATTTTGCCTCATGTTGAAATAATTTACAAGCAAATGCAATCTTGAGAAATTAATATGTTTAAGGTCAATGAATATATAACAAATTTCAAAACTGCGATTTTAGAATTGAGTTACTCAAAGTACTGTGAGAATCCTTCAAAGACACTCATGGCAGAAGCTAAGGAAGTGTGTGACTATATGTGTTGATATAATGGACAGATATACTTCCACTAAACACTTAGTAGCTGATAAATTGTTCAACAAGAATTACTTCCCTAGATTTAAGAATGAACATCCCACAAAAGAGATAATATTGACCACTGAAGCTTATCCCATGATTGACAAAGAAAAGCTTGAAACTGAACTAAAAGTATTATATTGTAGGACTGATATTCATGAATATTGCAAATTAATTGAGCTGCTGAAATTTATTTGGAAAATAATCTAGATGATGTTTTTAGTGAAATTACGAAATTGATAAAAATCCTCTTGACAATTCCCATGACTATATCAGAGGCGGAGCGCTGCTTTTCAACATTGTAAAGAATAAAAACTATTTTAAGAAGCAATATGAATTCGGAAAGACTAAATGTGCTTGCAGTACTTTCAATGGAGAAAAATTTCCTAAATTATCATGCAGAGATCAAGGAGAAAATTATTGAACTTTTTGCGCAAATTAAAACAATAAGAATGGATTTCATTTTTAAATGAATAGATCAAGCTTGAACTGTAACAATTTAAGTTAAAGTAAGTAAAAAAATGTTGTTTTTTTGTTAAGATTTTATCAGTTCCTGAATACATTTTCTTGTTAACATGTTTTTTTCCCTTTTACACAATTTTAAAACAAAGGCTAAACATTTTCTGGGGCAGCACCCCCACTAATTTTAGCTACAAGCCGCCAATGCTTATATGTATTGTCATCTTACTTTCAATTATTGTTACGCAAGGAGAATTTCGATTAATGTTAGTCGACCGTTATTATACTCTCATTATGTGTGTAAGAGATATATTAGGCCGTTCTGTGTAGGTTGTCACGCCTCACGGGTAGTTGGATGATAATAATATCTTTACTTATTTCTAATGTAGCCAGGTGTATAGTTAGGAGCATATTCCTACTAGGTGATATGGATAAGATAGGAGATATCATACAAATAGACTTTCCAATATACGCGTTTCACAACTTTAATTACTTTTCAATAATTGTTCGCTATATTTTAACTTTTGGCATGTATATAAATTGGTTCTGTCAAATTATTATGAATGTACTTTATATTTTATTGTGCGTTTAATACTCTGAGAATTTATATTAATTTCTTGTACATAAATATGTTTATTCTCTTCCCTTTGTAAATTGTTGCTATTGAGCATAGTCCACAATCTAAAAACAATATATTGTTAACATTTGGATTATGAAAATAAAACGGCCTCTAGGCCAATGTCTTCTTCTATTCGGTTGTTACGCGTTTATATCTAGCATACCCTTAAACTCCCATTAATGTGTATAATTAAATATTTCATTTTGCTGATAGTTACACATCCTAGTTCAGGTACTTGGACTTTTGCATATTAGAGTGTAGATCAAATAAAGGTCCCTGGTGATCCACTTTATTATTGCCCTTGGTATCGCAACACCTTCTCTACAGAGAAGGGCTGATAGTGAAATGACCGGCCTCGGTGGCGTAGTTGGCTAGCGCGCTAGATTCGTGTTGAGCTAGACTGCCGAATCTCGGTCGGGTTAACCTGGGGTAGTTTTTACTAAACGGTTTCCTCTCCCCCTGCACGAAAATGTGGGTTCACTTCCTCTAAATTCAACCTTCCCGATTCCTAATCCATTAGCGTAATTATTATTTAATCGTATAAACCGAACGGGTAGTAAGACGTGGTGCTAAACAATAAAAATTAGTGAAATAGGGGTATTCCTTTTTATACGGATGAACTAACGACCGGAGACTTGCTATGTTATAGATTTAGGTTGGTTTTTGAGTGATGGGCTGATATAATTAGTCCTTTAAGAACGTTCATGTTAATTACCTCAAATAATAAACATAGTTCCTCTATCATTCTTTTCACGCCCGAATTCAAAAACAAGTTCTTCCCAACACGTGAACCATGGTACGCCCTTTCGTTGTATTTGTTATTGACTCTGAGCAGTATAGTACACACATATTATTCCAAGAAAACCAGTTTTAGTGGATAGTTTTGTGTATTCTTTGGGTGGACAAAAGATAAAGAGTTGAAATTATGTTATTTATCTTGCTGAGAATATGTCCACGGGACATTCACAAGCAGGGGTAGCTCAAAGTGTATTTTACGCCCGGGCAGGATTGATTTTTGGCTGCCCCTAAATATCATGGGGAGAGTAGGAACGTAGTAAAATAATCCCCAAAACTAATAGCTTTGTACCCAACTTAGCCTGGGTGTGATAGGAAAATAATCTGATCGGAAACTCCACAAATGGTAATCAAATCATACTTCAATCGTTACACTGCGAGATTGTACGAAAACGGTTAGGATTATAAATAAAACTATAAGAACATGTTTTGTTGACAATATTTCCCTATTTATGTTTTATAATAACAAACATTTTGATATAATGAACGGCTAGCGAGATAAAGTTTAAAAAAGTTTTAGAGTGCCATTTTTTTCAATATGGAGAATGCAAAAGAACTGGTTGAGAACAAAGCTATATCTTATTTTATTCAGCACAAAAAAACTATAATAATATAAGATTTCTTGTAACATAATGTGAAGGCATATTATGCTCAACAACTCCACTGCCACGCCCAGGTTCCGTTAGGTTAATTTGGTGCTCTGTTTAACGCCCCCCTCTAGATGGTACCCCTGGCAGCCGCCCGGCCCCTTAGCCACCTCTGTTCACAAGACAAGAAAGTATCGTTGTTATACTCTATAATATATATCAGGGATCCCCAATTAATTTTGATGGAAATCCGCTTTTAAAACTCGACATACGTCCGTGGTCCGGCAAAATTTTAACATTGACTCAAGTTCAAGCCCTATAGGGCTCTACTAATTCAAAAACATGATTTTCTTTCCTTTTAGTTATTTTAATTATTTGTTATTGCTGGCCTCCCATGTATACTACCCGCCCACCACCGAAATAGCATCATTTCTTATGTTTATCACTATCTCATTAAGGTCCTTAAAAATGCCTCTGGGGTCCGCCATTTAGTGACCACTGGACTATATTATGAAGTAACTTTACAGTTAGTCTGGTTCCCAAGATTTCCTAGAGGTGTAAGAGTGGTTTTAGGCCTACTGTCATATTTATTTTATCAAAGTTTTTTGATAAGAATAAATATGCAACTTTAACGACCCATCAAAGTTATTTTACAAAACATTTGTGTGATAGAACATTCCCTTAAGGTTAAGCAAAGCAAACGGTGAAATCTGAAGGTAAAAAAACCCTTTACAAGTGAAAAAAAGTTAAATTGTAATAATAATAATATTTAGCACCGCGTCTTACTACCCGTTCGGGCTATAAGCATTAAGTGCTAATTACGTTAATGGATTTAGGAATTAGGAAGGTTGAATTAGAGGAAGTGAACCCGCATTTGCGTGGAGGGAGAGTGGAAAACCATTTAGGAAAATCCACCCCCAGTTCACCCGACCGAGATTCGAACCTCGATCTCCCCGTCCTCAGCATTCGGGCTCAACACGACAAGCGCGTTAGCTCACTACGCCACAGAGGCGGGTGTTAAATGGTATTTGCCTCAACTATTATATCATAATTATAGCATAAACTCATTAGACTTTCCATAAACATCTTCCCTACCATCTTTTTTTTTTTACGATTTGGTATATAAGATTATTTTAATCGTTTGATTATTTTTATTACTAAGCCATTTGTTCTGTTTATTGAAACTATATCTTTGTGCAAAATATGAAGTTTGTATTTCAATTATTTCCATAAGACAGTAAAAATGAGTGTTTATAGTGGAATTATAATCTCTCAATAGAAATAAAACATTTTTAAAAAAATTTGAAAGGATTTTCTGTTTGTTTAATCATAAACATTGATAAAAATACGTAAGATGGATTCTGAACCCATTTCCCCCCACCCCCCATAAGAAAATAAAGAAAATACTGAATCCCATCCCCCAAACATACGTAATTTAAGGATGGCCCCAAAGAGTATTTTTCATATTAATTAATGAACCACATTTTAAAAGGTTTCACTCTCCATTAGTAAATAGTTTTGAACTAAATTGACTTATATTTGTATATTTACATATTATAGTGTACGATCTTGAATAAAAGTGAGATATAATACACACATATTTGGTTAAAGGTGGTGTCGACTCTTATTTCATATAGTTTATAAAATAAATATGACAGTGTAACATCGTTCTTAGAAGCAACATTTCTCATTGAATAATAGCTTTAGCATTGTTAGCAAACTAGCCATTAAACGTACCAGAACGTGACATTTAGACAGGCAAGAGTTTATGGTCCGTATATGACGTCACTAACTTAATTTGCATTGTAAGCGCACACTCCATTCTAGATATCAGAACATTCTTAAAGAGTCCGTCTTATAGTAGATTAACCGGGATAATAGGTACAAGATTACGCTTGAACCAGATAAGTCCTTAGCTCACTCGGTAGCGTCTCTGTTACTGAGTTTAAGGTCTCAGGTTCGATTCCTGACATGGTATAAAAATGTATCTTTGGTGAAATGAGGGTTTATCCTTTCACGATGATGAATTAACGGTTGGGGACTGGGTGTTGTCTGTTCTAGAATCAAGTTTTTAGTCGTGTGCCGATATAATCCGTCGTTTCAGAAAGGGCACATTAAATACCTGGAATGAATGAAACGAACCAGAAAACCTTTTGAAGTGAGGTTTTTTTTATCTATCATTGGACAACAGCGAAATTTGGAATCAATATATTTTTTTTCATTTTAAAATAATTATTCTTTTAACATAATTGTTCTTTTAACGTGGTATTAAAAAAAAATCCAATACCTTAGCTCAGACGGTAGCTAGCGTGACTGTCTAATGAGCTAAGAGGTCCCGGGTTCGATTACTGGAATGGATGAAATGTGGGTTTCCGCTTTCACAGTGATGAATTGAGCTGTTAGTTTATATGCCATGTGAGGGTGACCTGGTGGTCTAGGGGTAAGATGTAAGACTTCTGTGCTGGCGGCCGGGGTTCAATCCTCGGTCCCGGCACAGATTTATCTGATTACCAAACCCTTCCTTAACCTCTGACAAGACATCTTGTGAATGTGGGGAATGCCAGGCCGCCACCGTGGTTCGGATTCCACGTTAAACTGTAGGTCCTCCATTTCATCTCACAATCACCCTACCATTACACATTAGCGTAAGTGCGTATAACCCGAATGGGTAGTAAGACGCGGTGCTAATATATAATAATAATATAATAATAAATAATATATAATATTGCCATGTGCTGATATAATCGGTCGGTTCAGAACGTGCACGTTAAATACCTCAAATAAATGGAAAAAATTAATATTTTTTAATATGGAAACAATATTTTGCTTGTTTGAATACAACTGTTTTTAAAGAAGAAGCAGGAACTCTCACCACGATGTGACGCCTGGTTCGAGCTGTGTTAACTATATAAGTTAGGCGTTAACCGTGGAGTGATAACGGACTTTTAATGTGGTACACCATACATTCGTTATACGAGGTTCAAAGTATATATTTATTTTAGGTCTAACAGCATCGGTGGTCATATGGATAAGCTAAAAGTCTCGTCTGGATATGTTTGCCAATGATGGAAAAGTCGGGGTTCGAATGTTGACTAGTTGTATTGAGGGTGATTTTATAATAAATGGTTTCCACTCACTTTCCTCTATAAAATGCCACCTTCCTCAATAGTAATCCTGTTAGTGTAGATGGTCCGGACTCCGGACGGTTAGTACTTTTTTTTTACTACCCCAGGTGCAGTGGACGCCATTGCCGTATGCAACTAATGGTTGCTGAGATATTATTTCTTGCAGTTACCAATCATTTTGCAGCAACAGATGCGGATGTATAAATGTAGGACTTCCTTGTACGATCATTTGCAAGTGTGGTGGTTGTGGTGAAAACTGAAATGCGAGAGTAGTATGTATGTCCCATTGGAACCCCAGTTCCTCTGACGAGTCAAAACACTCACTACATCCTGTTTGATAGTATTACCGTTATAATTGCCCTACATCGCTCATAACAGTGCTGTGATTTCTCCCTCCATGTTTGACCCCCTTTCCACATCCACGAGAAAATTTATTCCTGTCCAAACTTGTTCGTTCCTGTCCCATTAGATTTTTTACACCAATTGCTTTCTGCCCCATTTGATTGTTTTTTTTTGTGTGTCCCTGAGGGGAGGCTTTTGGTTGGTAGTTTTTTAATTAATTTATTGGTGTGGGTGTTTTTTTTTATTTATTGGTAGGGGGAGTGTGCTGTCTTGGGCGTCAGGCCCTCCTCCGCGCCGTATCGTCAATTCTGCTCTTGAGGGAGGGGGGGGGGGAAGCATCGTTTATCGACGACTTTCAAACATAAAGTGATGTCTCGCTTTGATTTTCCACCCCACCAAGTTTGATCCTCTTTCCATATCCGGGGCCCCAGATCATTACTTGCGATGATTATACTAAACATGTTCAAACAGGAAAATACGGGCTAGCACTGGTTCAATACAGTACATACCCAATCGGGCTATACGGTAATATGATAAAGGTGAGGAAGTGCACACGCAATTTCGTGGAGTGAGAATTGAAAAAAACACCCTCAGTGTGCCCAACGGGGTTCAAACCACAATATCCCCCTGACCTTAGCAGAGTAAGTGTACTGCAGTGCATCTGAGGAAGTATACTCGTGTTTGGAAAACTCATCTGTGAACTTAAAGTGCTATTTGTCCACTACATATGTTTTAGACTGGACTTCCACATTCCACGCAAATTTTAAATTCACCATTTGCGTGGGATTGAAATGTGAAAAGCTACAAGCATTATTGTATTTATAAAGTAATTAGCTTTTGTTGACCTACCGACCCTAGTAGGCATTCGAACCCCTATCTCCCGCAGTCAGCGACTGAGCTTGACATTTAGATTGCGTGCCAACTCTCCAGCCACACACTTAAATGTTTCCTGGCCCGAGTATTTACGGTGGTGTGTGATAGGGCGAGATGTGTACCAGCATTCGCGTTGGGAGCGAGGTTGGATAGCGGTCCTTCAAAGCATATTGTGACCTTATCTACCAGGAGAACACATCCACTGACAGCCATTCCAACATGAATCACTGTTGGCGAAAATAAGCAGGAGTAAGGTAGAAATGTTCCAACGTTTATGTAATAACATTTTCTTGGTAGTTATTTTATTGACAAACAGCACGTGATTAATAAATATTATATATAACATTAATAATATAACAGAAACAACATAAAGGTTTTTTTAAATGACAATCCCCAATATTATTTAGGTCTTGTGAGCTGTAAAAATAATTAAGCGCAGCTCGTCTCGCATGGTTGGTTGAGGAGGTTGGAGTTCGAACACTAAACTAAGGGTATTTTCATTACATTATTTTAAACTCTCCCTCCACACTAATGCGGGTACACTTATCCCATCAAAAATACTTCCTTATTCTTACCCTATTAACACAATTAAATTATTGTATGAGTAGTAATAACTACCCGGCAGTCTGTATATATCAAATCACTGACTTGACGTATGAATATATTTAATTTGTTTGTAGAAGGACAGTTTATACATTGTATGTATTTGCAGGCAACATTTATCATCTGCAGATCACATGACTTGACGTATATATCTATCAAATCACTGACTTGACGTATGAATATATTTAATCTGTTTGGTAGAAAGAACAGTTTAGACATTGTATTTTTGCAGGCAACATAGATCATCTACAGATCATAAGACTTGACGTATGAGTCTTTTACCGGCGGTCAGTATCTATCAAATCACTGACTTGACGTAGGAATATATTTAATTTATTTGGTAGAAAGGAACCGTTTAGAAAATTCACACATAATTTGCTGTCACGTGTCTTTTACAGATCACATGATTCTTGACTTAGTTGTTAAATAGGTGTTTTCCTGTCAAAATCCTACTAAAGCCGTCCTTTACCGTAGCTTATAATCACGTCGTTAATGATACAGAGTGGTGGGTTAGGGTGTGGGAGACACTTAGCACACATGTACAGCTAGGTCTGATCAAATATAATGGTGTGACACAAAGATCCACCTCATCAGGATTTACAAGTTACGTAATAATTAGTGTCACTGATGTCCCACCAGGCCGAGTAATGACATGGGGCCACCGGGGGATAACGATCAATTTATCGCGGATGTGGAAAGAGGATCAAACTTGGCGGGGCATCACTTTATGTTTGAAAGTCGTCGAGAAACGATGCTCCCCCGCCCTCACGGCCAGAATTGACTACACGACACAGAGGAAGGCCCGACGCCCAAGACTGCACACTCCCCCTACCAATAAATAATAAAACACCCACACAAATAAATAATTAAATAGAAAACTACCACCCAAAACCCTCCCCACAGGGGTACACACAGAAAACAATCAAGTGGTACAAAAATTAAATGGTATAAAAATCAAATGGGACAGGAACGAACAAGTTTGGACAGGAATAAATTTTCTCACGAATGTGGAAAGGGGGTCAAACATGGAGGGAGAAATCACATCCTGTTATGAGCGATGTAGGGCAATTATAACGGTAAAACTATCAAACAGGATGTAGTGAGTGTTTTGACTCGTCAGAGGAACTGGGGTTCCAATGGGACATACACACTACTTGCTACTGCATTAAAGATGTCGCAATTTCTTCCGAATTCGTGTTCATTAACAAATATAATAAGATCGTGTGTTTTTATTCTCCTGTGATTGTATTTAAGTTGGGTGTTACTTTAAGTGATAATTTTTATAAACGCATGTCAATTTTCCTTTTGCACATGTACTAAATTTGCAATTAATACGAATGTTATCGTGATATGTAATGGTCCCTAATACATTGTTCATTTTCTTTTCAGTTTTAAAATAAAGGAATTTTTTTCCTGATATAATTACTCACTATTGGATAAAATAACCAAAAGCGGCGGTAAAAATCCTTGAGTTCAGTCATAAAGTACAGAGCGCTAAACGGTATCAATGCAGAACATCAATTCATTTTCATTTCCCAATACACGACTCTTAGGGGTGGTTTCAACCCCACAACACGGGTAAAATGTACATTTACATAGAAAAAGTGTGCTATAAAATCTACTTTAGTCATTTGTATTGCGTTTTTATGGTTTTAATTAAATTATATTGATTTTGTATTTTTCCCTTTAGGGGAGGTTTCCACCCCTTTGATGGGGTTTGAACGTTTAAAACGTGTGATAGAGCTAATAATTTTGACCTTAAAATCATGTTTGACGAAGATCTGCGACATTAACAGCCCGCGTCGTGATACAGGATGGCAGGTTCTTGAAGATTCCTTCTTCGTTGCACTTCTATCCCCCCTCCCCCTTCCGCAAGAATTTAACTCCTTCTGAAGCTTGCGTGAAGTGTCCTTGTTAGTTTTGTCAAACCACATCGTTTTATTTTAAAAGAAAATTAATTTCTTCGAATATATTTTTATTCCAGTTAAAAACGTTTTTCCATCCCCAAAGTACCCCCCTACGGCCCTACCCCCATTAAAACTTAGGGGTGGCTATTTATAAATGGTTGATCAGGATTGTTTAACTAATACGAGGACTCGTGACCCTTTAAAACCAATCATATACACTTTAACACGTCAGCAAAGTTTTAAAACAGACGGCTAGCTCGGCTAACGCGTTTTGACCCTTAAGGGTTTATTTGGGGGGGAGGTGGGGGGTGTTAAGACAGAGAAATCACTTTTTCCCCCAAATTGCATAATTCATGCAGTAATCCTCCGTACTATAATGTACTGTTGCTGTTGTCAGCCAGTCTGTTCAACTTGTATGACGAGTAGCTGGTCAGGAAAGCACTAGAGGGGTGTGGCAGTTTCAGTAAGAGGACATGTCATCAACACAATTAAATTTGCAGATGATCTAGCATTGCTGACCAAAAATAAAGATTTGCAGGAAATGGTGGACCGGTTAGTGTAGATCAACAATGAGAAGTCAAAAGTGATGGCGATTTAAAAAAAAAAAAAAAAGCTGAAAATTAATCTTGAAAACCATAAGTGGGACAGTATTGAGAAGTTCAAGTACCCGGGCAGTCTGCTGACAAAGAAGTTCTACTGCACTAAAGAAATTAGGTTACTGCTGACAGCAAGTTGAGTTTAGAACTAAGGAAGAAACTGATTATATTCTACATTTGGAACATCGCGCTGTATGGAGCAGTAACTTGGACTTTTGGAATATGGAAAATAAATACTTGGAGAGCTTTTTGAAATGTGGTGCTGGAGGAGACTTGATAAGATCAGGTGGAGATACAGGGAAACAAGTGAAAAAGTTCTGAGAAGATTGGGTGAAAAGAGATCCATTTTGGATGTGATTCTTCGGTGCAAAGCAAATTGTATCGGACACAACCTTAGAAGAAACTATCTTCTGCACGACACATGAAAGAAAGATAGAGGGAAATATAAGCTTAAGAAGAAGGATTCAAATACTAGATGACTTGAAGGAAAGACGAAAATCCTGGGAGCTGAAGGAGGAGGCAGAGAACAGGGCACATTGGAGGTCTAATTTCACTGACAAAAGAAATTGACATGTCTAAGACAAACACTTAATAATAATATAATGTACCATTGCACAGGGTACGCCCTATGAGAGGATGATGATGAAATGAATGAGGATGTGAAGCCAATGAAGATCTTAACCTAGCTAAAGCCTAACTAACTGAACCTGGTGACCATGGGGATTATTTCCTTTCACCTGATACCAGCCTGGAATCGAACCCGGGACTTGTAGGTCAGTTGGCAGTGCTTCTGACCACTGTATCACGAGGCCAGTATATTTTTTTACAGTGGGTACTTTAGTCAAATCTTTTGTGTCATATGCACAAAAATATGTGATAATTAATATACATAGTCTGCTAAAGCGTCGGCTAGAGCAATATATAAGGAAATAGGTAAGACGGCTGTATCTTCTTCATTGTTAGCTACGCCACTGGATTTTGTCTTACCCAGCTTTGCCATCCCATGCAGCCTCACCACTGACCAGATTTGTTATGTCTTTATTAAATGCAGCTATTTTTAGATGTTAATGCTAGGACTGAGAAGAAACAGACACACAAAATGGACAGCTAAAATAAACAAGTTAAATGGCTTAGAATGTTATCGAGAATAATATGAGCACTCGGGTAAATTGATGATTCACCAATAGGGTTGACTGCGTGAGGAAGCATATCAATGGGGTATGAAGGTGAGAAATCTTCCCCTCCCCATTGTATCCCCATCAAGATCGAAACATAATTTCAATACTCTTAGCTGATTGACTGGAATATTAAATAAAAGATTATGCTTGAATCAGAAAGTGTGATATTCTGCATCCTTCACTTGAAAATAGCCAAATCGGGATAAGGTTTATAGTTTTTTTTTATTTTAAGATTAGGTATAATTTTTCACTCGCTTCAGTGGCTACATGGTCTAAGGTACTAGCTACTCTTGCAGTAGGTTAAACTGTCGTTGACAGGTAGATTGAGATTCAAATCTCGGTCGAGTGTACTGAGGGTGGTTTTTCCAAAATGGTTTTCCACTCTTCCTCCAGGCAAAGGTGGGTTAACTTCATCTAAATATAGCCTTCCTCTCCTCTAAAACAATTAGTGTAATTAGTACATGAGCGTATATCCCGAACGGGTAATAAGACGCGATACAATTTTATTTTTTTAAATGTTGTATTTAAAAAAATGTGTGTTAAAAGAGTGTCATTTGTCTCACTTCCACTGAAAAGAATAATAAAAACGGCACATTGATGTGACATCTGGTTCTAGATGTATTAGTTCAGTGTTCTGCAGCACATTGGTGCATGCACTGCGGCAGCTTATTAGTTGTGCTGTGTGGCTACAAGTTTTTCAATTGTGCAAGACTCCTGAGATGAGCTGATGTGACAATGATGTGGACATGTGTGTGATTTGGTCAGTGGATATTTTATTTGTGACACATGGCGTTTTGTCTAAGTTGGGATTTTGACAGAAAAGAGTCTTGTAGAATGAAACACTACATGAATAATTATAATCAGCTATAGTCTGACCACTATGGCGAGAACATTTTAGAACAGGGTTTTCCAAACCAGGGTATGTGTACCCTGGGGATATGTGAAAGATTTCAAGGGGTAGAGTCCTATGTCATGTATCACAGAGATGTATTAATCATAAAATATTTTTCAATAACAGTAATTCTGTTTGAAAAAATTCTCCGATTATGTGTTGATGCCATGAACTCAGTAGACTTTTCTTTCCTTATGGCAATGCTTTTGTTTAACCCACCATTAGAGCTTTATCAAAATTTAGAACTACCATGAATATTTTATGAGATAGAGGTGGAAAGGGCACATCGATTAGGCCAGGATTCTGGAAGGTGTTTAGGAAACTGTTTAAGAGAATATATATAAAAAATAATAATGTAGCGACCATTGACAAAAGATCTTACAACTCACAAAACTGAAAGTTGTGTAACAAATGGATTTTCATATGAATACAAAAGTAGTTTTAGGCTGTCATATAAGGTTTTTCTTATAAGGAACTAACTATAATTGCATTCACAAGATTAACATATTTTGACATGTTTTTTCCCTGACCATATCAGATGTAAAGGACCCTCCACATCGAGCCTTCGCACCTGGGCGAATGCGGGGGTATATTTGGATCCTGCGAGGGCTGGAAACCCTGTGTTTGGATCTAGGATGCAGCTCTACTGTAGGACAGGTTACCATCTAGCCATCCTTCACAGTGGGAAGGTGCTTGGTTCGGAACAAGACTTCAACAAGTTTGGTGAGTTTAGTTGTTCATAGAGCGATTACAGCTTTAACTTAATATACATCTAAGTTTTGTAAGTGTCCCAGTCATACACATTGAGCTCCACGAGGAAGATGGTTTCTCTACCAACATATTGACAATTCATACCAGTCTTGTTCAAGCCAACTCACAAATTAAAATACTATCTTATGCAGATTAATTAAATATCTACACTCAATATTGTATAAATGTATGTTAAAATATTTAAATCCAGTAACTAAGAAGTTGACAAAACCACAATTTTACGACTAGAAATTAATATTGTAATTTATGGCAATAGATTATCAGAAATATTTATTCAACATTTCATTCAAATTACTATAGCAGTTGGCATATAACCCGAATGGGTGCTAAGACCCAGTGGTAAAAAAATAATACTATAGCAGTTCTCACAATGCTAGTGGAGTATAAATTCTTAATAAATTAAGGACAAATTTTGTTTGACAAAGCTATTGAAATAAAAAACTGTGCACTACCTTTGGTTGATAAAGCTTTTGAAAGACAACGCTGTGCATTACCTTTGTTTGACAAAGCTAATGAAAGACAACGCTGTGCATTACCTTTGTTTGACAAAGCTAATGAAAGACAATGCTGTCCACTACCTTTGTTTGCCAAAGCTAATGAAAACAAAGCTGTGCACTACCTTTGTTTGACAAAGCTAATGAAAGACAAAACTGTCCCCTACCTTTGTTTGACAAAGCCAATGAAAGACAAAGCTGTCCACTATTATTGACAAAGCTATTGAAATACAAAGCTCTGCACAATTAAGACTTTAAGCAGTTAGGCCCCTATAGTGATATAATTAAAAACACAAATTCCTATCATATCATATTTCTTTTGGTGAGAATGGATATGCTTTGTTGAATTATATGTCTGGGATATGGTTGTGATATTTATCTTAAGAAATATTAGGGTAGGTTTCTTGTAGCCAACATAGTGGAACGCAAGCATACTAATAAATTAACCATGAGGTTAGTTAGTCTTATAAGTACGATATTATGTATTTGGTGCATACATAGCTATATAAAGTTACGTTCTTTTCAGCGGTGTAGAACTGAGCAGTGTGGATATAGGGGAAGTACGAATAAGAGGAGTGGAGACAAACTTGTATCTAGCCATGAACAACAATGGCCGACTATATGGAGAAGTGAGTTGATGATCATTATAATTTTTGTTTTATACTTTGTGCAGTAGCAGCAGTTTTAATAATAGAGTAGATATTACAAATTTAGTTTGTGGTAAATTAAAGTAGTGCATAAAATTAACATAGACCTCAAAGAATTGTATTTAAAATGTTAAAATGCAAATTATATTAATTATTATAGACTCTCACATCTAGATAAATATGGTGCTGATTTTAGCAAGCAATAATTAAGACATTGTATATACATTAATTTAATTGTTCATTGTATAAATATTTATGAAAAACTATCTCACTCAAATAGATTATGCTATAACATGTTTTAACTTGACATCATGATGCCATAATTTGAATAATATCCAGCAAATAATCTATCATAATACAGTAGGAGCTAATATTTTACAAGTATCTAGGTATAGTAGACCGAAAACTATTATCACTTTGGTAATCAAAATAAAGAGCATTATAATTGTAGTGAATCTAGATTAAAATTCTTTTGTAAGCTCTGCTACCATTAAACCTTTTTGGACCCTTCTTGTTGTTTGTTGTTCATTAGACCTTTCTAACCATTTAGTTACTGGAAGCGTGCTGATTTTGGTTATAACCACAGGTTAATAAAGAACAATGTTCGATGCCATATTATTGAATGTTTATTAATTGGTAATAGCTGAAAGCCTTTCTTAAACATTTAAAGTTTACAGGTTCGTGTAGTGTTAACATTCACAGCTGATCTATAAAGAACAATGTGCGATACAATTGTTTCGTTTGATGTGCTAGCAAGAACTATCATATTCGACTGACCCAAGTAAGTTAGTAAAGTGAGTGTCCAAAAGTGAATGAGAGATGAACTGTGGTCCCGCCTGCGTGGAAGCCAGAGAGCAAGACCATGTGACCCGCCCTCTAGTGCCACACATGGCGGCCCAGAGTTAAAGAGAGTACTGTGATGGTAGAATGATGTCATACTCTACAGTAAATTAGATAACTAGTCCCTTCTTGAAATATTCTTGCAAACTGTTTTTATTTAGCTTTTATAGGATTTCATTTGGCACCTAATGAAAACTATCTCTCAAAGTCATGTACCAAATAATAACAATAATTAGTTTAGGAAATATTAGATGTAGTTTGCAGGGGCGGCTCGTCCCTAAGGCGCGGAGGCGCGCGTCCCCCAACCCCATGAATCCCCAGTTCCTTTTAAAGTTATTATTCACACTCTCACGTCAATTTTATCTTATCATAACAGTTTCAAGAAAAATATGTTTTTGGTTTAAGTAATAGCAGGCAATGTTTTTAAAATGGCATGCGGTTGGGCGCGAGGCGGTCAGCGCCTGATATTGGAAACCAAACCTTCCCACCTCTTCACCTCTTATCTTCAAATGGCATGCAGTCGGGCGCGCGACGGTCAGCGCCTAACATATATTGAAACCAAACCTTCCCTCCCCTTAACCCGTTGTCCTCCTCCTGCTATAGCTAGCTAGCTAGCATTGCTTTTTCTTCTTTTGAAGGCGCACTCCCTCACGCGCCTAAGGTGAAAGTTTGTTAAATGTGTATAGCGTGAACCAGCAATAATGGTTGTCAGTCATCCTGCGTGCTCCTGCATCTTGAGGATGTGTGTGGCGTATGTGTTTATAATAATATTATGTAGGGTTATTTTAGGATAATGTTTATTTGAGTTATATTTTTAATACTTTTTGTAACTAGGCTTAATATGAATAGTTCAATTCAAGCGCTTAAGACAACGAATATTGCAAGATTAACTCTTGATCAAAAAAGATAATTGAATTCATTAGGTAGGCCATGTCCTGAATTTTGTATGGAACAAAATGAAAACATACATACCTATATATTTATGCACATTACACATCTGCAGTTTTTCTACAACACATCCACGTCCTTTAGAGGAAGTTTTTTTTTATCTTTCCATCTTGTTTGTGATATTAATTTTTGAGTTTAACTAAATGAATATTTAGCAAAACATATTCCGAAATTTGTGTCTTCTTTTAAATATATTATTTAGAAATAATTTATTAATTAAACAGGCTGCGCCCTCCAGCTTCTAAAGTGACGAGCCGCCACTGGTAGTTTGGATGCTATACTACTTTGTCACATTGCACTCTTGTTCTGATCAACACACTTTACAATCAAGTAATTTAGTCTATGGCCTTGATGTAAACTATAATCAATGCAAGATGGATTTGGGACCACTTGCAATACTTTGATAAATATGTAGCATGGAGTTGGAAAACTAAATAAGGTGAACATTTCCCCCTCCATAAAATTTCTGAGTTGTTTGCAATAAATAGCCTGCATAGGTGGATATGCAGACTCAAGCTCATCCAGTTGGGTTTAATTGTTGGTGACGAGAAGGTAGGGGTTCAAATCCTGGCCAGGTCTACTGAGGGTGGTTTTTATTAAATGGTTTTACACTCTCCCTTCGCAAAAATGTTGGTACATAGATTATAAATTCAACCTTCTCTATCCCTAGCCTATTAGTGTGGTTAAATATGTATAGCCCAGACTGGGTGTAAGATGCAGAGTAAAACAGAACTTGGCACATAACAATATTTTGATTATTAGACATTACTATTCACAAGTATCACAAGTAAGATGATGTATGACCATATTAATAACTAGATATTTTAAAACTCTAACTAAAATACATAATGAAATCCTAACTTTAATTCTAAATGGAAAATACTTTAACCTGGGTTCACAAGTGATACTTTATAGCTATATTTCATTTCCAAAATTTATAGTTTCAATCAACTTACTGGCTTGTAACTGCTACAAATGACATTAACAAAACAAATATGTTCAAAGAATTAAGAAAAGGATTAAGTTAACACTAGAAGGAGAAGGACTGACATAATTTTGACCACCAAACCTCTCTTAAATTACCATAGGTCACACTTTTTTCGCAGGTTAACTATAATTCTTGACTGTTAATCAACTTTAGTGAATAAGGTTCCCTGCAAAAAATCAGACATTTAGTGCCTTTTTGAATAAAGTTAACAACATACCTCTACCCGAAGGAAGGAAGTTAAGCAAGCAAGCAACCAGAAGCTTTGAACAGTGCCGCAAATTATTGTCTGCACCTCCCAAAAGTCGTGGCATTATGTTTATTACATAATTCTGTTATTATTGGTTTTTATTGTAGACCCGAACATTCACTAGCATTTATTTCTTATTAACCTTGACTCATTTCTCACCTCCTAGCCAATATTTTTAGGCACAGATTGTCAGAAGCTGTATTGTACATTCATTTTTTGCTGTCATAATGTAAAGTCTTGTTGTGTCAAATGTGTGTTTATTTTTATTAAATATTTATTGAATTAAAATGGTTTATTTACTTCTTGATATAGGGATAGTTTTGATTTAATATAATTTAAAAAACATTACCTAAGAGTAAAAATAGTTTTACCGAGTCCCCCCTCCTCCTAGTGTTAATATATCAAAATAAATATTTTATTTTTAGTCTATGTTTACAAAATAATGATAATTCATAAGCTATTTTCGTTGATTATATTCATAGTGGTACCATTTGATTATGGTTTTGGACACATTCTTACATTATAGACCAATGCTTAGAATATTTGTACAAAGATTATGACAACTGAGATTATCTTTTTGCTGACTTATGGCTTTTATTATTTTGGGTATCCGACAATTTGAAATGCTTTAGTAATATATTTTAATTAAATGGAAATATAATACAGTGTCAATTTGTGGGTTGTTGCAGGGTGAATCTAAACTTTGAAGAGACTGTACTAGTTAATTGTTTAATCTCATTTAGCATCAAACTAACCAGTCCTGTGGTATAGTGATCAGTGCACCTGGCTACATCCAAGGTGTAATGGCTTTCTTGAAAGGGGAATTATCACAAAGGTCACCAGGTTTGATTAATTAAACTTAAACTAGGTTTAAAATCACTAATGGGTCCACATCTTTATAACCACTATCATCACATCTCATTGTGGGTACAATGTGTTTACAACCTCCATAAACGAAAAATATCAAACTTATTCTTTAGAGATAATGCATACATTTTTGTTGACACCCACCTCGATGGTGTAGTTGGCTAACACGCTAGTTTCGTGTTGAGGTATACTGCCGAGGATGGGAAGATTGAATCTCAGTCAAGTGAACTGGGGGTAGTTTTTCCTAAATTGTTTTCCACTCTACCTCCACACAAATGCGGGTTCACTTCCTATAAATTCAACCTTCCCAATTCCTAGCCCATTAATGTAATTAGTACTTAAGTGTATAGCCCGAATGGGTAGTAAGACATGGTGCTAAATAAATAATAAATGGAATTGTTGACTACCGTGTTTGATATGTTTGGTCGAATGGATAGCAAGGGAACACTTTACCAGTAAAGTCCCTACAAGCCTGGTTTACCCTGGAAACAGCCCACAAACCATTACTGCTATAGTATCTATAGAAACAAAACCACATCAGCCTATGATAATATATATCAAGGTTTAAAACAAAAATTGGGAAAGTGATTAGGACCTCATTAAGATGTGGGAAGAGTTTATGATTGAAGTGCCAACAATTAAAAGAATGTGTATTCTCTGAGTGCAGGGGAACATCAACCATGAAGGCACAATATTTATTGAAGACATGGATGATGGGTACAGCTCATACAGGTCTAAGGAACATGACGGCTGGTACATTGGTATCAACAAGGCTGGTAAAATAAAATTGGCTACCAAAACAAAAAAGGTCAAAGTGCAACAAAATTCTTGCCTCGCCGAGAAGGCATCTAGTCTAGACATTTAACAAATGCAAAACTTTGTGAACTGTTTAAACCAATGATGGTGGAAGTTAACTTTGATCACAGATACAGCCACATCTGGATTCATCTTTCGATCAAATTAGATATAGTTTATAATTGGTACCTGAGCATGAGAATCGAATCCAGGACCTTTGACTTAGCATTACAATGCTCTACTACTGAAATATCCAGGAATAATCCCATGTCATGCCCTAGGTTGACAAGTCTGCAAGCTATGACATTATAATTTGCAAAATTATCTAACTGTAAGAATTAAATATTATTTAAAAAATGTTTTAATTGCCAAAATTAAAATAATTTGAACTGAGCTGATAAATCAGAATATCATTATATTTAATCTAATTATATCAGATTTTTATCATGTGAAATTAATTTGTAATTTTACATAACAATTACAAAAACTTGTATTCTAGCTTTCAGTATTTTTGATTGGCAAAGCTTTGTAACTGTGGAGACTGAAAAAAATGTGTGATGTTGATATTTTTGAAGCTTCATGCATCTCTACATTTAACCATGGATTTGCATGTATTTGAATTAAATTTTTTAGTAGTAAGCAATTAAAAAATTGTAATATAATTTTCCCTACTTAATTGTTTTTATAATAACATAAAGTGTGCATTAAATTTAATTTCTAAGTGAAAATCTGCACTCATTGGATAACATGTATGAAAAGATAAAAATATTATATTGCCTTGTATTTTTAACACATGGCTATGTATATTACTTATTTTACCATTGTAGCATGTTTCTTATATTAATGTTTATCACATGTAAGTTTAAATAAACAACTATATAAAATGAAATTAAATCTTTATCTTTTGTTTTATTGGGACATAAGCACAGGTGAGAAATATAAATAATTTCTCATAATAAATGTACTCATTCAATAGCCCAGTTGGAACATACATAGCCACCCAAAAAACCTTTTTGATCATCTTGTAGCCCACTCTTTTTGGAGCACAGCAGGTTAAGTTTAAAGGGTTTATAGGTCAACATTTACTAAGGTGGAAGTTTTCATTAAGTTACAGTTTAGAACCACACCAATGGGCGCATTTTCTAATGTGTCACTTTCTTGTTAGACTACATTGCTGGTGATGGGGAGAACAAGGTTTGTATCCTGGTCGGGTTTACTAAGTGTGTTTTTTCCTTAATGGTTTCTCAATATTCCTCCACACAAATGTGGGTAAATGGCCTCAAAACTCTACCTTCCGTATCCATAATTAATGTCTGCATATAATCCAAGCAAGTAGGTACTATGATGCAGTGGAAAAAAGTAGTTGAAAGAATGCAAAATATGAATCCATTTTCCCTACTCAAATGTATGTGTTAACCTTAATAGAAAATCTATTTTAAAAAGGTTGCCATCAAAATTATAGCATGACTGACACCAACAAAAAATCTAATAAGGAATGCTTTTGTGATTGTAGAATATTTGGAATGCCATTTTCATATAACCCAGGGTTATTTATTGTAATTTTAACTATTTGGTTTCAGAGTCTTTTATATAAAGTCTGAAAACTTATTTAAAATGGAGATACTTTTAATAGAGTTTGGGTAGCCAAATATTGGAAATTTAAATTGTAGAAACAAAATAAGCAATGGCTGGACATGCCAGCTTGTTTGGAAAAAATTGTGTAAAAAGAATTGTCAAATTGAATTGAAAAGCTATTTATAATTATATATTCCAAATTTGACCAATAACTTCTCATTTTTCACTCATATGGCATTATAACACCATCTAAAGTACATTCTTAGGAACCTATTTAACCAGAATGATGGCCTAGAAGAAACGTTCCAGTTAGGATTATAGTTGCCACTAAGTTTGATCTTTCTAAAACCAGTTCAAAAGTGATGGAATAAGAAAATGGCTGAAAAACTTTTTTGCCACTTTAATTCCAACTAGGCAATGTAAACAATTTTTTTTTATATATTGTGCTGTTAATTTGTGAATGAGTGGAGTGAATACTGATATAAAATATTATTACTTTGTCAAAAATAAAAATTACTTTGGATAATAATTGCATTCTTGTAAAATTGTACTCAACATGTCAACATACTGAGTAAATCAAAAAATATAAAGTTTAGTTGTACAGTATGTTTATTAATATAATTTGGAACAATTCTTTTTTTGTGCAGAAAGATGGATCACAACTATGCACAGTGTTTGTGGAATCGGTTGCGGGACAATATAACACCTACTTGTCCCGTAAACATGCCCATATGGGATGGTATGTAGCCATCAAGAAGTCGGGCAAACCCAAAAATGGAAAAAAAAACCAAATGGGGGCAAAAATCTACTCAATTTTTGCCAAGAAGAACTTGATATTTTTGTCAGAATCTACCGACTGTTTCAATGAACTGTGTTTGGTTTTCTATTAATCATTCTTAGGGGAATGAAAAATACTAATAGCCCAGGTAATAAAAAGCACATGTAGTAAATCAATTTGTCAAGGTTGTATACATGTATAATATATAAGCCTTTAGTTTTAGAAAATACTAAATCGATCTTCAACTGTTTAAGTGTGATAGGCCTTGAATAAATCTCTAAAGTAAAGGCTAACTTGTTTAGAATGGTTTTTAAAATCACTATATTTGGACCTTATTGGAAGTTTAAATCAGTCAATACCTTAATATCCATGACAACAGCAATGATAAATAGTCATGCATAGGGCATAACAGAGTGAATCTATGTTAAACAGTCTGTGCAATATTTGTTCCATTGTTTTACTTTCATTTTGGGCACAAGCAGTGCAGCCTGGTGAAGATATAACCAATAGTGGGTACCTGTTTAGAGGAATATTTATAGCACGGAACTTGCCCAGAGGCCATCAAATATGCAGATTAATTTTCTGGGTGTAGCCTAAGTATCAACAAGATAAATGAGATATTCTCATTACTTCTGTTGGCATAAGTAGGCTAAATGTAGTAAGATCAGTGATATGGTAGTTATTAAAGAGTTTAATTTACATGTGGTAGTTATGTAAATATTTTAAAAGCATAATTAATGTCATAATAATTTAATTTGTATGTTTCATTTACTGATCATGTAAAATCAATCGTTGTAAATGCTAGTTTGATTAACCAAAAGTCTTAAAGGGACCAGCAAAGGATTCATATTTAACCCTACCCAACCAATGCATGCCTCTAGAAATACACTTTAGCCTAGTTTCTTTATATAGTATGTTCTATTCTCACTCAATAAATTCTTACCATAGTTTCTTTATATAGTATGTTCTATTCTCACTCAATAAATTCTTATCATATAAAAACAAATGGCTTAACTGCATAAGTTCTCTCACAGCCCAGATACAATTTCATATTTGTTTGAACGTGAAGATCGAGATCTATCCGTCTATAACATTTTGATTCGGTTGAACTTCATCTTTGTCAAATTCAAAATAAGTTTTCACTGTCTAGTAGGTTTGTATGTTCATAAAGACTACATGGATCTCAAATTGCAACAAATTGGTCCCAATATTATTCTAATCGCTTAATTTATTGTCAGAATAGAAACCTATTGATATTGATAAAAAAGAAATCCTTGTCATTTAATTTTTGTCACAACTATATCTGCAAGGGCAAATATAATTTTAGAAAGTCATGGTAATACAAAGGATTTCCAGATAAAATTCACCTGCAAATCTTTATATTTAAAGTGTTGAAATAAAAAATTTGCAAAAGTTCGGGGAAAATATTGAATGGGTGGACGAACCAGATAATTTTTTATACATGCCATTAAAATAGGTATATTTTAACGTGGATGTTAAATTAACAGGTAGTAAACAAATGAATACATGACAGGTTTTCTGGCCTCCTAAATACTTCTGTAATATTTATTTTAATCTAAGGATTGTTTAACTTAATCAGAATACTAACTAAATTGGTGAATTTTACTCATGTTCTAAACAGAAATGCCAAAATTGCTGTATTTCATCCAATAGCTTTGACCAGTTATATTTGTCTTTTTTTTTTCAAGCTTAAGATAGCCTTAGTTTTATTATAAGGCATTAAATATAACTGCATAAAAATGATTTATAGACTGAACATTTAAGATTGGTGTGTGACTCCAGGGAAATAAATAAAGGTGAGGTTATTATATTGTAATGAATAAGAGAATAATTATCCTGCACCAAAGGTTATAGATTATGGTGCAGTTGGAAATATGTAGGCTACATGCATTTATAAGCTTATCAGCACGAATTAAAGTAGAGAAAAGAAGGTATGGCCAACCAACAAATTAAAAAAAAACTAGGTATTTTATAAACGAATGTAATGAAAACAAAATGAGCACTGTACTGGAAGGTTAATTTAACATGTGTATTAATTAACATAATACAACTTGGTCATGATTAACAATCCTTTTCATCGACTCATACATTTGAGACTTATAATAAATGATCTAATAGATATTTGTTTTATACCTGTGAATTTATTTATAATGTGTACATTGTGTTTCAACTATCATTAAAAAGATCTAATTATATATTTTAAGTGTCTCTATAAGGAAAACCTCTTTTCACATTGAGATAATTGTATTATATTTGGAAGGTAGAGGAAAGGTGGACTTAGACATATAAAAGGGACAAACACAATATTTTATTTACAATGAAAAGAAGAACCAGTCCACACTTTACATTGCTGCCATTGCTGCATATTGTGTTCGTCCTTTTATATGTTTCTATCCAACTTTACTATACCATCTTCCAAATATTTTAAGTGTGTCATTTAATCTAACAATAGCAGTCTTAGCACCAAAGAACATTTAATACAAAATGCTGGTGAAAATAAATAAATCATATTATATATTAAGCACACAAATATGTTAAACATTAATTGCAGAGAGCAGTGGGACAAGGCTGCTGCATGCATACTTTTGACATCCTGTCCTTTATAACATCTTATGACCTTGAAAGGAGATAGTTACAAAATGGATGAGTTACAGATGTCTGTGTCAATTGTTTTTCTTGATTATTGCTGATAGGATTTTTATGCAAGTTGTATAAAATTATTATTTATATTCTACTGTGGCTCTAATAAACGTTGAAAGATTTGAATTTCTGTAAAAAATTGAGGATAAAAAAATAATTAATACCCTTACCTTTTGAAACTAAATTTGTTTTTATAAATTTAGTTCCTAACCATTTTTAGATAAGAACAAGTTTCTAGGATTTAAGTTTAAGAAATATTTTTTTTATAATTATGTGAGTTTTGCTTAAATTTTTCAATATTGTAATATTTCACACCATTATTTGACACATGTTGAGGCACAAAATATTTCAACATTGTGGCAGTTGTCAACCACAAAACTAGATCAACTAAAGTATGAAATATTTAATGACTCAATTATTACTAAAATAATGTATTAATGCATTGTATTGTGATATACATCATACACAAAACAATAAAAAAAGATTATAGGAAAATATTAAAAAATGGAAGGATAGGTGGTGAAATAGCCAGATGGGCAAATATATATCTAAGAGTAGTTGGATGTTTGTGGACTATTGCAAAGAAGGCTCTATATTAAAGTGTGTGAATGGCAACATTGTTTTATGACTGATGTGTGGGTTTGTGAGTAAAAATACAAGAGCAGGATGAATGCAGTTGGAATGAGATATCTAATAAATGTACTGTATAAGGAAAAACTTGTAAAGGACAGCCAGTAATGAATGGCTACTGAAGGAGTGGTGTTTGAAAGGGAATCCAATAGTTCAATGTGGAAAAAGCATGTGTTGGTTGAGTTTAAGAATAAAAGAACATGCATGACTTGGTGTATGGATGTTGTTGAATCGAAGGAGTGTACAAGGATAGCGATGTGTGGAGAAAGTTAGTGAAGGATGGATTATGTACGCATTTATTTTTTAAGCACATGCACAGTTTCTTGCCTACCTAATAAGGGAATGTATCATACATAAGAAAATGACTAAGAAACAAGATATGTAAATTACTTCTGCAATAACAAAATAAACAACCAAAAATACCCAAGTTTAATATGTATGAAATAAAGTTTATTATGCAAGTTTGACATTAAATACCTCAATCTGTGATTCACTGATTATTTAATTTTCTTTTCATCTTCATCGATGCAAAAGTAGTAATTGCCTCTGAGAAGCCCATTTCCTCTACAAATTTGTTTTCAAAAGCTAACATGGCCAGAGATGAAAGCACAATGTGGCTCATTCAATGAAAAGATAACTCGCAAGTAGTGAGTGTTATTTGTGAATTCTCTTCCTTTCAATGTAGCTCATACTGTTGGTATTCATTAACCTCTTTATCATACCTCTTTCCAAATAAATATTCATAAACATGTGAAGAAAACCATTTTAATATAATCGAGTAGGAAAAGTGAATACAAATGAAATAAGGAAATGTGCCTAAAAATATATAATTTCAATACTTCTGAAATTAAACTATAAACCTTTATTTCATATATTCTTGAAAGAGAAAATTACTATTGCTCTTTGAGATTCAAAATTATAATTTTTTGAGTAAGTGAATCTGAGAAATATAATATTCTAGTTTCATCCCAATTATACATTCTAGTTTTGATGCAAGCTCATTTGAGTAGAGCCCTTTTAATTTATAAATTTATAAATTAATATATATATATATAAATAAATATATATTACAGATATTGCCACCCCTTCTTAAATATTCCTGCCTATACCACTTTTGTTTTTCTTTCATAGTGGATATGGCCAACTTATCTTAAGTAAAACCCTTATAATTTTCCAAAATACAACATAAGTATTGACAAGTAGAAACCACAAATAACTGTGAATATATGCATTTGAAAAACTTTGTTTCTATACATAATCGTATTGTGTAAAATGGTATACAATATTAACCTTATACAAATTAAGTAAAATATCATGCAAAGTTGAAAAACTTTTTTTTAGCACTGAGTCTTACTACCTGTTCAGGTTATACATATAGGTACTAATTATGTTAAGAGTTAGGGACAAGGAAGATTGCATTTAGAGGAAGTACACCCACATTTGTATGGAAGGAGAGTGGAAAAATTACCCTCAATACACCTGATGTTGATTCGAACCCGGATCTTTGTCATTGGCAGTCTAGTCTAACAGTAGAGTGATGCCTTAGACCATGCAGTCACCGAATCAGAAGGTAACATATGTTTATATCCTCAATTTGATGTCAATATAAATACCTACAATTTTTAACAATTAATACAAATACATTATAAACTGTTGAACAGTGAGGATTATGAATCAATAAATTATAGTACTATAGAGAAAACTTAACTAATTGAGTGAAAAAAGACTATCTAGGGAGAGAGATACATACACATGTGTGACATTTACCTTCCTTCTGGGTCCTATACACCTGCCTCGGTGTGTAGTTGGCTAACGTGCTTGTCGTGTTGAGCTCGACTACTGAGGACGGGGAGATCGAGGTTCACATCTTGGTCGGTTAAATTGGGGGTGGTTATTCCTAAGTGGTTTTCCACTCTCCCTCCAGGCAAATGCGGGTTTACTTCCTCTAATTAACCTTCCCAATTCCTAATCCATTAGCGTAGTTAGTACTTAAAACGTATAACCAGAACGGGTAGTAAGACACAGTGGTAAATATTAATATGTATTCTGGGTCCTATAGTAGAAAAGTCAAAAACACATTGAAACACAGTTTTTATATTCTGGCTGGCATTATTTTCTTTATCTTCAGGGGAAAAAAAAAGTGGGTAAATAAGAAATTCACTAACCAACTACATTTTGAATTGGCAAAAACTGTTTAAAACACTGTGGTAACATTTTTTACATCTTTTTCTGAAACAAATGTGAGAAATAGAATTATATACCTCCTGTGTAAGCCAGCTATAGACTATAGCTGCTGGAGATTGTACTTTAAGCAACTCACAGATGACGTAAATTCAAAAACTACTACTAGTGATGTCACACACTTGAAAATTTAAGGATGTTTCTTTCAATTATATTCTACTTCCCTTCAACATTAAGTTTACATGAGTGAAGATTGGGGTTAGGTCTTGCTCAGGTGTGCTTGGAGTGGTTTTACACTTTATGTCTACGCAAATGGAGGTACACTTCCTCCAAATCCAATATTTACCAACCCTAATGCATTAGTATTATTATTACATAGTATGCATACATCCCAAATTTGTTGTGAGAAGTAGAAACAAAAAATAATAATTTAAAAATAACTAAGGTTATTTCTATAGCGTACCAGTTATCACTATAGTGTAATTTATTTGTTTAATGGTTTTCCTCGTTAAAGCATCAAAAATAGACTAGCTTAATATTGCATATCAAGACAAATAGATTTAATGGAGTTAGAATCTAGAGCAAATGGTCAAGAAATGATAATGGCATGAGCTTTTTATTGGCATAAAATTTTAGAAAGTTTATTTGTAAAATTCCAGTATAACATAAATATTTGGTGTGGAGAGCCTATTAAAAAGCAATTTTTCTCAAAAGAACCCTTGTAAAATTACTTCATTCCTCTTATAAATAATAACACTGCCAAAAGATTTTTAATAAAACATGTTACCAGCAACTCAACATCGGAATCATTTGTATCGGATACCTTGTTAGAGTGTTAAGACCATATTGGCTTGGATAAAATGAAGTTTGAAAATGTATACTTTTTTTGATTTTGTGAATTTTACTAGCACTTTCAAGTGCATATTGTGCTTAATAATACACTTCCCACCTTAGCACCGTCTGGAGAAATTAGGATTCAATCACCTCACCTGAAAATTTAAAATCCTTTAGAGGTGCATCTTAGTTACAAATCAAACGACTTTGATGCACAAATTTTTTCCTTGAAAACATTTCATTCTTCCAAAATTCCGTTCTAATTTAGGCCTGCCATGTATATTATTCTAAATATTAAGCAACAAACAATAAAAATAAATATAATAAAATTCTTCAACATCGATAGTTCTTTTCATAGTTCAAGTATAAAACAGTGTTTCTAAACTATTACAAAAATGCAAAAAAATTTCAAAAGAACTTAAATTAGCTTCCTTTCTTAGAGTACAATACACCACATATAGAAATAATAATTATTAAGAGGGCATGATATTTTAAAATACAATAGTAAAAATATTGTTTCACCATAAAATGTTTTAATGTCCTTAGCATGCAATTTATCACTCAGACAGAACAAAGTAAATAAAGAGAAACCCTGTCAAAGTTTATGCTGCTTGATCTACAGAAGCAATTTTTTTAAACACAAACATAAAACAGGAGTTCCAAGACAATTATGGTAATACAAGGCATGTCCTTTTTGTCTTGCCTATCATAACACAGTATAATTTTGAGACTTAAAGTGTCTATATATAATAATAGTTATTAATATTAGGCATGTAGGTTAAGTTGAAACTTAATTTACAACTTTAAAAACAGAATTTGATTTATTTTATGTGCAGACACACGACACACTTATGCTTTATAATTTGAGGAGACATTGAGCCTAGATTTATGGAAAAAATCTGTAAAGGGTTGGATTTAAAAAAACTAAGGGGGGAGGGGGCGGGGCTGGGTTATGGTCTGCCTAACTAGCCCAGAAACTGTAGGTTCATAGAATAACATAAAAAAAACATCAAACCATCACAAAATAAAGTAATTTTAATAACAAATAAAGTCCTATCGTAAGCATAAAAATGTGATATTTCTTTCCTGATAGTGAAGGTGCCTGATGGGCTATGAAAATTGAGGGGGTCAGGATGAGATAGTGCTAATCCTCATTTTCATCAAAACTGGGTTAATACTGCTATTTAGTGTCTAATATTTGGGAGGGTAAAAAAAAAAACACACACAAGCCGACGTGTTTCGGCAAAATCTCAACATATAGTGTCCAACGTCGCTTGTACTTCATTATCCATAGCTGTAACATTAAATTTGAGAATCTGATCAAATTTTCAATATTTTTTAAGCATAAAATGTGGCTTGGCACTCTTGTCCCAACACCCTCAATTAATTTGTCTTTTAATGTAAGATAATGTTATATCACAGGAAAATAAACTGAAGAGTTGAGTTAGGTCTTGACAAGAAACAAATAACTTCTCTCTTAATTTCTTATACAATACATGAATTATTTAAATTTTCAAAAATGTTCTTTTTTCATATTAAGGACTCAAATTTTGTAGTCAGTTTTATTTATGAGTTTTTCTGTCTTTATAAAAATGGCAACATGATCAGTAGTCTCGCGATAGTTTGAGGTAGGTATATAGGTATATAGTTGGCACTCATCCTTTTATATGGAATAAACATAGTGTGGTTTCGCGGAAAAACAACAGAAAACCTTGATTTTTTAAAATTTTTAGTAATACATATTAAGTACTGCTTAAACCCAAAGACCAAGTATTTAAAAAAAAATCTGTAATGTAAGTTGGCCTGGTCTTGTTATACTCGAATTATCAAGAGACTAGTGTATTTCTGAAAATTAGAATCAGAAGTTGGAAGTGAAGAAGAATGTATGAATAAAATTATAAAAATAAAAGTTTATTTGTTTATTATCAAGACTAATCTGAACTATCCTTTCAAATTGGCTTTGTTCCTTATCACTTACATCACTTCACAGTGTTTTCATACAACTAGTCTATAGTAAATATCTTTACATTATTCTTTGGCCCTGTATTTTATATTAGTGTGTGACATATTTGGAAGAAGATACAGGAAGGGTGGATAGAAAACAAATAAAGGGGAATGAGCACTATATGTCTTAGTTTTGTAGTGTTCATTCCCTTTTGTGTTTTTTATTAATCTTTTGTGTATCTTCTTCTAAATACACACAACAAAATACCAAAACACACATTGTTGTTTCAATAAGATCTCTCACAAACTAATATAATTATTTAAAGAAAATCTCTTTCACTTATTGAAGTATTTTGTTGAATGTGTTTAGAAGAAGGTACAGAAAAGGTGGATAGAAAGGGGGAAAACACAATATGACTTACTTTTAATGTGTTTGTTCCATGTTATATGTTTTCTATTCACCTTTTGTGTACCTTCATCAAAATACACACAATAAAATACCTCAAAAAGCGAAAAGAGGTCCTTTAAAGAAATATATTAGTGTGTGAGAAAGATTGCTAAAACAACAAACACATGTAAATATTTTCATTAAGCTGTACATAATCTTCATCAACTGTTGTCAGCCTGTGGCTGGGTCAGTTTATTAAAATGCCTCCACCCTCCTCTATCCTTCCACCATTCTTCTCCTCTCACTTGCACATTTCATGTTATCTGCTCCTTCCATCTCATTCTTGACCTCTCTTGTGGTCTTTTTCCTACAAACTACATTTCCTAATTTTCTTTGGCATCATCTCTTTTTCCATCTTAATTACATGCCCATACCATTTCAGTCTTGCTTCCTCTAATATCTCATGTACTCCCTATACCCCTACTCTTTCCCAGAAAACTTCGTTCCTAATTGTGTTTCTCCTTGTGACAGCTAACATGCTCCTCACAAACTTCATTCCCATGTCCTCCACTTTCCTAGTCTCTCTCACATCCAATGTCCATGTTTCTGTTGCATTTGTGACAATGGGTACAAAGTATGCCTTGCACAACACTTCCTTACACTTCAAGGGGACTTCCCTCCTCCATAGCAAGTCTCTTACACACCTATAAAACAACTCTCCCCACTGTCTTCTTCTCATGAAATCCTCTCTACTGTCACCTTATGCCTCAATCATGCTTCCAATATATTTTATGTTCTGTACTTTCCTCAGTTCTACTCCATCCAACCTTATAGCTTTGATAGGCCTTATCCTCTTCCTTGTCATTACCATCACTTCACACTTCGCCATGCTAAATTTCGTTCCACACTCCTTCACTTCATTCCATTTCTGTAGTTGTTCCTGTAGTTCCTCTTCCTTCTCCTCCCATACCATCAAGTCATCAGCAAACATAATGGCTTTCAGTACTTTCTCCCCAAGTTTACCTACCACTTTCTTCATGACCATTTCCAAACTACAAATCTGAAAACTAAATTAATTCTACTAAAGAAAAATGGAAAGCTAAGCCCAAAGCTTCAGTCAAATTTATTTATTTGTATAGTTTGAATGAAGTTTGTGAGGAGCATGTTAGCTGTCACAAGGAGAAACAAGATTAGGAATGGAGTTATCTGGGAAAGAGTGGGGGTACAGGGAGTAATGAGATAGTACAGGAAGGAAGACTGAGATGGTATGAGCATGTAATGAGGATGGAAAAAGAGAGTATACCAAAGAAAATGGGAATGAAGCATGTAGGAAAAAAATCCCTAAGGGAGGCCAAGAAAGAGATAAGAGAGGAGCAGATAACAGAAAGTGTGCAAATAAATGAGAATAGAAAGATGAAGGCAATTAAAGGAGGAAGAATGTTGGAAGGATAACTAAACTGACCCGGCCATAGGATGGAAACAGTTGATGATGATGATTTTTATAGTTTTCTCAAACTGAGCATCCAATCTTTTTTTAAGGAAAAGCAATTTACTTTTGACATTCCAAATGACTAGGCACTTGGTTAAAATAAAGGACAAATATTATGTATTCCAATAATTGTCTTACAACTTGCGTAGCATTTTGAAACATTTACTTCTTCTTGGTCTTAGGTGATGTGGACTGAAACACACTTGAAGCAGACATAAGGTTCTCTATGTACTGGCCCAAAACTTGGTTTTCCGAGCGAAGCTTCAAATTTTCCTCCTTCACACTGTCCACCCTTTGGGAGAGGTCTGCCACAAAAAACAAAAACAAATAAAAAAACTACTTTAAAGCTACACAGCACATATTGTTTTTACTGAAAAATAAAATGTAAATGCGGTGTAAATTTATTTGATTTTTTTTTTGTAAAAACACCCTCAGTACACCCGGCCGAGATTCGAACCTCAATCATTAGGAGTCTAAGCTACTGCAGTAGTGTGTTTGACTATTCGGCCACCAAGGGGGGATTTTATTTTTAAAATGTCTGAACGAATTTTTATCAGACTTTTGATCAATAGCGCATTCAAGAGGAGTGTACAAATGTTGAAAATTTGTAATAGTGTCAAATATTGAATGGCCGAATGTTTGATTAGACTTGGTGAATACAATGACCAAATACCAAGCTTAAAATAGTTATTTTATCCTTTATCTCTTTAAAGATCCACTAATTCTTGGGTTTTACAGCGAGAGCAAGAGTAGTTATCATTTATGCCTAAAGTTTTGAACCAGTGATAAGTGGCGATAAAACAAATATGAAATAAGATCTTTTCCCAACACTTTTACTTACCATCTAAAGTGTTCTGTAACTCCAAAACTTGAGAAATCAACCTGGCTTTCTCTTCCTGTTCATCTGGGCTGATATCTGGGTCAAGACCTGACAAAAATTATAATTTGTGCTTGTACGTATGAATAATAAAATCACACAAAAAAACAACACAAAACTACATATACCTAGAAATGTTCAATTATTGCGCTTTCAAAAAGATTGATTAACATTATTTTAGGTATTAGAAAACAGCTAAAAGTAATTTGATAAAAATTTACCAAGAGTCATAGTATTAAACAATTGCCATTCTTTTCATACAAAAAGCAGAGTATGTTTATACAGAGACAATTAAATCCACACAACTATTTCTTCAATTCAAACTCAAAATTAAAGTAGAATTTTACAAAAACAGTAAGGCGAAACCACCAGTTTGTTCGCGTATGCCTGCCTTCGAATTTGCAGGTTGGGACTCAAGTTTGAATTTTTCTTTGATAGAATTTTATTTTTCTGTGAAAGCTATTTTTCACTCTCCATGCAGGAGGATGCTGTGTTTACTTTTTTCAGTTCGATTTTCATAAGATGGGCATTATCTGACAGCAATAAGAGTTAATAGATCTACTTTCATTTATTCATACAACAGATTATGTAATCTGCCACCAACATTTTGATATTTATATCGATATCTATACAATAGTAAGATAATATTTTAATTTATTTATTTGAGGTATTTAACATACACTTTCTGAACCAAATGATTATATCAGCACACGAGAATTTCTATGAGTGAAAGAAAAAGGACCTACAATTTTGCCTGAGAGGTATTTTCACATAACCTCCAGGGTTTTACATGCCACACTTGACAGTTTTACTTCCCCTCCGAAGCAAAATGTGCTACAGATTTTTATCACTCAGGAAAAATCCGTTAAGACCAGCTGGGTTTGAACCCATGGACATCAAGTCCTGAGGCAAGCACTTTACCCCAAGAACACCAATGTGAGAGTAAAATAAAACAATGTCCTCAATTTTAAATAGAAAAAAAAAACTCTTATGAATACTACACTGTGTACCACAATTTTCTTAAGAATGGACATATGTGACAATTTAAAATGTTACTAGATATATTTTTACATGCATCATATAATCTGCAGCTGTCACTTTTGATATAAATTATCAATATCTATAAAATATAAATTGTATCAATGCTGAGGAAAAAAAATATGTTTGTTGTATTTTTTAAAAGGTGCTCCAAATGTCCTTGTGTAAAACAATAAGGGTACAGCTAAATCTTCTCCAGTGTTTTGAGTTCAGCCTCAAGTGTATAATTTTAATTGGTTCACTTATATATTACAAAACTTGTTCAACAATCGCAATATAACTATTCAAACATGAACAAGAATGTGCCCAATAAGACATTTATTTCCTCGCTTGCATTCGATTTGCTTTATTATATATCAGGTCAAGATATAATTAAATAAATCAAAACCTCATACAATAAGCTCCTGACTATCCACGGGTGGATTATCCACAGCATCTTCAACAAAAGGAGATATGTGTTGAAAAACGCTGTGATGATGATGAATATAGGGCTACCAAATATTGTACTCAATAAATTCCTAGGGAAGAGATAATGGCCAGAGAGGCAAAAAGTGTATGCAAGGGGAAAGAGGCCTTTCGGGGTTGCACTTGCTTAATTATCTGGAACAGGAAGATGACACGCTCCTCTCTGACAAGCTGGTGTTACAGAAAATACATAGCGGGATGAGGAAAAAAAAGGAAGCAGCTGCAATGAAACAGAAGACTAATACAGACTTTTTAAGTGATGTGTCCATTTTGAGTATACTGTACATTGATTTAATTTTTTTTTACTATTTTAGTGGGTGAAATATGTGTTCATAGACAGTCATGACAGGTAAGTACTAGTTTGAATTGAATGTGCTATAATCTCTTATTTTACTAAATATGTAAATTATCTGCAGTTTTGGGTTATTCATGGCACTTGTCCCCTCCATTACCGTGAATAACTGGGAGTTAAATGTAATTAAAAAGTACTGTATAACATTACTAAAAGCATACTGTTTGGTCCAGGGCTGCTGCTACCATTGGTGAAAGTTGACGGGATGGAATCCAAACTTCTACCTCGCATCATGGCATCTGAGATCTCGGTATTTTCCGTGTCGTCATGGATAATAGCTGAATTAAAAAGATAGTACAAACAAACTGTAGATTAAAGATATGTATACAACAGGAAAATGTCTGCTCATTGGTGTATATTTTGCATTTGTCAGTTTAGTTATTATATTATTATTATTATTAGCACTGCGTCTTACTACCCGTTCGGGTTATACGCACTTACGCTAATGTGTAATGGTAGGGTGATTGTGAGATGAAATGAAGGACCTACAGTTTAACGTGGGATCCGAACCACGGTGGAGGCCTGGCATGTCAGTTTAGTTGCATCATATGATCACAAAGTCTAGCTGCAAAACCACCATTTTTATTTTGCACCATGTTTTACTAGCTGTCTGGGATGTAACCCATTTAATTACACTAGTGCAGCAGTTCACAAAATCTTCCATGGGGTTCATCAAAATATTTCTGTAATGGGGAATGTTTTCAGCACTTTGTTTATTGTTTCACACTGACGTCAAGTAATTATCTCCAAGTAGAACGCTTACAAGATTGTTTGAACTTAAACGCTAAGTTTTCATTTTTCTTACAAACCATTCATTTCACAAAGCTAAGTGCATGCAAGATAAAATGTGGCAGCATGCTTTGGTCAATTTGGCATACATTTTCTTAAAAATGAACAGCTTAAATTTCTCTCTTCAGGTATTGAATAATACCTGTAACGTTTTTACTGTGCAAGACCATATCGAATGGTTCATAAAAAAACAAAACATGTTTAGCAATCAAACTGAGTGCTTTGATAACCTTCACAACCTTATGGTAAAAAATCATCTTTCTTTGGAAGAAAATGTTAAGAACATGGTTATAGAACAATTGAAGGGACTTGGAAAAACATTCAGAAATGTCCAATAATAACAATTGGATTCATAAACCCCTGAAGAGATAGCAGTTTTGGAATCCACCTCATTAAGCGCGAGTGAAAAAGAGCAGCTCCCTGAAATTTACACGGATTTTGAATTAAAGAAAAGCTATAAATCTATGTCATTAATTGGTTTCTGGTTAAATTTAAAGGAGGAGTTCCCAGTGTTAGCGAATAAAGCTATTATAGGTTACAGGTTTGTTAGCATTTTTTTCTAAACATATGAGCAAGAAATATTTTTCTTAATATGCATCTTTAAAAAAAGAAATACAAAAACAGGCTCAGTAATGAAAGTGATTTAAGACTTTATTTATCGTCTGTAGTTCCCGACTTTAAAGCTCTGTTCCATCCAAAGAAAGTGCGCCCTTCTTATTAAGTCATGTGAAGAGGTAACTGTTAAAACTTATTAACAATTTTGAAATTTAGATTGGCATGGAATTTTGTGATTAAAGCGGGCTATTTCAGTTATGTAAAAGCTGCAATTTCCAGTACCACTTTAAAAAAAAACATGTGAAATGTGATAGATATTGTGACAGTAAGGATAAGAAAATGTTACTACAGTACTTTGCTTATTTAATTTCAGTTTTAATTTTTCAAATAAATGTATTATTTGAACTTGTACTTAAGTTCAAATAAATGTTTTATTTGAACTTGTACTTAAGTTGTTTCAATATTATTACATTATATTTGGTGGGGTAGTCTAAAGTACCTACCAGAGCTAGAGTAGGCTAATTTAAAGATTTTAAACGATTTGATTACTATTAATAAATAAATTTCCAAAAAAATTAGGTGTAAAATTAAGTGTGTGGCTATGGATATTTACTAAGGGGTTCGTTCAACTCGGTTGTTTGTGAAAGGGGTTCATGAATCAAGAAAGCTTGAGAACCGCTGCACTAGTGGATTATGGATAAGATAGAATTTAGAAAAAATGTATTCACGTGTGTGAAAGGAGCTTTAAGGTCTCAATATAAGCAGAAATTATATAGCTAAGAAATGTTCCCATGCAGCAGTGACTAAATTTAGCTGATTTTTAGCCTTGAATATTCAATATTTTAATATAAATAAGATAAATCAGAATAAATACAATAATTATAAATGTGTTTTGCAAAATTTCTGAAGAAATTATTTTGAAATTTTGAAACAAAACAATTAAATCAAAGAAACATAGAATATATTTTTATTAAAATTACTCATATCAATGGTTTCAATTCAAAATAAGGTTTTATATTAGTTTTATTCGAATCAATAAGTTTGCTATTTAAAATTGTTCTGCATGACACTCTTGGCACGTGTGCTCATAAGTTGCCGACCCCTGCTTTAGAACATATAGGCTAGGCTACACAGCATCATCCTTGATCATCATTTCATTACAGAAAGTGATAAAAATTTATGACCGTGGTTGTAATTAATCCTAGAACTTTGAGCTCAAAAGAAAAAAACACTATTGACTTATCTAAATTTGAATTTTTAAAAAAAAAGTCTAATATTTTCAAAAAATAATTTTAGAGTTCTTTTTACATATACTTTTTTTTTTACAAATTAATGTGTTTTCAAAATCTAATTTTAAGCTAGATTCAACTAAATATTAGTCAATATTAATTTATTAATGTATTTTAAGAGGCATCCAACTAACAATAATAGGTAGGCTATTGGCACCTCAAACCACAACTATGATGAGCTCTGAATTTATTGTACACCATATGAAACCTAAATTACAGCCTCCAGGTATATTAGCGAGTTTCAAAGACATGGTTGGCCAGTACGGTATTGATGAATTTAGCTTCCATAGTGATTAAACAGAGGCAACGTTCTACTGAATATACAATCACAGCTTTGTGGCACTTAAAACTATTCATACAAAGAGATCTTGGGGTACTGTGAAATTGATTACCTTGTGGGTCATCATCTGCCAAAGGAATGTTGTTCATCTCCTCCTGCATCTTGGCTCCTGCTACAACTGACATCTAGGAAATGTCAATCCGTTTATAGTCTCTGGTGGTGTTTAGCTAATGTAACCAACCACACCTGAAAAATAATATTTGGGCTAGGAAATCATGTATGACTTGTAACTTCTTAGATAAAGTTGAAGAGCTTTTGGCTAAATGAAGAGCAAACTTATGCAAAATATTAATTAACCAAATAAGCCAATAAAATTGTCATGAAGTATATAAAATAGGCCCTATTATTATGAACTTAGAATGTGTGTGATATTTTAAGATATTTAAATAATAGTATTACAATTTTAATTAAAAATATATACCGTTCATTACTATTTATGAAACAATTCCCTTGTAGGGTACAAATAGGCAAAATAATTTTTGCAACATGGTGTAAAGGTTAGGCTTACTTAAGAGAAAACATAAATTGCAGCCTATGGGGTAAGTTATTTCAAACGTTACATTAATGTATGCAAAGACGTAGCTAATATTTAAAAACAAACTAAATATACCACTAACTACTTCAATTTATTTTATAGTAAATTAAAATTGCACAACTAGTTACACATTATTGATTGAAACACACCAACTTTAGCTGATGTACATTAATAATATATTTTTTTTAAATTATGATTCTAGGAAAAAATTGTTAGTACTTAGGAATATCCTTTATTAATTTTGACACATTTAAAACCAAATAATACAAATGTTAACGATAAAATCAAACACGAGTTGTTTGTTACCTCAGATCAATTTACACGTCTATTTTCACAATATATTTGACATTTACAACAAAGCCTTTCGACAGAATATAATCGGTACACATAATTAATTTGCGCATGCGTAAGCCGTAAGTATACAATATAGACGGAACTTTTTGGTATAAGAAATATGGTCATGGTATACCTAACTATTACTACTTCAGAAAATGACCGTAGGGTATCTCTCTTATTTGTATTTAATTTTTTGACATTATTAGCCAATCCAGGGGTGTTCACACATTTAAAACAATTTAATTCAATAAAAGTTGGCTTTTAACCTATACAAAGAAAACTGAGCTAAAATAAGAAAATATACTTCCAGGGAATATGGCCGATATATACGTAGGTATTCGAACTAAAGCGAGTTTGAATTATTCTTTGCTTTATTTGTATGCCCAATCCCAATAATAATGTGCCATAGGTGAGGGTGTACGTGCCAACGTTGTCAAAATTTATCAAAATGGGCAAATGTTTTTGGATCCCGTTTACATATAGGACGAAACTATCCAGGTTCCTATGAATGAGTTGAAACGAATTCATGTTCAAACTGCCCACAAACGTATCGTTAGATACCATAGCGAATAAAACATTTTTAGGGATAACTCCTTGGATAACATTGTTTAGGCTCACAGACTTGAATCCTTTGGGTACGGTCAGAGACTTGACGTCCACCCGATTGATGTGGTGTTGGGTCGGTTTTCATAATAGTGTATTTTCTATAGCGAGTGAAATAGTCAGTGACACTTTAACGTGTTTCACAAAGAGGGTGGCGTCTAACTTTTCAACCGGACGTCAGTATTTAAATTGTCCACGTCTGTGAGCAGATAAAACTCTCATTTGTTGCGAATTAATTTAACGCACAAGGATACATTTTTCAATAGCAATTGTGAAATATTAAATATGTCAGCGTGTAAACGTCCCACCAAGTCACCGGATGTTTTAACAAGTCTAATCTCGTGGTGAAGCTTTTGTTCTCTGTGGACGCAGCAAGTTTACCGTTAGTGGCAAAGGTATCCAAAAACCACATACTGTTCACCAGGTGAGGGTCTGAGGCGTCTCTGCTGTAATTTTTAAATCTATAAATAAGACCTGTATGCATAGTTGTCTATCGAGGTTGTAATAGGTGTTTCGTTGAGAGATATATTGATTTGACTAAATAAAGAATGTATCAAGTTGTTGACGCATTCGATTTTATTGTCGACCGTGACCGGTGTCCCGTCCCTTTACACCAGTTGAATACGAAGATATAATTTAATCTAAGAGAGGTAACGAGAGTACTCACCATCACCGGGACAGAAAAATTCTTACTAAGCGTCGTTGTCCACGGAAATGATGGGTTTGTAATCGACCACATAATTATTTTTAATTATCGTTTAAATTCATTTTTCGTCGAAAAGATTGAGCTTGGTTTTCGAACACTCCACAATTAGTCAAAAATATCTTTTTTAGCTCTCTTGTTCCCTCTTGCTCTAGCGCCCACCTTCGAATGAAGTCGTTTACGCTTTTGTATCCTTTTTAATGCGCGTCCCTCGACCGACTGAGTGACGCGCTTTTTAACTATATCACCGACTTTTTGGCCGCGTTTCCGAGTGGCTATATTGGCCAGGATGTGTGAACTTGTTTGTAACACCTGTTTTCCCACCGCTTTTGCTACCCTCATAAACAAAGTCAAAATTACATTTCTAGAAAGGACACGTGATGAGCAATGGCAGAGAGGAAATTATTCTAATCCATCTCACATATGAGTCACCTAGCAGCTGTGGTCCTATAATGCCTGAGTACACAAAGACACGCTTTGTTTCGATTGAACTAGAGCCGGGTATTTTACGATTACGTCGCAAAAAAACACCTTAATATCTTCGCTCATTAAATCCTTTGTATGTGTATTAATCAAACTAAGCGACTCTATGTTGGGTAGTCCGTTTAAAATGGTCGTAATTAAGTCTCCGAACCTACATAGAGATGAACCGTAAATTCAATTTCAATTTTCTTTTCGACACATTGAATGAAATTGTGTTTTTGAATCGTGTAGTTATGAGTGACTTGTCGGATGTCCATGCACCCTTTTGATTTTAAATCTCTGTTAACACTGTTTGATCGCGAAGAATGTACTATTGAAATTCAGATATTAGAACCTCAAGATCGCCTTTATCACTTATCGAGCTCTTAATTTTATTATAAAGCTCCTTAAAGGAGGAGAAATCTTGTTGAGAAAACGAAACCCGGTCCATTTGGTTCACCACGATGTTTGCCGTTAATTATTTGTCCTTGGATAAAATGTTATCTTCGAGACTTTCAAAACACACGGGATAGGATAATTTGGCTAGTCCCACCTCCCACCCGTCGTTATCTAGCCGTATGGACTGTGCCAATTTTGTCGTATAGAAATAAAGTGTATTGCGTGTAGTGTAGTGCGTTTGCATCAATTTGGTCACATCTAACCACAAGACGGTGATTGTCTTGCTGTTTACACATCACCAGACGTTGTTCACCTTGAGCTAAAAATGGCCGACTCGGTGTTTGGTTTCTAGCAAGTTGTTTTTCATTACTTTACGTAACCTTAAGACGCAACTTGTCTTGTTGTTTACGAGATTACGAGATTCTTAGAAATTACCGACTCGTGCGCAAATGTTGGCAATATGTTAAAATATGGCTTTATAAAATAACATAGACATCGCTAACATGGAATCAGTCGAGGACGTGTGCTTTAAAAAGCCTCTTTAAGCGTTCAAGTATCACCATATTTAACTTCAAGTTAGGAATAGTGTAACGGGCCACCTTATTTTAATAGAGTTGACACTAGAGGATGGCGTGGTGTTTGTGAATATGGGAAAGAGCATTTTAAATCACTTATTGGCGATATAACAATTGTGAGGAATATTCTAATGGTGATACAGTAGCCCCATGGCTTCTTTGGTGCTGACTGACAACTCACAGCTGACAGCTGACGGCTTTGAAAAGTTACCAGACCAAATTATTTATCCCTACGCCTAACCATATGATCTGCAAAAACATGTTTTTAGCAGTTGTCACTTCTGACAGTCAAAATTTAGGTATCTACCTAAATGTTGGCTGTCATAAGTCAGCTGTGAGCTGTCAGTCAGCACCAAAGAAGCCATGGGGCTACTGTAGATGTGTAGAGCTAGAAACAGCTGATTTTTTAAAAATAATTATACATGTGTCTTAGACATTCTACAAGAGTCCACCGTACAACGCATGATACATTATTGTAGTTCCGGATGTTTTGCTCACTTTAAAAAAATCTTACACTTAGGGTTCGACTGGGGAAGTACGCTATTGTAAGGTTATCTGCGACTGGGATTGGACGCTTCAAGAGTGGCTATGGAACTGGCAAGAGGCAGCTTTAGATTTTAATCAAGCCGTCACTTCTGGTTTCCTCGCAGACTCACTCAGAAATCCACGAACGAGCAACCTACATGCTAGGTGGACTGAAATTATTCAGGGTGATCCTAAACCCACAAAGTAACCATAATTGAGAGAATCAAGTTAATGTAACGTTTTTTAAAATTATTTTTACATCTTTGAAATTCTATAATATATATTTTTAAAACCTAATTTGTCCTCTTTTTTTTCAGAGTATGATTACGTTTATAAAAGATTTCAACTCTGCTAAGTCGGAGACAACATATATTTCACCCATAAATTTGGTGTAAAACACAACTTTAAAAATTATATCTTTTAAATAGCGGAACACTAAATTTGGAAGAGGGATTTACGTGAAGGCTATTTTAAATGATAGCCCAGTAGGTTTCTTTCTTCCAAAGAATGATAGATATTTAGTCTGATTGAATTTTATTTATCCAGTGGAGTTAAATAAACAATTGATAATTTAAAAAAAACTCAAACTTTGGTAATACTGTTTTATGCAATACGTATATGAAATTAGAAATTAAAAAAAATTGTAATGTCAATTTTTTTTCTAATCTAATTGGGTTGAATTATGTTTATGAATTTTTGTTTCTAAAGAAGATAAAAGGTGTAATTAGACATTATAGTTTTGAATATTACTTAATGAAACAATTCTTGTACTAATTCATTGGAGTTAAATATAAAATTATGTTGAAACTTTTTTTAATTGGAAATATAAATTTCTGATTTTAATATTTTCAATTAGTCTAAACAAACAAAAATGTCAATTTTGTATTCTCCACCCTGATAGATGAAACAGTGTAAGTTTTTAAATAATAGTAATAATAAAATATGAAAAAATTTGTATTTATCTTTCATTTCTTATTATATATTTACCTCCTATTTAAATGTTATATTTGTAGTAAGAGACATATAATTTTTTTAAATATAATTTTCCCACTTTATCTTAATGAAATCATTAATAAAACATTACAAGTAGTGAAGGTTAATAATGACCAGGGATGTAATCAATTGTCATAGAATAGAATATTTCATTCCATTAGAAGACGTCATACGTCACTGAACACGTCATATAATACATTATTTAAATATCGCTAGCATAGTTACCCCCACTTCACCCATGAAAACGTTATTCTCTTTTGACGTAATTGAATATTTATTCGAAACTAATTTAATTAATTGTATTCCCTTGTGACATCATGTAAATACCTATATTTTAATTACACCAGCTCATCAAACGTCATATTTACAGCTTTTGGCTCAAAGACGAAAATGAACATGGCTTGACACTTTTACTCATGTGTTTTTTTAATAGTAATATAACACCCTAACTTCTAAAGGCAATGAAACATTCTAAATATTAAACATCTCTAGAAGCTATTTGAAGTGTTTTTAAGGCAACATAGCATCATAACTGCTGAAGGCTAGAAAAATATTCTAAATATTATACACCTCTAGAAGCTATTTGAAGTATTTTTTTATGGAAACACAACATCATAATTGCAAAGGCCAGAAAAATTTCTAATTATAAACATCTCTATAAACTTTCTGAAGTGCTTTTATGGTAACACAGCTGCCTAATTTGTACTTGAGGTCTTAATTTTGATATTGTTTGAACCATTGATAACGCCATATATGTATTTGTTTACGGTCCAATTTTCTTAGGAATAACCTTATCTGCTAGCTTTAAAAGCTACTATAATTTTACTTTAATGTATTAATACATTAAGTCTTGTGGAAAGTAACTATCTTTTTGTTATATATATATATATATATATATATATATATATATATATATATATATATATTATATATATATATACTATGAATACTTATAAAATCACACAAATAATATAATATTATGATGTTCCAATGTTGAACTCAAAAAGACTTAGTTGTATTTTCTATAACGTTCTTCCTTTGATAATTTTACTGTACATAGCCATTATCCTTAGGTATTGTGCTCTGATAGCGTAACACTGAGGGGATACCTAAATTCCTTAATTTGATTAAAATTAATATGAATTATGTAAATCTTATAAAGGCTTGCCACCATTTAAAGTAGTCAAAACTTCTGATAAACATATTTTGAAAGGATGAAATACTGTTAAAAAGCAAACAATAAGGGGGGGAAAAGCAGTTAGAAATATTTGAGGCATATTAAGATGTTTGTTGTACGCATATGCACTACAAAAGTGCTATTAATGAAACTTTTATCGATAGTGACGAGGAATGTATTTTGGAGTAAATTAAACTATAATAGCACAAAGAAGAAATAATCAATTACGGTAAATCGACTTAGTACATCAAGTTGTTGTTTTAAGAATACATATTTTGGCTGTTTGAGCACTAGTGTTATTTTTGTTGATAAAAATAAAGGCTAAGTAATCATATTTGTCAGGCATACGGTTAATAATTTACCTCAAATGCGAGTATAATGGTTAGATTGTTAGTTTAAGAACCAAATAAAAACACAGACCCGGAGTGTAACAGACAAATTCTGCCTCGTATAGGTTTAGCCTGTCCCAAAGAGAACTAGATCAAACCACATACCTGGAGTGCCTGACGGAACCATAGTAACCCACACATCGGTAATAGTATGGATATTTTTGGTTCTATTTGGTTCTAATGGAAACCATTTCCAGTCTCAAGTGATTTTCCACCTGGGTTGAGTTACATAGAAATGGTTTGATGGGGTTTATTCAGACTAGATACTTAAACGCTATAACATTATAGCTCAGAGATATTTAAAAAAAATCTTGTTCCTGCCCTCAAATTAAAGAGTTTATTGATGGTTTATTTTTGGAAATTTGGTCACGAACTATAATAGACTGTGAGAAAGCATTTGCCATAAACTGTTCTGTACCATTTATTTAATATACGTATGTTTTTTTTTACATTCATTACAAGAAATAAAAGTGGCTTCCTGACGGGCAAAATACAATACATTTCAGAGCTTTGTGATATTCCTTGAACGTGTGTTGGCAATCCTGTCAAGGGGATATTATTTCTGGGAAATTCACGTCAGATTCATAACTTGTCAGCATGGGGTGGGCACTCTTACTGTGGATTCACACCTTCGCCTTAAAACGAGAGCAGTACTGATATTTGGTCACGTGACAGCTCTAATCCAATCACAAATCCACGTGGCCAGTGTAGCTCGCACTGCTCGAGTAGAGATTATTTCAACTTTTCCAGCGCTTATACAGAAAACTGGCCAAGAAGACCCAATAAGCGTATGCACAAACTTAAAACATGCATTATTTATCAACACAGCACATTCTCAAGATGGCATATCTAAAAAGTGATGATAAGAAATGACAGTTTATTGGAAGCTATGAGCTTTATAGATAACAAAATCAAACCCAGGCAGTAAGTAAAACATCTAATTTTATTTTAAATGCAGTAGCTTGCACTTATCGTAATATCTTCGTTTTTACAATTGACGTTTCAATTTAATGCATGGGTAAACAAAGATCCCCAACTCTCCGTGAGTGTGTCAACTACACCACTAAGAGGTGCGGACTCACGGTACTGCTTTCAAATTTCAGCGTATGTGTAAATTCATCTTATATAAGAATTGGAATGAGAGTTAATAACGTTTAGGAAAAGTCACCCTCATTCCACCCAACCGGAATCGAACCTCAATCTCCCTGTTATCGGCAGTCCATTCTAGTGCGAGAGTGAAGCCAGAGACCAGCAACCTTTTTGATATCGTGGGCTTTATGGGTTTTAAAAATATGTTTGGCTAATTTGAAATAAAGTAGAGCAAAAAATAAGTTCAATTTTACATTTTTCAATTGGTACTTAGCTAATAAGTCTATTTTTTGAACAAATTGTTTGTTAGTTAAATATTTTGTGGACTAGATAAAATCAGTCAGTCAGTATATTGCTTACCCTTAATTTTACCACCAAGCAGGTCCCTTTAATGTCAATCATCATGTAACAATTTATTGTGATAATACATCACATACTGTGCTTGTATTGTGGAAATGTTTTGTACTACGAATGCTTTCCCCTTCAAAACCAATTTGTGACTCCCCAAACCAACTCTAAGCTAGGCCTATATAATAGATAAGTAAGGTTACGTCGGAACTGATCTCAGCGCTCTGACAAGAACACAAACCTTTCACTTTCTTTCTACTGTACGACTGCTTCAAAAGTCTCCGGAGCGTAAAGGAAATGGTTGCCCCGGACCTGTTACAGCGCTGTGTGACAGAGACGAGGAGCAAGGTTACTTTGGACCTGTTCCAGCGTGTGTTTGATCCGTGGACCAGTGACAAAAAGCTCCTTAAGCCTGTATCACACGACACTTGCTTGTACTAGAAATCAAGTGTGCTAGCTAGCGCCTAGATATATGTATACTAGCTAGTACAATGAAAGTGGGACTAGAGTATTCACACGCTGCTAGTTTGGTACTAGGTTCTAGTGCAAATATTTATCGAACCTCAGAGATTAATTTTGGGTCAGCAGCTGCATTAATTACTAATAAAGATATTGAAAATTATGAGAGGGAGCGTAGGAAAAAGAATATAGACATGGGACTGGTTGAGAAAGACGAAATAATGGTCGCAGGATGCTAAATATGATTCATTCGGAGGTTAGGTAATATGCATTCGGGGTTACACAAACGTTAAGTAGCTCCCTAAATTTGTATTCATTTATTTACAATGTGGTCAGGGGTCCTTAAGCCCATGGGTGTCAAAGTACAGTATCCTTGATACACAAATGTTCTTTTTTAGGCCTACGCACACTTTATATTCTAAAAATAAAACCCGCCCAAGGTTGGCATGCTATCAAGTTTATTTAAATTAAAATTGGGTCTGGAACACAGTTTGTCATTTTTAGATGACATGTTTTAAATTAAATGTATATATATTAAATATATTGTCATACTGTGCCAATTTGGTATTATATAAACAAGGATGATTAGAATAACTTTCTGCCAACAACAAAATCACATCCGATGACCATGTTGGCGTCATTTATACCATTTCTCTACACAATAGTCTCAGCGCGCATTGATTGGTTGAATTACATAGACTAGTGTCGAAACTAGTACGAAAATAGCACGTGTTCTATCCTCACAACTAGTATGATAGCTAGTACCAAGTGGCAGAACCAGTATACTTTTTCTGATTCACACGACGCTAGATGATGACGTGCTAGCTAGCACACTGGATTTCAAGTACGAGCTAGTGTCGTGTGATACGGACTTTACGTCTCTTAGGAACTAATTGTGAATGTGTCGTCAGAGGACAGTGACAAAGGAGCAGGTTGTGATTTCACAACCCATCCCTAGAGTATAGGTGATCAAATGGTATCGGTGAAAAAATCAGTAAGTGATTTATCGCCCATATCTAGTCAGCTTAACATAATATAAGAATTAAAGAAACCAAACACAACTTTGTTGAGAAAACTTCCAGATTATACTAAAATGTAGGTTAAGTACAATCACAAGAAATTATTTATAGCTCAATTTTAACTATCAAACTTAAATAAATAAATGTTTGCAAGAGCCTGAAAATGCAAAACGGATGTTCTAATATTTTGAATGAAAACAAAACAAGCACTTTTAGCCATTTTAATAATAAGCAAAGCCAATATATTCGAGAACGTGGTATTTCTCAGAAGACATTTTCCTAGAAGCTGCTCTTCCCGGGGTGTTTAGATTTTTATAAAAATGTTTGTGATATAACCATCTTTTCATTTTGTATATGGTTCCATAGCGACTCATCCTCACACTGCCATTCATTCTTTTATTTCAATGCGCTTGCACACATTTACTCGGCTGTGATTGGTAGTCCGTATAAACTAGTACATAGAAAGTTGGGCAACTTCTACAGAGTAGGGACTTGCGGATAAGGACTTTGTGGCCAGAGCAATCTGATATTGTAGCATCGATTTCTTACGGACCACGGACACGGAGTCTGTGTCAGGGCCTTTGGACAAACGTATAAGGACTTTGTACCCAGAGCAAGCTGATAATGTTGATGCGATTTCTTACACGGACCTACGGATACGAAGTCTGTGCTGGAGCCTTAAGACGGTTTATCGACTTATATGTAAAATGTGTCTAAAAAAATTTATAAACGAAAAACATTTACAAAATTATAGTTTTTTTACACCTCAAAACATTATTTTAGATTTAAAACGTTTGTAATAATTTTTCTTTTCTTCAATGGCACTGAAGACATTGTAATAATTTTAATTTTAATACATGTTAAGATAATACATATTTGGGCTATAATTTCTCTATTGAAACCTAAAATATACCTATTCAAAGGAAAATAAAAGTTATTAATGTTGTCTAGGGGGGTTTGCTATTATAGGAACAACTTTATCTAAAAATATACATATTAAAAACGTGTAATATTAGCCTACAAGTTAATGAGATGTGATCAAGTAAATTTCTTATTCATCACATGAATGTGATCAGCCATTTTTAGTCTATTTCATGCCTATGTTTGTGATCAGCTCAGCTGGTTGGTCCATTTCTTACCATGTTTGTTATCAGCTGTATAATATTCTATTCTTCAGTTTTATGTTGACTTAAGGCCAGTCTACAACCAACATACCCGCTTGCCAGACTCGCAACTATGCTATCGCAAATGCACTCGTAATTACGCTTTTATTAAATACAAAATAGACTGTCTACAATGAAAAGTCGTAAAACGTAATTTAAACCCATAGGAACACACATCAATGATGACTATGAAAGTCAAATTCATATTAATGTTTTCAAATAAATAAATATTTAAATGGATAAATACACATTATTTTAATTGGAAATCCTGTATTCATTACTATACATTTCCAAGCGTTTTTGTCATAGACCAAATAACTTCAAATGATTTGATTTTAGTAGTCCATCCATATATCCATTAATAGTGCACAATATTTTTTAGGTAATAACCACCTCATATATGGATACCTCACCATGGCTGTATCAGAATAGTCTACTTATACGTCACATAAGGCCAGTCTACAACCAAACGCACCCGCTTGTCGGACTCGCAACTACGCAATAACGTAATTTTGTCTGTCTACAATAGCTTACACAAACACAATCGTATGTCGGAACTGTCGGGAGGAGATGAACATTGTCCATCTCTTGCGTTTATGTAGTTGCGTTGGCTTGCGTTCAGCCAATAAAAAAACAAATATGGATGGACTACTAAAATCAAATAATTTGAAGTTATTTGGTCTATGACAAAAACGCTTGGAAATGTATAGTAATGAATACAGGATTTCCAATTAAAATAATGTTTATTTATCCATTTAAATATTTTTTAAATAATTATTTCTTATTTGAAAACATTAATATGAATTTGACTTTCATAGTCATCATTGATGTGTGTTCCTATCGGTTGAAATTACATCTTACGACTTTTCATTGTAAATAATCTATTTTGTAGAAGCGTAATTACTCGTGCGTTTGCGATTGCGTAGTTGCGAGTCCGACAAGCGGGTATGTTGGTTGTAGACTGGCCTTATGCGACGTCGCGTTGATAGCTGCATTGGCAATCACGTGACCAAGTGTCGATCTGTCAGGATAGTCGTGGACTAGACCGATGCAGTTTTCTCGTGGCGTTGGTAACCATGGATACGAAAGCTACAAGCCATGTGGCGTTGGTGAGGTGTTTTGACAATTGTTAGTATTATCGTTTCGTCTGCTTGAGCACCGACTTACACAAATATTTCGTTTTCATTAGAGCTAATAGATGGCTTTTACATAGTTTCTAAGTTAATCGGTAGGAAGCAGCACTGCGGGCCCAAGTATGTTGCCGTTCGAATAGTTTGATGTATAGATATAGTATAGTATATGGTTTGATGCAGTCTTCCTCTTCGCTATGAAAACCGTGAAAAGTGTAAAATCATCAAGACTGCATAAAGTCAAGTGTACTTGACTATTCGGATACACCCCATGACAACATTCTTACAATTATGATTTTATCAAATAACATTTTTCTAAATTGGTTTTGTACAACACCTTCAACAACCTTAATTCGGAAGATATTTCCTTCTTTTTATAATTGTTATAAAGTAACTCACGTAAATAATTTTCAACGACATTTCAACTCAAATTTAAAGACCGAGAGTATAAAAAAGCACAATTCCTTTTTGGAAATATCAAAACCTATGCAACAACCCTTAATCCTGAATTATGTTTGGCTTCGTGACCACTGCCATTGTGATAGATGTTACAACTTGATAACTAAACAGAGAAACTTAGATTTATTGGATATTTCACTAGACATTCAGCCACAAACCTGTTCTATTGAGCAAAATGAATTGAGAATAGTTTGGGATGATGAACATTTATCTGTCTTCAACATTGATTGGTTATGGAATAATAACTTTGATAACTATCTCAATAATTCAAAGAGGAAATATGTTCTTTGGAACAAACAAGTAGTGAACACATTACAAATTGCACACATACCCTCATCAAGTTTTATGAACAATAAGGATGAATTGCACAAACTTATCTCATCAATCATCAAATTTGGTGTGGGATTTGTTCAAAATGTTCCACCGACATTGAGTGCCACTGAGAGAGTCGTACAACAAGTTGCTGATGTACAACGGACATTTTTTGGTGACATGTGGGAATTCAGCAGCAGCTCCATGGATCATTATGACACAGCATACACAAGGAATTCACTCGGCGCCCATACGGACGGGACATACTTCAGTGAGGCCCCTGGTTTACAAGTGTTCCATTGCCTACATCATGATGGTGAAGGGGGTGAAACACTATTGGTCGATGGCTTTAGAGCTGCCAAAGACTTGTTGAATCTTCATCCTGATAGTTATAAACGTTTGAGTTCTACACCTTTAGAAGCCGAATACTTTGAACCAGGGAAACATTACTCCAATGTAGGTTATGTTCTAAATCATCACCCAATCACCAAGGAGTTACAACAAATCAGGTTCAATCTTTATGATCGCTCTTCATTTAATACAATTCCACAGGAACATGTTGCAGACATTTATGCAGACTTACAAAACCTGGTGAAAGTGATAAAGGACGCTGAAGGAGAATGGTGGATCAAACTTAGCCCCGGTACAGTCATGTTCATAGACAATTGGCGTGTGCTTCATGGCCGTGCAGCATATACTGGTCACAGAAAGATTGGCGGTTGTTATCAAAGTAGAGCAGATTTTCTTAGTGTAGCCAGAGGCTTAGGAGTGTTATCATGAATCAGTGTAGCTATATAATTTGCCCCTTAAAGAAAAAATATATATATTTTTATAACTGATGGTTGAGTAATGTCTAGGCTTTTGGTGACCTGGTGGTCTAGGGGTAAGGTGTCAGACTTCTGTGCTGGGGTCCGGGGTTCAATCCTCGGTCCCGGCACAGATTTATCTGATTACCAAACCCTTCCTTCACCTCTGACAAGACATCTTGTGAATGTGGGGAATGTCAGGCCTCCACCGTGGTTCGGATTCCACGTTAAACTGTAGGTCCTTCATTTAATCTCACAATCACCCTAGCGTAAGTGCGTATAACCCGAACGGGTAGTAAGACGCGGTGCTAATAATAATTCTTGCCTATTGAACACCAAAAAAAAAATCATTTATAGCACAAACGTTCTAGATTGCCAACAAAATTACTCTAAATAACATAAGCATTTTAATATTTTAAAAATGTTTTTCATGGTGGCGACAGACAGGAAAAACCTGGAAAAGTCTGGGAATTTTTGGATGACAGGGAAAACAGGGAATTTAACTAAAATTAAGAAAAAGTCAGGGAATTAAAAACTATGTCTAAAATATCCCATTAATTTCGCAATTAAACACTAAAACAAAAGTTAATATACCTGAATAAAATAACATTTTAATATTTTAAATAACTGATAAAACCATTTATGTTTAGTAGATACAAACTTTTTTTAATATGTGATCAATAATAAATAAAACAAAAGTCATCATCCAACATTAAAACTGGAAAAAAGTAGTCAGGGAAAATCGGGGAATTTTGTAAAATATAGGTGTAGCCACCCTTTCTTAGCTTCTGGCAATTATAAAAGCTTTAAGTTATAGGCAGGCCTACCTTGTATTTATGTGTGTGTTTTTATACAATTTTACTTTTTATCCTCCTATGCTTTTTGTTTGTGCTGGTTCTCTAATATGTACATTTAAAATAAAATTATAAATGTTTTTTTACATCAGTGTCATTTTAGCATTTGTATTTTCTTAAATCTACATCTTAAACTCTTAGTTATTTATATTACTAAAATAAAAAGCAGTTTATCTGTCATAAACATTGCATGATATCTGCCACATGCATAGGTTTTAAATTTTAGAATCAGTATCAGTAGCCCATGTGCACCTCATAGCTTGAATTTCACAATTTTAAATATTTTTTCAACTAATTATAATCAGGGTCAGAAGCAATAAAATTTAGATTATTTTTTTTCCTGTTTGGTTGATGCAAAGCATTGCCCGGGGTATCCATGCAATAAATTGCACAGTTACCGTGGGCACTTCTGCTAATATAAGATAAGCATATTATTTGTTTATATTATCTTGTTCATACATTCATTATACACCTACTTAACAATAATTGTTCATACATTCATTATACACCTACTTAACAATAATTGTTCAAACATTCATTATACACCTACTTAACAATAATTGTTATTATTATTATTATTATTATTAGCACCGCGTCTTACTACCCCGTTCGGGTTATACGCACTTACGCTAATGTGTAATGGTAGGGTGATTGTGAGATGAAATGAAGGACCTACAGTTTAACGTGGAATCCGAACCACGGTGGAGGCCTGACATTCCCACACATTCACAAGATGACTTGTCAGAGGTGAAGGCAAGGTTTGGTAATCAGATAAATCTTTGCCGGGACCTGGGATTGAACCCCGGCCGCCAGCATAGAAGTCTGACACCTTACCCCTAGACCACCACCAATAATTGTTCATACATTCATTATACACCTACTTAACAATAATTGTTCATACATTCATTATACACCTACTTAACAATAATTGTTCATACATTCATTATACACCTACTTAACAATAATTGTTTATGTAACACCCACTTAACCAATTAATGCATTGCAAAATAATCTAAACTGTCATATGATAACGGAATAAAAATGTATATTAAATGCAAAGAGGGATTATATTACCAAATATATAAAATTATATATATATATATTATTTTCTTGCCTAGCACCCCCTCCTCACCCACTTTCCCTTGCAATCACTATAAAACACTCTGGGTCTGCCCTTGACTTCATCCACATTATTAGTATTTACTCATAAATGCAGCACGTTTTACTAACCATCCACAATATATGCCAAGAAAGTTATTTAATTTATTGTGTGATTCTACCAACACACATGATAAATTGCAAATATTTTAAATTCAGGTACTTTGAAGAGTTAACTCAATTTTTAAATTATATTCTCACTTTGCTCACTCTATTTTTATACACAACATTGAAGAGGACTTTTGTAAATGTTTAACAGAATTTAATAAATTTACAGATAAATAGTCAACAGTTTCACAACATTCACAAAAATAATTTCATTAGCATTTAATAAAAACTGGAAAATTTTATTTTTTTCTAAACATCTGTTTCTCAACTAAAAACCTTTAAATCAACCCATGATATGGCTGTGTGATAAAGTAGGTCCACATGTTCTTAAAGCACAATGAGAGTGAGACGGATCAGTTTCTTTTATTTAACTGCAGTCCAGCTAGTTCTCTTGGAGCTGACTGAATTTGTCATCTGAAACATCAACAAATACAGATTAATCAAAAGAAAACTAAAATAAAGAAATAGTAAAGTACTAAATATTATCATGGAAATATTTCTCCAAAAATATTATTTTATACATACTCTTCTTGCATGTCACTAGGCTTATACAGTATTTACATTAAGCTTGATTCACACATTCTAAGTTTACCCATGATGCATTGCAATACTTTAAAACCGCTGATAATTAACATATTTCATTTTCTAGTGAATAAACATATATTTTAGATAATTCTCCCGATAGATGTTTTCAAATTATAACGCTGTGTTATGGCACAATCCGATACACGCACCTTACATTAACTGGGTATTTCAAATCTCCTCACAAAAGCCAAAGAAGCTGTCTGTTAGCTTATGGCTGTAGAGCGCGTGCATTGTCAAATATACAAACACACTGATTTGAAATAATTGGTTCTTTTGATAAAACTAAAGAAAAAGGAAAAATAAACTACTAAGAATAAATTTGATGAAGAAAGCCCACCTAGGGAAAGAGGAAAGATGTGGGAAGAATCCAATGCACAAAGGTGACATCTTCTTCCTTTCTTCTGTCTTCTATATTAGAAGTAGTCACACACACACATTTTAAACACAAATATAATAATATTTAGGCATTGTTGCCTATATCAAACACAAAGAAGAAGAGAGTACAAATAACACAAACAATGGATTACTCCATTTTGAATTTTGAATTAAACTGTTAGAAACAAATTGTGCCAACTGTTTTTGGGAGTACAAAATCCCTGGGTATTACAATTGCAAAACCAATAACTTGATATATCAACTAAAGTGCAAATCATGTGATGCAGAATATATAGGCCTCACTACAGGTTCTCTCAGACAGCGAATGAACAATCATCGCTTTGATACAAACCACAAAGATCCGGACAAGCCTGTACCCATCCATGCTAGTACCCACAACCAGGACTTTCAAACCTGCTACACCACCAAAATATTAAGAGCATTTCCCAAACAGTGCAACAGTTCTCAACTTAGACAGTGGGAACTGGCCCACCAATGGATCACCAAATCAAGATTACCACCAGGCCTCAACAGAAGATAGTTTATTTCTATAATATTATTTTCCAAATTTAACATTATTATTATTATTTTCTTTTTTCTCTTGTCTATTATTATTATCATCATCATCATCATCAGTTTTCTATAAATATTAACCACAACCAAGGAATTTATCTCTACTCCCAAAAACAGTTGGCACAATTTGTTTCTAACAGTTTAATTCAAAATTCAAAATGGAGTAATCCATTGTTTGTGTTATTTGTACTCTCTTCTTCTTTGTGTTTGATAAAGGCAACAATGCCGAAATATTATTATATTTGTGTTTAAAATGTGTGTGTGACTACTTCTACTATAGAAGACAGAAGAAAGGAAGAAGATGTCACCTTTGTGCATTGGATTCTTCCCACATCTTTCCCTAGGTGGGCTTTCTTCATCAAATTTATTCTTAGTAGTTTATTTTTCCTTTTTCTTTAGTTTTATCAATTTCCTTTATTATAAAATTATCTAGCCATTGGGCCACCTCATTTTTGAATCATAAATGATTGGTTCTGAGATTTGATTGGTTATCCTGTGCAGAGCATCTCAGGCAGAGCGGACAAAGTAGAGAACAGTTGGACTTCAGCAGAACAATTTGCACCGATTGAGTGGAAATCTTGTGATTGGCTTAGAGCTCGTCATGTTACCACATTTGTTCTGCACTAGTTTTTCAGCGACCGTGTGAATCCACAATTAATCAGTGCATTTGTACTTGTTCACCTCAACATATTTGTTTTAATGATTTCCACCAATTGATAATCATTATTAAATGTACAAACATGATTGTACATTTGTATTATAAGTGAAGAAGCTATTATTATAATAATATTTTGATTTAAATCACTGTGATATTCTTGGAATAACATCAACCCACTTTGGTGGCTGCATGGTCAAGGTTTTAATCCTGGTAGACTGTAGTGGGGTGGTTTTTCCTAAATGGTTTTTCAATCTCCTTTCACACATTTGCTGGTATACTTCCTTTAAATTCAACCTTCCCAATCCCTAACATATTAGCATAATTAGTACATATACATATAACCTAAATGGCTAATAAGACGCGGTGATAAATAAACAAATAGAAAAAAACATTAAAGCCTTACATGGGATTAAAGAGCTTATTATCTATTTATTAAAATAGCACTTTGTCCTACCACCTGTTCATGTTATACGCTTATGTACTAATTATGGTAATATTTTAAGGGATTGGTAAGGTTATATTAAGAGGAGTGTACCTGCATCTGTGTGGAAGGAGGGTGGAAAACCATTTCTTGGAAGAAGAAAAAAATCCTAAGAACACCTGATTGAGAATCAAACCTCGATCTCCCAGTCAGTGGCAGTTTAGTATACTGAGAGAGTAGTAACTTAGACAATGCAGCCACAGAAAGGGGTAAAATAGATTATTCTTATAACTTTTCATTAAATAGTAGGTATCTATCAGTCCTGTATTTAATATATATTTATTTAGTCCTTTACTTACCTTCCTAATGATACATGCATCTTTATTGAGCAAGTATTTCTCGTACCCGAATACCAATGGTTGTGATGTGAACAAATATTCCTGGCTGTTCTGATCTACTTTGATATGCAATTCTATCTCTCTTGCACCAATAATGTCATTTACAAAGTAGATGGTGTTGGCAGACGCTAATTCTGCAACAAAATAAGCAATGGCATGAACAAATCTTAATTTAAAATAGATTTTATTTTTTAATTCTACAGATATTCAACACAACTATTAATGTTGTTATTTACCGGCACTAATCACAAACTTAAGTAATATTACCACTTGAGACTGCAATAATAATAATAATATATAATAATAATAATAATAGTACATTTTGTAACACGTCTACCATCCCTACTTTAACAATATATGAATATTTAATTCATGTGTAACACAAACTGAAATGTGATGGTTGTCTACACTCTACAGGATCAATTCTGATGGCAAAATCAAATTCATCTAAGTGAAAAATGACACCCCAGACACGGGAATCAAACCCGAGTCTTAGGTCCTGTATTTGATTTCCATGTTGTCATTTTTCACTTTGAATAAATTAAGACTATACAATTATTTTATTTATAATGAATTAAATATCAAAACTATTATATTTGTAAAGCATGATTGTAGCTGCATCTAACTATAATATTCCTTAAATTGAATTAAAATCTTTTAATTATAGATGGACATTTTATTAGTCTATGGAGGATCTTAGCCAAAGCATTTAAGATCTAGGAGGATCTTAGCCAAAGCATTTTAAGAGTCTAGGGAGGATCTTAGCCAAAGCATTTTAAGAGGTAGGGAGGATCTTAGCCAAATGCATTTTAGAGTCTAGGAGGGTCTTAAGCCAAATTATTTTAAGTCTAGGGAGGATCTTAGCCAAAGCATTTTAAGAGTCTAGGAGATCTTAGCCAAAGCATTTTAAGTCTAGGAGGATCTTAGCCAAAGCATTTCATTAGTCTAGGGAGGATCTTAGCCAAAGCCACTGATATCAAATTTGGAATGATAAGGAGTGGAAAACATGTATGTATATAGAAACTTGAATGTTAATGTATAATGAGTTTGATTAATAAGTTTTATATATAATTTTGTAAAACATTTATTTGCTCCATATCATTCCAAATTATATTTGATATGGTAAAAATATAACCCAAATGCTGAATTCCTTTTTTTATTTTGTTGGTTCAAAATCTGTACCTTACCTGGTATTTTTGACTTGTCAATCTTGATATTCCCGATTGTTGTACATTCCTTAGGAAAGTGCTCACGATAAAGATCTTTTGCCTTGAAAATAATTTCTTTACTTATTTTCTTTGTCGGACAGTTTCAACTGAATTCATCATTAAAAATTGTTATACATTTTTTGTAGAAAATCAAAAGTTTAAAAAAATTAAACTTTTGAACATTTTAACTAAATTTTTCATTCAAATAATGAGAAATATTACATTTATGAAAGGTTAATAATTAAAATTGAAAATAAAGTATGTAGTGATTTTATTAATAATAATAATAATAATGATGATTAAAAATAATAAAAGTAAAATAATAATAAAATAAATCTATGTAAAATAATAATTAATTAATTAATAAATAATAATAGTAATAAAGATCATCTTCAAGTGTCCTACCACAATACTTACTTAATATATGGCATTAGGAACTCGAAAATTCATTGCTATACTTATAAAAGTACACCACCTATCTCTCTCTTGAGCTAATTCTATCCAGTCCACATCATTACACCCTCTATATATCCTGAGCTAGTTCTATCCAATCCTACCTCATTACATCCTCTCTCTCTATCTTGAACTAGTTCTATCCAGTCCACATCATTACACCCTCTCTATCCTGAGTTAGTTGTTTCCAGTTCATCTCATTATACTCTCTCTCGAGCTATTTCTAACCAGTCCACCTCATTACAACCTCTCTCTATCTAGAGCTAGTTCTATCCAGTCCACCTCATTACACCTTATATCTATCTTGAGCTAGTTCTATCCAGTCTACCTCATTACACCCTCTCTCTTTCAAATTCATTCTAATGTTATCCTCCCATCTGCGTCTAGGTCTTCCCATTGGGTTTACCTGTCAATACCCTGAACATGATTCTAGATTTTCCCATTGCACTGCATGTCTCGCCACCTTAATTTATGAGATTTGATTATCCTAACAATGTTTTGTGATGAGTACAAGTTATGTAATTCACTATTATTATTATTATTAAACTGCCTCCACTCAGTATCTTCATCTGTTTTGGACCAAATATTTTACTAGGCACCTTGTTTTCAAACACCCTGAATTTTTTTACCATCATGTAAAGTTATAGGTTTGACACCTATAGAGAACATTCATTAAACCATTGTTTTGTATATTTTGAGTTTTACATTCCTTGAGAGCATGCGAGGTGTTAACAACTTACTGAATGAGTATTAGCATGCATTTCCTGACTGTATTCTTCTCCTAATTTCCACTCTAGTATCGCTATTGCTAGTTAAAATTGTTCCTGAACATTAAAACTCGTTAACCATGTCAAATGATACATTGTTCGCAGTTATCTCTAATTTAAAATCCTCAATTTGTCTTTGCTGAGTTTTCAAATACTATCTAGTTTTTCAGCGTTCACTTATAAATTTATTTCTTTGCTACCTCTAACAAATTTTCACCAATTCTTGCAACAGCTTCCTTACTACCTAACAAAGCTAAATCATCTGTGTATCCTAATAGCTGTATTGTACTGTTTAATGTTGAGCCTTCCATACTCTCTTGTGTAAGCCTAATAACATACTTTAAGGGTAAATTAAAAAGTAATGGGGAAATTGCAGCTTGTTTTTTCAATCCATTATGTATTTTGAAAGTATGTGATAAGTGACATCCAACCAACACATACCATGCGAAGTGTAGCTATCAAAAATAGCTCAATAAGCTTGGATGTATTTAAATTTAATTCTTCATTCGGTTATATAGTTAGTTTGCCTTTGATAGCCAACTAAACTCCAGTCACGGTAGGAATTACTCTCTGAAAGGTCTTTTTTCCACCAATATCCTACTATATAATAGATTTATGGTAGGGAAAAAGGCCTTTCAGAAGTCAATTCCTACCGTGAACAGACTATATGTAACAAAAGTGTATTACTGAATAAAATATAAGAACTACATTTGAATGACCTCTGAGGAATTGTAGGTGTTTTAGAGGAATTGTTTTTCTATAACTTCTTTGGCTAGTAGTTGCCAAACCTCTTTACACATGGTGGTCAGTTAACATGAGCGGTAAGAACCACGGCCAAGGAAATGGCAAAAATCATAATTGCAATCATATTTGAAGAAAGGACACAACACACAAGGGCAAGTGTATGGCAACACTTTTAATCTACAAGCCTGCAGTTCCCTCATAGTCTTTAACTGAGAAGTAAGTGAATTTATTAAACATCAACTTAAAGAAACTTCAATATTTCATGAGATAACATTAAACCATTTGTAGTCTCAATATTAATCAAGGCTGTAGTCAGGGGATGGGGCTTTGGGGATTCAACCGACCTCCCCTTCCAGCCCCCCAACGAAAGTTGAAAAAACAAAACAAAAAACTGCCTTATTTACATTTGAACAAGTCAAGAAAATGCAAGTATTCACCACCATTCTAATGTTTAAATACTAGAAAACAACAAAACCTATCAACTTGAAACTATTTGAATGGTAGTTCTGAAAACATGTCAAAAATGAATCGGCAAAGAACAAGGAAGGATAAGGTGGGGGTGGGGGGTCCAGCTATCAACCCCCAATTGGGTGCAGTTTGTGAATTACTGTGGCATTGTGAATTTTTAGTTTTTGTGATTACCTCATTTTGTTATTGTAGGTTAAACTGGTTTACAATACTAGTTACTCCATTTTGTTTTCTAAGCTAACAAAATAAATTCCAGTAAATGAACAAAACAAACTTGTCTATTTTTGTTTTTAGTAGGGATCGAACATTTTAATGTATATTATCATTCATTTTATTTTATGGGCATGATTGTAGTTTTCAATGTGAATGCTGCAGAGCACATGATATGAAATAGACTCATACAATTTGATATACTCATATGAATGAATACCTATATGAAAACTGTTTAAAATAACTTTTGTAACTGTCAAAAGACTCTTCCTAACAATCTGACTGTAGCTAGTGTTGTTTGACTAGCTGTGCTACTTCCCATGGCACTTACAGTCCCAATCTCACCCTAGCTCCTTACCATTGGTCCATCTTTTAAACAACCTGTGTCTCATACTTCATTACATTGCATAGGTCAGGTTGGAAATTGTCTTTTTTTGAAAAGTAAACAAATTTAGATTGTGTGGGCAGGAGTGACTCAGTACACATTCTTAAATCTCCAACTTTATTAGAGACAGAAGAAATCATCTCTAGAACTATCCAGGTTGGTAAAATGGCGGCTGAACCTTATTTCTTTTAGGGACATGTCCCCTTCCCCTAGGCCTAAAGAATTCTAGGTCCCTTCCCCGAAAAAAGTTTGACATTTGGATGCCGCTATTAATGTGGTCCCACCTGGATATTTTTTTGGAACTTGTACTCCTTTAGAATTCATTTACCCATTCAATTTTTTTTAACATTGATGCCCTAAAGATATTTAGAACAATCCTGTTTGATTTATTTTTTAATTTGATACCTTTAAAAGCTAAATGAAGTTTGTATTTAATCATAATTCATATCACATTCAAAAATATAAGAGGGCAGTAAAAAACAATCTAAAGCGTCAGACAGAAATCTATTCCAGGAGGTAAATTATTTTCATGGAGCAGTGCCTTTATACCTTGCCAACATTTAGGTTATTATTTAAGAAGTGCTCAGTGTACATTTTCAAACGTGTATGAAGGAGGCGCTATCTTAAGTTTCTAAATGTTAAACAAATATGTTTTTTTGCACCATCTCTTACTATCGATTCAAGTTGTACGCTTATGTACTAACTATGCTAATGGTTTTAGGAATGGCTATATTTAGATGAAATGTACCTATCATGTGTGTGGAGGACAAGTGGAAAACAAATTTGGAAAACAATTCTGAAAAAAAAAAAAAAACTGTACACCCGATTGAGATTAAAATCTTGATCTGTCATCGACAGTCTAGTCTACTGCAAGTGTGATGCTTAGATCATGTGACCAGTGAAGCGGCTGTTAAACAAATTGATAGCACTTAAAGTATTTAATCTCTGCCATTAATTAACATATAAATAAAACTCAAGATATCTCCTTGAGTACCTATTTTATTATTCAATTATTTCTTTTACAGTGTCAGTTAGGGGGCTGTGCCCCCAAAACCCCTTAAAGTTTTGACCTGGCTAAGGCCTTTATGTTAATAATATAAATAATAATAATAATAATAATAATACTAAGAAGATAATTGTTTTGGAACACTTACATTAAATGATTTGGGAAATTTTTGGATGTCAGGAGCTGATATTTTAGTTAAAATATTATGCCAACTAGCTGGTATGCTTGATTCTAAAAGAATGTGTTCGATCCTCCCAATAGGAGTGTATGTTCGGTTGCGCTTTCCTCTAGGTCCTGTCTGGAGCATAAAAGTGGTCAATTATACACATTTAGACACTGAAGCTGTTCCAAGTTACATACAAATTCTGGAAAGTATAATTGTAACCTGACATGTTTCCTTAGGTCTATAAGCTAACCGATTTGATGAGTAATGATTCAATTTCATTAAATTAAGAGGAGAATTCAAGTTATAATTTTAGCAAGATTATAGACACTTAGCTTATTTTATAACCATTATAACATTTGATTTTGTAATGATACACATGTGCAGAAATTATGTAGGTGTAGGGCCTATAGCCATTATTCACAAGAAAGGTTTGTGTAAGTTTCTGTTTCCAAAATTACATCTCTTGGAAAGATTATGTCCCCAATTAATTAAATAAATTAATGCAATTTGGAATTCACATGTATCAAATAAAACTTTTTAAATCAAATCAGTTGCCAAAATGGTAAAATGTAACATCTGGAACAACGCACTCCATGAGTATTTCTCACTAATTTTGAATTTTTATTCTTAACCTTTGGCTCTGTGTGTATGCTAATTTACTACTTCTATGTACTTTGTTGGTTACACTCACATAGTGCCTTATAATTATATAGATTGATAATTTATAGACCTAATTTATTGATATAGTCCTATTATATAATTATAAAAAAACATAGGATGTTTTATGTACATTTGAATGGCAACTGCACTTTCCAACATTAATCAGTAATTTTATAATGATGGTTCCAAAAATAGCTCACTTAAAGTTAGAGGATCTTCTGCCAACGAATTTTTTGCATATTATGTGTTTGAAAAAAAAAAGTTTTTTTTCAAACAGTTCACAATATACTTTTACAAAAAAATGTGGCCTGTCTAAATTTATTATATAGGTAGCCTACCACCTATATTCAAAATTTCGCTAGGTACATTGTACCCTGTTCTTGAACCACTGTTTGTAACCAACCGACATTGATATTACCTCCTTTAAAATATTCATTCATATATTAATTTATTTTACTGTATATTTCTAAAAATAGGTTAACTAAGTGAACTTACCTGTGCTGTTTTAATGAAAACGGATGTAATATTATAGAGGCTTTCGGCAGTTAAATAAGGTATGCAAACAAGCTTATTTTTTCCAATGTTGCTTTGAATTTCATCTTTAAGAAATGCCCATGCTTGAGCCAAATCACAAGATAGTAATGAAGATAAGTCAATTATTTTACTTATTTCTATGCTATTCATTGTGCTAAATTCATTCTTTCATATTGCGGAAAAAAATTAACATCGGAAATCTATTCTACATTTTGTGAACACTTGAAATATTTATATTATTACTTGAAATTTCAACAATTAACATTCAATAATGTGCCTGACAATAACCTTACGATAATAGATGGGTCATAGCATGGTACAGAAACGTCATGTCAATACATAGTAAGTTAATATGAATGGCGCTGCTTTCCTCTTATTGTACAGTAACATACATAATCTATTACTATTACAATGACTAATATTACTTTCAGAGCTTTACAAATGAATGTAATTTTTGTTTGACTAGCTATATACTCGTACAACTATTAATTAATGTCGTCCAACTTTTGTAATATTTAAAGCCAGGTTTATTTTCATGCATAACTAATAGCAAGTAGTGCATAGCACATAGTGCACAAGAAGTGTAAATAAATTATTTTCAATTATAGCGTCGATAATAAATAGTCCTACAAAATGAGGACCCTGTATAAGGTTGAATTAACTTCAGCTTCTTATACGTCATGTATGGCATATAATATCGTGGTTGGCTTAGCAATGTTTACGATCATAGCGTTTTCATGCTGCTGGTATCACAGCTTGCTACGAGTATTTATGTCCGGGACGATAATAGACTTCAATTTGGTACAGCTTTTCTTGAACAAACTAAGTAGTTTGGTATCAAACGATGATCTGAGAATTGTGCGCCAAATTAAAAATAAAATGACTCCTTAACAAATGTAACTTTGAAATCAATGGATGTTAACAGTTATATGCAAATTAAAATAGACAGCAATAAATATATACATACACTGCAATTAACCCCCCATTGGTGGTTGCATTATCATTCATACTGTTCCTCGTGTTAAACTAAAATTATTAAAAGGTGTTCAGGTTGCTTCAGGGAGGAGTTTGATCTGTCTGCTTTTATCATACGCCTAGATGTACTCAACACAGGTGTAGAACTATTGCTAAAAGTTGATGCGAGCAAAACTATCAATTGTGCACTCTAGGCTATTAGCTAAGCTTTATGTATGAATATAAACCTAGTCTAAGCTAACAAGAAAAAAAAATTGAATGATCCAAATAAGTTTAGTATTTTATAAGGAATAATGGAAGTATGCACTATTCACTATAAGCTATGTATGAATATAAACCAGCCTAAGAAATGTTAGGATAATATTTAAATGAAATCTCTTTAAGAGTTTTGGTAGTGTTAAAATTTACTATTATAACGATAGTATTATGCTTGGATTGATTGTAAGTAAAATATATCTATCTTTTATATTCCTGAGGGATGTTTTATCTGTAGTAATGGCAACCAGTTCTTTGTTGTCATTTAGAATTTGTAGTCAGCACAAATATCATGGCTGATTTTGATGCGATTTATGAGGAAGAGGAAGAAAATGAATCAGCTTTGGAGAAACTTACGTAACATTGGTTCCCGATCCAGTAATTGTCAGAGGGGCAGGAAACATGACTGTGTATGTAACATATTTTGGTTAAATATATATCTGATGAAAGCTCAATCTTGATTTTTATATATATCTACATTTGAGGCTATGCGTCATGACAGACACTACAATAACAAATTATTTTTAACTTTGTAATTCGTGGTATTATTTGGTTTGGGTATATAAGACATTCTAAAATTGAGTTAACATTATCAAGAGTTTTTTAGTCAATTTTATATCCTTAGGTAATCTCAGTGTCTACTATGCTATATGAAATTTGACAGGAACTTAAATATGCCATTGATGTCTGTTCATAATCTTTTGTGAACTAATTATGCTTCATTTTGGCTTATGGCCCGTCTGCAACCAACATACCCGCTTGTCGGACTCGCAACTACGCAATCGCAAATGCACTCGTAATTACGCTTTTACTAAATTACAAAATAGACTGTCTACAATGAAAATACGTAAAACGTAATTTCAACCAATAGGAACAAACATCAATGATGACTATAAAAGTCAAATTCATATTAATGTTTTCAAATAAGAAATAAATATTTTTTAAATATTTAAATGATTAAATACACATGATTTTAATTGAAAATCCTGTATTTATTACTATACATTTCCAAGCGTTGTTGTTATAGACCAAATAACTTCATATTATTTGATTTTATTAGTCCATCCATATTGGTTTTTTATTGGCTGAATGCAAGCCAACTCAACTACATAAACGTAAGAGATGGACAATGTTGATCTCCTCCCAACAAGCCGGTCCGACAGTTCGACATATGATTGTGTTTGCGTAAGCTATTGTAGACAGAAAAAAATATGTTTATTGCGTAGTTGCGAGTCCGACAGCGGGTGCGTTTGGTTGTAGACGGGCCTTTACCGTTGAGAATTGTAAAAAAAATGTGGGAACTAGATAATATTAAATGCTAGGCCTCGAATGAAGTTCTTTATCAGTCTCTTAATGTTTATGAGTAGTTCTATTTTGATGGAAACTTAGTACACAGATGAAATAATACATCACTGTGAAAAAAATATTATTGAAGTCGATTTGATATCTTGAAATGGAGAAACTGAATCTTCAAAATGGGATAAGATGTCTCTGCCTTAAATTAAGCCAATTTACTTCCTAACAGATTCCAAAACTTAAACATGTCTACCTTTAGGACTTGTAGACCCTTTACACTTTTATGAAGTGTGTAGATTTTAAAAACTTCAGTACAAAATGCATAGCTTGTTCTACACATATACATGAGGGTTTGAGAGACATCTCTAACATAAGATTGATTCAAATAATTATGTCCAGTAGTACCCATCCCAAGGGGAAGGTGGTCTGTTCACAGCACTTGTAAAAATGGTAAGTTGGGTAGCAGAAGGCACAAAAAAGAAATTTCCATTAATGCATTATATAGGAGAGTAAAGGAAGAGGTGACCTGGTTGGTCTAGGGGTAAGGTGTCTGACTTCTGTGCTGGGGTACGGGGTTCAATCCTCGGTCCCGGCACAAACTTATCTGATTACCAAACTATACCTTCACCTCTGACAAGACGTGTATTAATCACAACTTGTAAATGTGGGGAATGCCAGGCCTCAACCGTGGCTCGGATTCCACGTTAAACTGTAGGTCCTCCATTTCATCTCACAATCACTCTACCATTACACATTAGCGTAAGTGTGTACAACCCGAACGGGTAGTAAGACGCGGAGCTAATAATAATGAAAACAATAATAATAATAGTAAAGGATGGAAAAAGTAAAAATATTATAGAACTCCCTTTATAAATAGTTTTTTGAGATCTTGGAATATCCAAAAAATTGTTGGGGGTTACATATTAGATTGCTCTTGCCTTATAAGTTTCACACATGTTGAGCTAAACAAGTGAAAAGATCTAAAATTTTCAGGATTTTCGAGATTCTGGTAGAAAGACACAACTTTGAGTAACACACTAGGGGAATTGTTTTGTTTGAACTTAGTGTTTGTACCACAGTTAGGTTTGAAGTGGTACAATTAATATTTTTACTTTAAGGTTGTATGAACAGAGCTCATATTAATAAAAAACCTATAGATATTGTTTGTGTTGCTGAGGATATGGTTTGACTGGATGCCACCGATCCATGTCATTGACAACCAAAATTGTATGTTAGAATCAAGGTCTAAAGATATAGGTTCGAGTTTTGAATACTTAGGTCAGTAATGGCGTGACTGGAATAGCAGAAGTGTGATTATAAATGACTCAAATAACACAAACAAAAAAACAAACAAAATGTTTTGCACTACTTTGCACTACCTTTTTTTGCTATACACATTTTAATCATGCCAGTCTGCAAGAGATGAGAAAGCTAAAATTTAGAGAAAATGTACCAAAATTTGTGTGTCATGGGGGAGGGGCTGATCAATTTAGGAAAACAGCCTGCAGTACATTTGGCTGTGTTTCGAACCTTGACTTCCTCATCAACAGAAAACAAGACCAAACTAGATTGATGTTTAATTCATGTTTTCAGCGATGTGGTTCTATGCTAATAATTTGATTCTGTATATTTAAAGTCATTAAAAATTGACCTGGTGGTCTAGGGTAATGTGTCAAACTTCTGTGCTGGCGGCCGGGTTCAATCCTCGTCCCGCACAGATTTATCTGATTTCCAAACCCTTCCTTCACCTCTGACAAGACATCTTGTGAATGTGTGGAATGCCAGTCGCCACCGTGGTTCGGATTCCACGTTAAACTGTAGTCCTTCATTTCATCTCACAATCACCCTACCATTACACATTAGCGCAAGTGCGTATAACCCGAACGGTAGTAAGACGCGGTGCTAATAATAATAATAATAATAATAATAATAATAATAATAATAATAATAATAATAATAATAATAATAATAATAATAATAATAATAATAAAGTCATTAAACCTGCAACTAAAATATTTAAAAACCTAGTTCTCAGGTGTTTATCTAAGCAAACAAAATCTTTGAAGTATTACTTCTTACTTCTGTTTTCAGGTAGGCACTAGCTTGTCATTTGAAGCATTTGATTTTTTTCAAATTTGGCATACTTAAAGAAACACCTGAGATATGTGACTATGAAACATTTCAGGTCAATATTTTTTTATTTGCGAAGTTATAGGGGGTGCAAAATTTGCTATTTTGACAAATTTTGTCACCATCTTGTTAACTTTAACATTGGATATTTCAATAACCTGTGCACCTAAAGAAGTGATTCAAGTGTTTTTGGAAAGGTCTTGAGTAGCTCTTTCATATGAGAGTTTAATTGGCTGTATTAAAACAAGGATATAAAAAATAATTGAAAATACATATTTTGTACCTATTTTCTCAAAAACTAGGTTTTTCCCCCTGTCAAAAAAAAAAGTTGTATGTATAACATTGCTTAGTAGTTATGGAATATTTGAAGATGGGATGTAAATGGGTTAAAGAATTATGTTAGATTCAGTAAAAAAAAGGGTTCCACCTACCTTTCTACTGTGATATGCGATTCCCAATGCCACATCAAAAGTCTCTTCCCAAGGCCATGTCAAATTTCTCACTTCTTTGCCTAGTTCACATCATACTCCATACGTTCCCAAGGCCACGCCATATATGTCATAGGCTTCAAACCCCCCTAAATGTGCTCCAGGCTTCAAACCCCTTAAATGTTTTGCCAGGCTTCAAACCCCCTTAAATGTTCTCCATGCTTCAAACCCCCTAAATGTGCTCCAGGCTTCAAAATCCTCAAAATGTTCTCCAGGTTTCAAACACCTTAAATGCAAGTCAGACTTTAAACACCATAAATGTTATCCAGGCTTTAAACACCTTAAATATTCTCAAGGCTTTAAACCTCTGAAATTTTCTCTAGGTTTGAAACCCCTAAAATGTTATTTTGATACAAGGTGTGACACCCCTTTAATATCTTCTCTTTGGCTGACCAACCAACAACCTGGTGTGTTGATGTTGACAAGCTACTCACTCTCCCCAACCCTCATTCCATGCAGCATAAAGGATGATATTGTATTTAGAATCCCTATCCCTAAATTAGCTGAACATAACAAAACAAATAACTGTTTATAGCACAAAGACAATGAGTCGCTGGCTTACAATGTTTCACCTTAAATTCCTCTACACTTTTCCCCTTCGTGAGTAGCAAATACATGTGTGATTGCTTGGCATTAGAATTTCACCCCTTTCCTCTAATATAGTGCAAAGGACAAGGTTATTTTTAACTTATCACACAGATAATACCCGCCTACCCACTTGGCTAACAGGTCTTAAAAGAGATTTTCAACTCTAATTACTATTCAATCTTATTAGAACTTGCTATTTGAAGTTTTAAATAGAATATTCATACATCCCTAGTGATTTTAGATGTTTAATTTTTTATAAAGTAGTTTTTTTCAGTCTTAAGTACAAAACATATTTTTTTGTGTTAAAAAGTGACACAGAAAAATGAGTAAATTTTTTAGTGTGTGCTGTAATCCATTGAGTAGCAAAGGACATGGTGATGTAAGAAAGAATCTTAGATCTGTTACATCAAGGATGAGAGCACTCTTCCCAGAGTTATATGAAAATGCTCAAATTTGTTATAAGTGCTGTAAGTTACTTGGTGAGATGCATAATAAGCAACAGTATGAAGCTGAATACATCCAGTCTGAAGAAAACACAAATTTTTCAGAAGACAGTTGTGATGTTCTAGCATTTACTAAACATACAGCTATTAAATCATTAAATGATAGTTTAGTTACTTTGGGCTGTATGCCAATCAAGAAGAAATGTCTTTCGGAAACTAATTACTGTACAAAGAAACTATAGGAAGTGAATGAAACTATTAAGAGTACAATTTTTACACAAGTGAGTCCAAGCGAAGTATCTTCAATAACAGTCAGTGTCAGTGCAGAGAGTGAGATGATAAGCCAGTTGAAAGAAAAGTTTACATCAACATCAGATAGAAATATTAAGGTCCAGATACTAACAGTGTTACCTAAAAGTTGGAGTTTAGGTAAAATTAAGCAGGAGTTTGGAGTATCAAATTACATGGCAAGATAGGCAAGAGAGCTTGTGAAAGAAAAAGGTGTTATGTCGTCACCTAACCCAAAACCAGGAAAAAGTTTACCTAAAGAAAATGTGAACATTATTGAACAATTTTATTGTGATGATGCTGTTAGCAGAATTATTCCTGGGAGAAAAGACTTTGTTTCAATGAAAATAGATGGGAACGGGTGTCATGTTCAAAAAAGACTATGAATATACTCTCAAAGAGGCTTAAATGCTGTTCAAAGATAATCATCCAGAAATTATCGTGGGATTCTCCAAATTTGCTGATCTACGACCTCAGAACTGTGTATTCCCAGGATCAAGTGGTACACATCACCAGAATGTGAAACTAATGATCAGTGGCTGCAGGATCAAGAAACTAACTGCAGAAGAAGATATGCCAATTTCTGATCACAAAGATCGTTTATCCAGAGTCATTTGTAATTTGCCTTAACCAAAGTACTACTTCGTAAACTGTGAATATTGTCCAGGGTATAGTGAATTACGCAAAAAGTTTGAAAATATCTATGACAGTAACGTTGTTGACATGATAACAAACAAGCAGTGGGGCACAGTGGACCATTCAAACTTGGAAACTGTTTTAAAACCGGTGGATGAATTCTTGGAGTCCCTATTTGAAAAACTTAAAAGTCTTCTTAGTCATTATTTCATTGCCAAAGAGCAAGCTATTTTTTTTTCTGAGAAGAAAAAATCTTTGCAAGAGGCTAAGTATTTAGTGGTTTGTGACTTTTCGGAATATTACTCATTTGTTCTTCAGGACTCGGTACATGGGTTCCATTGGAACAATGCATAATCCACAATTCATCCATTTGTTATTTATTATTTAAACTCATCGGAATAACCACACACTATTAAACACGCAAGTTTTGTGATAATCTCAGAGTGCCTTCAGCATGATACAACAGCAGTTTATACATCTCGGAGAAAGCTAATCAAATTCTTTAACACTAATTTTTTGCCACCGAAAAAAATTACATATCTTTCAGATTGGGCAGCATCACAGTATAAAAATCGCAAGCACTTTACAAATTTGAGTTTACATCACCAAGACTTTGAATGAAAAGCAGAGTGGCACTTCTTTACCACATCACATGGTAAAAATGCTTGTGATGATGTAGGGGGAACTGTAAAGCGTCTAGTTGCTAAAGCCAGTTTACTAATCTAATCTTCTAATCTTAACAAGAAGTGAAAAAAAAAAAAAATTAAATTCACTCAGAGATTAGCATTAATTGAGGTTGATGTATATCAACCATAATGACCAGATTTTGAACAATAATAATATTGGAAGCAAAGTTTGTAAATAAATAGGCGGTAAATAATAAAAATGTGTACATATATATTTTAACTCTTTGGAAAATATGACTGTACATATTTTATAAACTTGAGCTCAGATCTTTACAGCGAAGGCTAACTTACAGATCTGTGCCCTAGAAATGAATTAGTTAGCTAAAGAGTCCATGTTTAAGATCCTATTTCATGACACGATGAACTCAGAGTTGAAGGCTATGAAGGAAAAAATCATCTTGAAGGGTGGAGCCTAAATTCTGTAAACTGCTAGGGAAGGAGTAAAAGCTGTTTAGGTGGGGGTCCTAAGTGTCATTCATTCCCTTATAAGTTATAATCTCCCCCAAGTAGAGGAAGAAAATACAGAGATAGCTTGCTCTCAAGTTCAGATAAGCTTCTTGAGTTTCATCTTCCAATGTTCAAACCACTTTGGATTATAATGATTTAAATGTTGAATTTATTCTTTTTTGTAAGGATCTAACACATTTAACAAAATTCTACTCTAATTATATGATTTTTACTTTAAGGTTTTAATTATCGAACACATTTTACAAGAATTGCTGATAAATGGAAATACTTTTAATTATTAATACCCGCTTTATTGGCCACATGGTTTAAGGCTTCACTCTTGCAATGGATTAGACCTCCAAGGCGGTAAGGTCGGGCCTCGATTCCGGTCAGGTGTAATGAGTGTGGTTTATCCTAAATAATTTTCCACTCTCCCTTTCACACATTAGAGTAATTTAGTAGGTCTATATAGGTGCATAAACCATACAGGTAGTAGATGCGGTGCTATAAAAACTACTTATAAAAATGGTAAATTCAATCAATAGTTTTATTACTACATTAACTACTGTAGCCTTTTACCTAAAGAGTTGACTCAGTTACAGCGAGATCGACTAGTGGGATCAACCTGACACGGGAAATGGGACATGGTTATAGTCCAGTCAAGGAGGGATATACATTGAACATAGATGTTGAAGGTTCGATGTTTTCCTCATAGATGATTTTCAACCATGAATGTTTTGTAGCGATGTCTGAGACAGTGATATTTTATATGTTTCTTTTAAAAATTGTAATTTTTGATTATTAGTTTTTAATACAATTTTTTGAATTGATATATTTGTTTCATATTCATTTATTACAAATACACTTTAGTTACAGTTTCAATTGGAATGAAAAATATTACCAATGTTTTTGGTTCTATAAGATTGATGTTTTCAGACGATGTTCTTTTTTCATCTATGTTACTTAATTAATAGGAATATTGATTTTTCCTCTCAATATTCATCCAAATTATAGTCCTATTTGAGTGCACTAGAATGGCTTTCTATTTGTTTTTTTAAAGAGAGATGCGAACCCATTAATGTAAATAAGCATCTGTGGACACGTGTCAAACTCATTTAGTTTTGTTTTCTGGTGCTGGGGAGGTTGGGGTTTGAATATCAGTTGGGTGTATGAGGGTGCTTTTTCATAAATGATTAACTATTATTATTATTATTATTATTATTATTATTAGCACCGCGTCTTACTACCCATTCGGTTATACGCACTTACACTAATGTGTAATGGTAGGTGATTGTGAGATGAAATGGAGGACCTACAGTTTAACGTGGAATCCGAACCACGGTGGAGGCCTGGCATTCTCTATTCTTCCTTGCAAATGTGAGAAAATTTCCAGAAGAATTCCACCTTACTCTTCCCTAATCCTGAACTGAAGTAAGACACACTGGCTTTTGACTTATTAAAAATAAAAACAGTATTGTGATTAAATGATCATGAACATTTTCGGCATTGAGATTATGCTGAATCTATGTTTTATGTGATTTAAAAAAAAGTTATTTTACAATTTTGTCCGTCTCTCTGTCTGTCTGTCCACCCTAAGGAATAGAGCTGAGATGGTTTGATGGATTTTATTCAATTTTTGATTTTGTCCTTAGCCCCCAAATTAAGGATAATTTACAAATTACTAATTTAAAAAAATTTGAAATATTTCAAAAATGGGATCCAACGATTGTGTTTAAAAAGGATATCAGAATTGTTTGAAACGACAAATAACACTGCAATCTTTGTCTTACATGATAAATAAGAAGATATATATTTTTTAAAGATAAAAAATGTTAGGGTCATTCACTCAACACATTTATAGTTGCATATACTTTGTATGTTATTAGGTTTAAATTGTCAACATAACTACTGTATATAATGTTTTATTGTTTTTAGGGATCATAAAATATTGAATTTTGATATAAATATTGGCCAAATATATTAAAATATATTATGTAGCTTATACTAGATAGAGTATGTTCAATATTAATATTGTATGAATAAAAATTGTACTAAGTTTTGAAGGACAAAATAATAAGAAAATACTTTATCAATAAGATTTTTTTGGTAGAAATTAACCAAAACGTTTCGTTCTTCACTCAAGATTAAAATAAAATAAACATCTGTTTTTAATAATTTTCATAGCAATACAGTGTTTAGCTTTTATTTATTTATATTTTATTCATAGAATAAAATTCTATCAATTAATTATTTTGGGTGAGTGAACTTAGCTAAACTTAATCTAACTAACATAAACATCATAAGCCAAACCTAAATACACTTTAATTGACTTCATCCAATTAGATTAAAACTCTGGTAGTCCAAAATTCTGGATAATATGATCAGGGGGCCATTTATTGGCATTCCTTTCCCCCTTTCTGGAATTAGCCACAGAAAAAAGTGTCTCATCAAGCTTGGCAAACAATTACTCTTTCATTGTTCAACAACTATTCGGAGAGTCAATCAATGTTGAGGAACTAAATAATTACATTTTTGAATGAATTATTTTTTAGTCACTGTGGCTTTTTCCAACTACAAACTTCTTGGCTAGTTTAGTAGCACTTTTACAATTATCAATACATTTTAAAACTTCAATTGTTTGTACACACACACATGTGATAAATAATTACTTAGTGTAAGAAGGATGCATACAATTCTTATCAAAATTAAAAAATAGCTCTAAATAACTTCTAGAGGCTTCTGATTTGATAACTCTTAATAAAATATAAAGATATGGAATTTAAAAAAAATCTGGGAGTGAACTACTTTAAATAGCTTCCATAAATAAAAGCTAAATGGAAATATATTCTTATGAAATTACTCAGTGTCAGTGGTGGTTGGAACCGAGGAATAAGGGGGGCATTGCCCCTGGGACAAATTAGCTCCCTGGAAAGAATTTACACTCTCCTAGATGAATTTATTATTATTATTACTACACCGTTCGGGTTATACGCACTTACGATAATGTGTAATGGTAGGGTGATTGTGAGATGAAATGAAGGACCTACAGTTTAACATGGAATCCGAACCATGGTGGCGGCCTGGCATTCCCCTAGATGAATTTCAAATCTTCCAACAATATCGAAATGATTTCTAGCTGCATTAAATTTTCAAAAATTGTCTGGAGATGACCACTTCAAATAGCTTCTAGTCGATAACTGTAAGAAAAATCAGTCGAGGAGCACTCTAAATAGCTTCTAGAGCCATCTAAATAACACTTTTTATATTTTTTGCTCTTTTTACCCATTGCCAGAAAAGTTTATGCACGGGAAATCTAAAAATATTTCTCCGGGAAATCGAAGTGTGGGGGTTATAAATATACAAATCACTTTAAGTGAGGTAGAACAATAAAATTTGGCAAACATTTAGAAGTAGTTTAGATATTAAAATAAGTTCTAAAAACTTAAATTTCAAAGTTGGAGTCAGCGAAATGGGGGAGGGTGTATTCACATTTTCAAAACTAATGGAAACATCTACTTACCAGTGTGGTGTATAGCAACATTCAGCAGAAAGATAACTTTACCGTACATAAAATCCGATAGTTTTAAATTTGAAAATGAAACTCTGGGAAATAGGGGGTGTAAACAGAAAACAAAGCTTTTAGTTCCGATGATAAAGAATTGTCTGGAATGTTGTACCAAATACCCAAATAGTTAGTAAATATTTAAATTTTCTAATTCAGGTTTGTGAAATATTTGGAGGGGATTTCCAAAATCTATATTAAAAACTACTTCTCATTGTGGTTAAAGATTTAAATTTTTCAGCCTTTTATAAGATTCACCTCAAACATTATGAAAACAAACTAAATTTCATAATGAAATATCGGAAAATGGGAAGATCGGCGTCATCTCCAAAAATCTCAAAGCTAATATAATATAACATTTTATAGGCCTATTTTGCTCATCCACTTTTGAGTTTTTGGAAAGGGTCTTATTCCATGCCAACTTCTTTTCCTCACTTTTTTATTACTTTACATCGACTTTATTATACAGTCTAGCTTTTCTTAAGAATGGACTTTTTTAGGAAATTCATACATATTTTTTTGGAGACAACATTGATAAAATTTTATTATATTATTAGTATTATTTTATAGGTATTGTTAATAGCCACCAAAAGTGACAGCTGCATCTCACACAACATGGCGGATGAATATGTGAAAGTAAACATACAAACTTTTCTAGCTGTCAGGTTAGGTTATTACTAGTAAAATCGGACTGTAGCTTTATTATGTTTTAATTTTGATTGTTATAAGCAGGTGTTCACAAATGTATCACCAGGCTAGTCACCAGACTCATGTGTACAATTTACTATCTTTTGACCTATATCATGTTTACAATGGCCATGTGATTTACAAATAATTAAAATCTACCTATTTTTTTAAAGTAAGTTAACCTCCCAAAGTTAACCTTGTAAAAAATACAACGTTCTTATTGATAATAATATCTGTCAACTTGTGTTGTCTCTTATCAGTTTTGGCCTGAGCAACAAATTCGACACAGATTTTCCTAATGGTTTGGTGTCCCGCGTTGCACCAGAAGAGTTCAAAGCCACGGTGCTACGAATCAATAGTGTGCTCAAAAAGACGTTGCCTGTCAATGTCAAATGGCTGTTTTGTGGCTGTGTAGTGCTGCTGTTGTACTTTGGGGTGTTCGCTTTGGCCAGTCATCTGTCTTAGCAAGAGGGTGAGTTTACATTAGTAGTACATCCTTAGTTTTTATTTAGCACCGCATCTTACTACCCGCTTGGGCTATACACTTAAGTACTAATTACACTAATGGGCTATGAATGGGGAAGGTTAAACATAGAAGAAGTGAACCCACATTTGCGTGAAGGGAGAGTGGAAAACCATTTAGGAAAAACCAATCTCACTTCACCCGAGCGAGATTCAAATCTCATCTTCCTGTCCTTGGCAGTCTATCTCAACACAAAACTAGTACGCTAGCTAACTATGCCATCGAAGTGGGTTACATCCTTAGAGTAAATGTTTACTTTTTTAAATTAGTTTATTCGACTTGTGATTAAATAACAGCTTAATCCACATGCAACTAATGAGCTGTACTGGTTCTCACATATAGACTGACTGTGTGTTTGATCGACCCTGAATCTTCTGGTAGTGGTGAGTAGCGAAGCTTCTCTGGCAAAGATTGAATTAAAATTGTTTCTGAATTACTTTCTCATACGTGGTGATCTGGACAGAAATCAATGGAGCTAAATTTTTAATAATCTTTTCTCAATAATTGAATCTCTATGTAAGTTTTTTAAATGTAACTAATTTAACCATAGTGGGGGGTTTGTCCTTTTTAAAAAAAAATATTTGGTTTTAACATATTTTGAACGGTTAGCGCTACTAACTATAATGCCATTGGTCCTGTCTTGCGTTCTTGTCTCTGATTGGCCTCTCCTGTCCATGGAGGTGACGCTGTTGTCTCGTTCACTCTCTTTCTGGACCTGAATGACGTGATACGTATATTTTTTCATTCTTTCCTTTTTTTTGGGTTGTATAAACATATAGAATGTAGTTGTTTTTCTTTTCTATTTTTTGATATAATTGGGTAAAGATCCTTATAGTTTTAACTCCCAAATTTTGCCATTTAGGTTGATCTTCTTTAATTTCTATCATAATATCTTTATGTAACGTTAGGCATTATCTACAATTGAACCATGATTTTTATTTTTAATAATGTAACTGTGTGATCCTATAAACCATGTGTATAAATTATAATGGCATTAGGCATTATGGTTAGACGCTATCTCTATCATAATTAAGTTTTGTTCTCCCTTGTCATTGTCTTTTACTAAAGAAATAATTTATGAATAAGAAATAAAACTTTTTTTTATCCCTACATGTAATATTTTATACAAATCGGTAGAGTTATGATGAATGTGAACTTTTTTTATTTAAATTACTGGCAAAGTTTTGTTTTGTTTCATAATAAATTCTAAATCTTTCATATTTGTAACCTTTGTAATGATTTAAAATATCCCTTTGGGTAACCACATGTTGTGCAAGTCTCCAAATCTTCTCTTTTTGTAATTCTTTTTTTATTTGTGCGTTATCTTTTAGTCTAGGCCTAGTTCCCCAGTTTGGCTTGAGATAAAATTTTATAGTATCGGTAATCATATTCCTTTTAAATTAATTGTCTGAATATGTAGTTATATCTATGAAAAGGAAAGTTTGGTTAGGGGTGTGAAACATCTTCACTAAGGACAATAAATTGTTACTGGGCTCCTTTCCAATATTTATCTTAGTAACCAGAAATTACCATTTATAGACTATCATAGAACATCTGGACAGTACTTGGATAGAAAGGAACTCAGTACATAAATGGTGCCGAAACTTGGGATATTTATGTACTGAATTTATCTCCATTAATTTCTGCCCAAATTGCCACATATTAAGAAAGTAATTCAGAAACAATTTTAGTTCAATCTTTGCCAGAGAGGCTTCGCTACTCGCCACTATCAGAAGATTCAGGGTCGATCGAACACAGTCAGTCTCTAGAACCAGTACAGAGTGAGGCACGACCCTAGACACGGCCCAAACCAGGATCGCTCTTTTGTAGAGTATTGGAACTTAAAGCTAAAGGCCAACTCTAATTTTGATTAATCACAGAGGATTGGGAGGGAGAAGTAAGTTTAAAGTAAGTGCTCCCACATTAGTGTGACTAGAGGATTGAAAAACCACTGCTGTACACTGGGTCTTCTTTTCAACGAGAACTTTGAGTAATGAGAATATAATGTCCTAAACTGTGTGGTCATCGTTATTAGTGAATGGTCCCTTTGCTTTGATAATTTAAATCTTAATAAAAGGAGAACTTTATACTTCCATCTTTGTAAAGAGATGAATTCATTATGTACTTAAAGTAAATTTCCTCATTAAATTGATCAGTAGCATTTATTGTAGATTAGTCTTTCGCAAAAGTTTTTTTTTTGCCGTAGTTATTTACATTTAACAGGCAGAGTTAAGAGAGAGGTAGATTTAAAGAAAATTACTCACATTTGTGTGGAAAGACAGTGGGAAATGGATTAGGAAAAATCACCTCAGAACACCCAACTAAGATTCAAACCCCAATCTTCCTGTCATCTGCAGCCCATTCTTTTGTGATAGTGACTCTGAAAGGCTACACTTTAGGCACTACTTAAAAATAGCCAAACATTAAAGCAAGTAAACAATACTTTAAAATAAAATGAAAATTCATCTGCTTTGGTGTCAAATGTATTGAAACCATTACATTCTTATTAGACTGGATTGTCATTGACAGGGAAATTGAGGTTTGAATGTTGGTCAGGTGTACTAAGGGTGTATTTTTCGGGTGGGCACCATTACATCGCAAGTCCATTACATCGCATGTCCATTACATCGCGTTTTTGGAACAAATACATTGCAGGTCCATCACGTCGCATTTCCCCACCTCTATATACACAGCTAACCCTACTTGACGTACAACCAATAGGATTGAAGGGGCGTATATATACAATTACATGAATCATTACCGCAAGTCCATTACATCGCAGGTCCAACAAGTCGCATTTCTCCACCTCTCTACACACAGCTAACCATATTGGCCAACATGATCCCAACAAGTTGTGTTACAATATAAACGCACTCCCAACTTGTTGGGGATGTTGGCTAACATGTTAATGTTGGGCGAGCTGGTCAGAGCCAAAAGTTGTGTTGGGTTGTGTTGGTGGAAACATCCCAACATGTTGGCCGAGTCGGGAGGTTCTGTGCATGCGCTATCGAGTTGAATGAGTGTCTAACCTAATCAACTTTGCCAACAAGGGGAGTCAGGCACATAATCCTTTCAACCAAACCTACCTTTATAGTGAGAGTGAAGCCTCGTTTATTATGTAACAAGTTGGATCCAACATGTTAAAGACATTCATGTGGAAAAGTAAGCTGTGTTTATTCTAGCCCACTTGTTGGACCAACATCCTGGTTCCTCCATCTTTTTTTTAATCAGTCTACACATTTCTAGCCATGGATAACACATATTACTTGCCGTTTCTTCATTTATTGTGATGACAGGAAGTGTACTCTTGCAGAAGAACCAAAACTTAAGAAACGGTAGGGCGTTCAAAGTTTTTTTTTATAGACGTTGAATCGAAGGTGTTTATATGGTAATAATGAGTTACCTACATTTGTAAAGTGGAGTTTATAGCTTTGTACACATGAGACATCACAAATAACAAAATACTTTTGATATAGATCAATTAAGAATCTAGTAGCCAAAGCTATTATTATTTATTCTTTTTGTGAGTAACTCTCCATCTCCATCAATTCTGAAAATTGAAAAATGACACCTGAACACGGTCCCGGGTTCGATTCACATGTCTAGGTGTTATTTTTCCATTTTCAGAATTTAAATCAATTAGTTTAACTGTATTAGCCTTGTTCATTCCATGATCACAAAATTATACTAGCCCCGATTTTAAAAGTTAAACTAATCTGAAAATAAAACACATTCTTCACCAAGGATAGACACTCATTCAACTCGATAGCGCATGCGCAGACCTCCGACTCGCCAACATGTTGGGTTGGTCATTTATTATCTCTAACAAATGATCCAACACAACACAACCCAACACAACTTGTTGGCTCTGACCAGCTCGCCCAACACCAACATGTTGGGAGTGCGTTTTGATATTGTAACACAACTTGTTGGGATCATGTTGGCCAATTTGGTTAGCTGTGTGTAGAGAGGTGGAGAAATGCGACGTGATGAACCTGCGATGTAATGTACATGCGATGTAATGGACTTGCGATGTAATTGTATATATACGCCCCTTCAATCCTATTGGTTGTACGTCAAGTAGGGTTAGCTGTGTATAGAGAGGTGGGGGAAATGCGACGTGATGAACCTGCAATGTATTTGTTCCAAATGCGATGTAATGACATGCATGTGTGATGTAATGGTATACACCATATTTTTCTAACTAGCCTGCCACTCACCCACTGCACAAATGTGAGTACCAGTACACTCCTTTTAAATTCAATTTTCCTCATTTACTCAACTAGTGTAAAATATGCATATAGACCTAGCATAGGGACTCTCTTCAGGTATTCCTCGCCACTTAGGAGTGCTGCGAGATTTTGAGGGGGGGAAATGTTGAGAAAATACAAAGAAAAAATATTAGCACAAAATAATGAAATTAAAAGAAACGTAAGAAATTTTTGTCTTTCAGTGTTTGTCTGAATTGCACGTTCCACAGCATCAAATGTGAGGCATAGACTGAAATATAAATAGAGTGCTAAGCCTTGAGGATGATATGCATTTTGTGCTGTCAACCAGTTTGGTCCAATATAAAACGTTAGTGCTCTAAACATCATTTGAAAGACTTAAATTAATAATAATTGTTTTCTTTCTGATGAATGAAATTATTAATTTTTACTGATCACACATTGTGGTTGGCCATTGTGCTAATTTATTGATTTCCAAAACTTTACTTTATAACTGTAATTAAGTATTTTAAGTTGTTCAGTTTATTATTATTTATATATTTCAATTAAATCAATAAGGGAATCAAAAACATTATTTTATTGTAAATAATTACAAAATTAAAACACTTTTACCTATTTGTTAAGTATGCTTCTTCAAAATATTTCACTTAAAAAAAACTTATGAACATTCTTACAAGGGTGCCAAGAAATTCTAATTCCTTCGCAAGGGTGTCGGAGCCCAGAAATATTGAAAATCCCTGCCCTACTGGGTATTAAGACACACTGCCCAGAGTGCCAGGAGTGAGCTCAGTGTATATGTGTTACTTTTGTACGTTTGAAATGTGATTATCTTTATGTGATTGTAAATTGTAGGTTATGTTTGTTTAGACCCAACACTCTCTTGACAAGCTCCTAGAATGGGAGAACAGTCATCTGTACCACAAATTGGGTCTACACTGGCGTCTGGCCAAACAGAGATGCGACTCTTCTTCCATGATGGAATATGTATGTCATTTTCCTCAATTTTCTTACAATTGGACATATCTGACAGCTAGAAATATATACTAGATCTACTTCCATGTATTCATAACTCAAGTCATGCCAGATGTAACTTTTGATACATAATATTATCAATACCTCTAAAATAACACTATTAACATAGTAAACATAGAAGTGCACGGTCTGCACACTTCCCAGAAAACTGTGGGCCTCAACGTTCATAATTAAAAACACAACAAAACACGTTATTATGAAAATTTTGGGGTATATCGGTCCTCTTCTTCAGCAGAAGAATCTTCTCTTCCTTTTTAGAAAATCTCATAAATATGTTTTTTGTGGTGTTTTCACTTTTTAACTGTGAACTTTGAGGCCTACCATTTTCTGGCCTTGCTCTTCTATCCTCTTTTCAATGTTTAGTTTAAAATAGCTATTTGGCACCATTTTTCCTTTGTGTACTATTAATGTAGTGAAAAATATTAACAACATTTGACCACGAAAAAATATATATTTTTAAAAGGTGCTGTAAATGTTTATTTGTAAGAAAACCAAGGTATAACAATGATAATACATTAGCAAAATACACACTAGTTAACTCTTAAATGCAGCCATGCAAATTTGATCACATACATAAGAAAATTACACTATAAATCATATAAATCCTTTTCTCTCTACTCCCCATAGTAAGACACTGACCCTAGCTGCTCTAACTAGAGTATTGGGAAAGACACAATTTTCTGGTTTTCATTTTTGAAAACTGGGGTTTTTCGGTTGTGTATGGGTTTTCCTTACATTTTCAAGATTTCATTAAAAAAAAGAACCCTGATTTTTTTAATTATTAAACATCTAATTTTGTTTCTAGTATGAGGGGAACCACATTCCTGCAATAATATGTTGGTTGAAATTGTTATTGAAAATTTATTAGTCATGTTTAATATTGCTTTATTTGTACATGTAAAATAGAGCTATTTATGATAAGGATAATTTATATAGGAGCTGCACTCATTTTTGAAAACTGGGGTTTATCGGTTGTGTATGGGTTTTCCTTACATTTTCAAGATTTTGATAAAAAAAAGAACCCTTGATTTTTTTAATTATTAAACATCTAATTTTGTTTCTAGTATGAGGGGAACCACATTCCTGCAATAATATGTTGGTTGAAATTGTTATTGAAAATTCATTAGTCATGTTTAATATTGCTTTATTTGTACATGTAAAATAGAGCTATTTATGATAAGGATAATTTATATAGGAGCTGCACTCTCTTCAGCGTTATGAAAAAGTTAAACTTCTCTAGTTGAGAAATAAAAAATATTTTAATTTTATTAAAGAAATAGTTCTGTCATATTGAACAATCTTTTTATTGTTTATTTTTGATTAAGAGTATTTAGGTCTTTCAGATAATAACTTTTTAGGAAAACAAGAGCATTTAAACTTATTTATTAGAGAAGTGTGAACAAAGTTCAGTCAAAAATTACTACTCAATGAAAATATCCTTTGGGCATATTTCGGTTTTATTGTAGAAGCACCATAAAAAGATGAAGGATATTTGTTCTTTGGCACATTTTTTAAACATCTCAAATTGTTGTTTTAGTGGTTAATTTTGATTATTTTGAATTTGGGAGCTTTTATCACTTTATAGATTTCGTTTTTAGTGATAACTCTACATCAGTCATACCTGCTTCATTGGTCGAACGGTATAAGCCGCCACTCTCTTAATAGACTGGACTACAGATGATGGGGAGCACTTTCTTTAAATTCAACCTTTCTTCAGGTTGTATGCATATGCACTAATTACACAAATTTAATTTGTGCATATGCATACAACCTGAATGGGTATTTAGACACAGTGCTGAAAATAAGAAATATTGGGCATATTAAAACTCATTTAATCACATAGCCACATTGAAAATACTGAGGGGGTTGTAAAATACAAGTAAAAATATCTCTAAATTAGTATCTTTTTATTTCTAATAGAAAATTATAAAATAAGATTCAACCTCTATTTTTTTCAATAATTTTTTCAGTGCTAAGAAGAGTTGACCACCTTTGAAAGGGTTTTAATTTGTTCCTTTTAATATGACAAGGTATAACTCTCCCAAATTGTGTATCTCTACAACTTTGATAAAATAAAATTGGGCCACATTTTATGTTGATTCATTATAAAGTCAGCACATAATAATAAGTTGGGTCACACTGACCCACTGGCTGCAAGTTTTTACACCTTGCCCGCTTCCCCCCCCCTTTTTTTAGTTCAATGTCTTAACTACCTGTTTGGATTAAAATATTTGCTGTACCTGATTTATGTTTATAAATGTTACTAAACAATAATAATAATACTTATCTCCACATCTCACTACCTGTTTGGGTTAAATGTGTAAGTACTAATTATGTTAATGGTTTAGGAATTGGGAAAGTTAAAGATATGGAAAGTGAACGCGCATTTGCTTAGTGGAAGAGTGGAAAATCTTTTAGGAAAAACCCCCCCTCAGTTCACCCGAGCAAGATTCGAACTTTGATCTCCCTGTCCTAGGCAGTCTAGCTCAACACAAAACTGGTGCGTCAGCTAACTACACCACCGAGGTGGGTGTTACCAAAACCATTTTCATATATTTTTATACATCAAATCATGTAATTTGCAGCTGCCACTTTTGACCATGAATATCAAAATGGATAAAATTATGCTATTAATATTCATTGCAACAAACTATGTTTTTATTTTCAAAAATGTTTTTCCTACAAGAATCCTACTATATAATATTAAAATTTGTTATCTATCCAAGTGGACATGTATTTTTTACCCATTTTTCAGGTACTTCTCATCGAATTCATTCCAAAGATTCCAATCTACAGGCCAGATTAAACAATTCAAGGGAACCGGAACTTTAATCTTTTAAACACCAGCAATCGATTTGAAATGCACGAAAAATGTCTGCAAAACATTGCACCCAACTATTTATATGCCTGTCTACGAATCGCAAACTGGCAATACTTACACCATGGAGTAAAACGAACAAAAAACGAAACCGTGTGTATGACGTGTGTATGTACTAACATTTGTTAAATATTGTTTGGTGTGTCATAGAGTACAAAGTGTTACTAGGGTGTGTTGAAAACTGAGACTTCTTTGAGAAGTCGAATACTCATATCGTTATTTGTCGAAAGTTTTCCTGAGAATGTTAAAAAAAGGGTTTTTTTAAATAAAGAAAGTTTTTAATGTAGATATGAACAAGTTTTGGTATCACCATCAAAACTTTATTTTGCTTGCTGATTGGTGACTATTGATAGTATCAATTATATTTATAAAGACTGTTAAATAGAATATCTAGAATATAAGTTATAATTTTGTTTTGTTCATCGAATTTAAAGATAGATTTTGCAAAGCAGTTAAATTTTTTTCTACTGTACAGTGCTGCTTGCATCACTTCTATATTATTGTATATATAAGCTCATGTTTTTAATTAACAAAAAATGTTAGTTAACATTATTATAATTATGTGTCTTACAAGATTTTTAATTAACAAACACAAGTTACATGAATTGATTACTTTTTTTCTGCTAACAAAGACAAAAAAGTTAACAGAATATCTAGGCCTATGCAGGAATGCCATTTTGACTTGGGGAAATTTCTGGGCGGGAAATATCAATTTCACACGGAAATGGAACAAGAAATGAGAAAAAAAAATTTAATAAAATAATTTTCCACAACTAAGCTTAGATTCCGGTAAAAGAATAAAACTAATTTTATGATAAAATTGAAGCTTAGGGCAATTTGTTCCCAACTAGGTGTCAAGAAGAAAGACAAAAACTTGATTAGGTTGCAATTCAGAGGTCTGAACAATAAATTTAGATCTATAATTTTGTAGAATTTTTTCAAGAAAAAAAAAAGTACACACAATTTGTATATTAATTTATTTTTAAATTTTCCAAATAAAAACTTAATATTTTATATAATAAGTGTTGAGTAAGGTTGTGATGTAAGGTGAAATTAAAAAAAACCTAGGCCTAATGCAACTATTATAATTTGATGTATTTTTTAATCAAGCATTTTTGGTATGACTATAAATGAATTCAAAATATGGATTTTAAGATTGATTAAAAAAGTTTTTGGATAAAAAATTCATGGCGGGAATTTTATTAACTATTACATGATAAAACATCAAGATATTCAAGCTAATCTGAATAAATAAGAGTGAGCCACATTTTTGTCCATAAGAATACCAAAAACATTTTCTCAGCTGAACCACTGAGTCTGGTTGCCTCTTTATGTTTTAGTTACGAAACCTTTTATGAAAAGGGATTGTTGGACTTCCAAAATACTAGTTCACCCAACTATTATTATTATTTAAAATAGAAAAATAATAACATTAACTTATTAGATGTGTCTTAATGAAAATTAAGTGATGGTGTATTTTGTGCATGAATTGCAACTTTTATAATTTTTTGCCAAACATATGTTTTTCCTCCCATAAATCAGGAATAAATATTACCATCAAGTAGACTTGTGTGGTTGTTATTTAATGGTGCTCATTTGTGTTGACTAGGTATGGTAGCTGTAAAATAAAAGCAGCTGAAATTTTAGGTATCTGTCTAATTAAAGTAAAATAAAGTTAATAAAACTTTAGTAAATTATTAGTATTGTGAATGAGCATTAAATACAAACATCACATTGACAGACAGTCCTTAATTGTAACCTTTTTAAGTTTATTTTTCGCACCCTAGTTTCAAGAACAACCAATTTCTCGAAGTTCGGGATCCTGAATATGCCTAATAATTTAATACATTTTAAAATTAGTTTACACAGTTGAATTGGTATTAATGGCAATGCTATCACGGTTATTTAAACTGATTGGATACCAAAACTCAAGTTGGGAATGATTTTTATTGACGAATACTTGCCTTTTGAGCTTAATAAACTGTGTTGAACTTAAATGGGAATTAAGGCTTGGTGATATAAAATAAGTTTTTTTATACATATTATGTCTGGTAAACTTTGAATATTTGTAACACATTTAAAAAAAAATCATATAAAGCTTAATAATTAATTTTGAAAGGTGTGTCATTCATGAAATGAGCTGCTGTTGGACTTCTTTGTTGGTGGCCATGAAAAAAATTTGCATGTGATTAAATTCTTCCAATTCTGTTGGAGTTCAATTATTACCGTCAAAACGTTCATATTTGTTTACATTTGTAGTTCACTATAATGCTGACAGATGGCTTATGACTTTAGTCTTAAAAGCTTTTTCAAATAATAAATTGTTAGCAATAGTTTATACATATTGAGTATTTCAATCACTACTCTGCTCAAGAGGTTATGGGCCCAGATTACACATCGGAAACTGAACAATACTTTGAATAAACGAAAAGTTATAAATCAAAAAAGTGCAGAAGTTGAATGATTTGTTAGCTTAACAAAATGGCGCACGCGAACGCGACGCATTCATCACGACTCAAGATGTGGTCACGCGACAACTACGATACATGGAAAATACAAGCTGAAGTCTTGCTAATAAAAAATTATACATGGGGATGTTGTCAGGGAAATAGCACAACCCGAAGTGGTTGGCGAAAACGCGGTGCCTGTTGCCGCGCAAGCCGCACACAAAGCTTGGGTAGCGGCCGATCAGAAGGTAAAGGCTGATTGGATCCTGTCATCAATCCATCTGAATTAAATCAGATTCGGGGATGTGTTACTTCACGCAATGTAGGGATCAAACTAAATCAATCTATGCATCTAAGGGACCTGCTCACAAGGCAACATTGCTCAAACGTCTCACACAACACAAGATGCAAGATGGTGATGATGTGACTGAACATCTTGCTGGATTTTTTGACACTGTGGATAAGTTGCAAGCAATGAAAGTGGACATAAACGGCGACCTGTTGACGATCATGCTGCTATTTAGTCTCCCCAGCAGTTATGACAACTTTCGATGTGCAATCGAATCCCTGACAATTTACCTGACGCTGAAACGTTGAGAGTGAAAGTCTTGGAAGAACATCACGCGGGCTCAGGAAGACGGAAGTCTCGCCATGTTTGTCAAGTCAAGAAAACAGTTCATAAACCGACCGAAAGGTGGTACGAGCAGTGGTGCTGGATCTGAACAGAAACGTAAACAAAAACCACAACTAAACTATAAATGTGGCTTTTGCAAAAAGAAAGGACACAGCGAGGCCAATTTTTTCTTTAAAAAGAAGTTGAGTGAACAAAAGGCAAATAAAGCTGATGAGGTTCATTGTTTTTTTCGGCGACAAAGAAATTACAAAATCAAGCAACATAAACAACCTTTGGTGCCTTGGTAGTGGTTGCACATCTCACTTATACAACAATGAACATGCATTCACGAGTGCAAAGAAAATGCACGGGAATCTTAAACTTGCTGATGACAGTGCCACACAAGTAAAAGCGAAAGGTGACGTGCAAATCACCACCGCGAACAGTGTGACAGACACTTATCACATTGAAAGACACCTTATATGTACCCGACCTCCGAGCGAACCTCATATCTGTAGCAAAAATGGTTGACAACAACAGCAAGGTGATAGTTGAGAAAGATCGTGAGACCATACAAGGCATAATCAGTGACATTAAAGTTGTTGCGAATAGAATTGGTGACTTATTATACTTATGTGAAAGTGATCAAGCAGGCATGGTCACAGGATCAAAAGTTTAAAAAGTGAATTACAAATTTGGCACGCTTGACTAGGTAATTTGAATTCGAAGGACATGGTCAATATGCTCAAGAACCAATGTGTGATCAGTTTAAAATTCAATGACTCAACTGATTTAAAAAACTGTCACACCTTTCTAGAAGGAAAAATAACATCAACTCCCTTCACCAAACGAAAAGGTAACTTCAAAAGAGCTTCTGGAGTTAATCCATTTCGACGTCTGTGGCCGATGAGGGAAGCATCTCAAGGTGACGCACGTTATTTTGTAGCCTTCATAGACTACAGTCGATGGTGTCAAGTCTACATACTTCCTTCGTCACAAGGGAGAGGTCTCTAAGAAGTTCATTGAGTTCAAGAATCTAGCCAAAATCTGACAGGGCATAAGATAAAAGCTCTTCAATCAGATAATGGCAAAGAATATTGCAACGATAAAATGGATTCCATCCTCAAACGTGCAGGCATTCAACAACGTCTAACAACTTGCACATCCCACAGCAGAACGGTGTTGCGGAAAGGAAGAACCGCACTATGGTTGAAGCTGCTCGGTGCATGCTATTCGAGTCCGGAATGCCACTGTCCTTTTGGGCCAAAGCCATAGCGACAGCCAATCACATCCAAAATCGATGCACAACAAAAGGGTTGTCTGAAGGAACTCCATACTAAAGATGGTTGGAAATACGGCCGAATATCTTGCATCTTCGTATATTCGGGGAGAAAGCCATCATCCTTGACAAGTCTCCCAATAATGGAAAGTTCGAGCCCAAAGGTAAGAAAGGAGTCTTTGTCAGGTACTCTGACTGTTCCAATGCCTACCGGGTATGGTTACCAAGTGAAAGAAAGATCCTTATCTCCAGGGATGTAGATTCTGCACCAAGCCTGGGCCCGGACGCACATCTGCAGACTTTCTTCAAGAAGAAGAAATATCCTGTCAATATGGAGAAGGGTTCAATGAAGAAGAGTCCTTCAAAAGGATGTAGAGATTGGTCCGAACGCTCTGGAAGACGATGAACCATTTCATGGATTTGAGGTGAATGATGACCCCATGCTCGACATTGGAGAGCGACAAGCTCATCAAGGTACCATAGGCACTGAATCTGACATGCTGGCCGAGCAAGGACCCGGCAGACCAAAGTTAATGCGTACCAGAAGAAGGGTCGCCCCACTAAAATATACCAGCCTGCAGCCAACTGGGCCGAGCAGAACCTTGCTCTCAAAAATGATCTGCCATACGGTAAAGATACTGGGCATTAAAACACTGCATCATATCAACAAACTATGGAGCACAACATTCAAAGTAACAGGGAAGATGGATTGTTTCATAATGCCCCAATTGCAATGAATGCCTCAGAGATTCACATTGACAGTGCCATGAAGGGGCCAGATCGCAAGGAATGGTTTGATGCAATGTATTCCAGATCAGATGCTTGGTCGCCAACGACACTTGGGAAATTGTTGATAGACCGACCAACGATAGAGTGATCGACTGTAGGGCGGTTCTTTGAAACAAGTATAATCCTGATGGAAGTTACTTTGAAGTAAGGCCAGGGTGGTCTCAAGAGGCTTCGCCCGAAGACCAGGAATCGACTTTGTGGACACTTTTGCTCCAGTTGCCAGGATCAAATCATTTCGTTTATTCATGGCATTGTCAGCTAAACTCAACTTAAAAGTCTCACAGCTCGACATTAGAATGTCCTATCTGAATGGTGACTATTGACACACTAACATTCATGGAACAGCGGACTTGCTTGTTGAGGCACTACAAAAGATGATTAGGACTGAAAATGATGACAGCATTGTTGGGAAAGCAAAAGACATGCTTCATAAACTGAAATCCAGTAACAAAGTCTGCAGACTTTGGAAGGCCATTTACGGGCTTCGTCAATCTGGTCGACATTGGCATGCTAAATTAAGTGCAACCTTAGAATCCATCAGGTTGCAGCCCACAAACTCTGACCCATGCGTGTACAAACCAGAGACATTAAAGGTGAACTGTCAAACAAATTTGATGTTAAGGACCTTGGAGCTATAAATCATTGTTTAGGAATTGAAGTGAACCAATCCAAGGACAAAGTCATGCTATGTCAGAGTGGCTACATCAGGGATGTCTTACATAAGTTCGGAATGGATGACTACAAACCAGCGAAGACACCGATATCAACTGGTGTCAAGTTTGATTCTTCCACCACTACCACAGAAGAAACAAACCAATATCCATTCAGAGAGTTTATTGGAGCCCTCGTGTACATCGCCATCGGTACCCGTCCTGACATCGCTTACGCAGTCAACATGCTGAGTCAATATAATAATTGTCACACCTCAACTCACTGGCAAGCTCCAAGCGTGTACTAAGATATCTGCAAGGAACGGTTGACAAGAGGTTTGATCTACTCCAGGGATGATGAAGGCATTTCCGGTTTCATAGATGCTGACTGGGGAAACTGTGACACTGACAGAAAGTCCTATACAAGTTACACTTTCACCTTGTCCGGAGCAACGGTATCATGGTGCTCACGAAAGCAGAGAACCGTTACTTTATCTTCAACCGAGGCAGAATATATGATCATCACCGAAGCTGCGAAGAAAGTAATCTTCCTGATGACTTTCATGCGATAACTTAGTTTAAAGGAGTTGTCAAATCATCATTATTTTCAATGATAATCAGCTGGAAAATTGGCACATAACCCCATCTTCCACTAAGATCAAAACATATAGACATAAAGTTTCATTTTATTAGTCAAGCTCTCAAGATCACCCACTAAGGCTTGAATATCTATCCACTGGGATATTTTAGCTGACATCTTAACAAAACTTCTTCCTGGAACCAAACACGAGAAGTGTGTCAAAAAATTGGGTTTACATGCTTGATTGTTACCATTGACCTTTTGGACTCAAAATTGAGGGGGGTGCTGGAGTTCATTATTACCGTTCAAAACGTTCATGTTTGTTTACATTTGTTGTTCCCTATAATGCCGACAGATGTCTTATGACTTTAGTCTTAAAAGCTTTTTCAAATAATAAACGTTAGTCATGTTCCAGCCAAGCGCTGTACCAGTCGTGCTCTAAATTGTGTTTGCAATAGTTTATACATATTGTGTATTTCGATCACTACTCTTCCCAACAAATTCAATGAGCCTTATATATTTGTACATAAATACTAGAGAAATTGTGACTACACATCATTGGATAAGCACACCCACCCTTCTTACTCGTATATTTTATACAATATCATTTTCATAGGAGTAGCCTTAACTTACACCTAGAAAAGTTTCTATATTCCGTTCATGATAGGTTTTTACCTGGATGACAGTTCGAAAATCATATGTTTAGGTTTTGGGTTGCCAACCTTGTAAAAGATCACAGTTTTGTTATAAATGTGAAGATCTTTAATTACCTGTTATATATTACATTTAAAATAACGTAAACTTAAGTTTTCTCATACTATTTATTTTTTTTAATAATGTCTTTTTATCCAACTCGAAACAATATTTTAAACATAATTAAAAGTACTTATTTTTTGTTTTGGAACATTACTGATTTTGTGTAATATAGTGCACACATCAATACCTTGTAATACAGGCATCGTATTTACTTGGAAAAGAGAAAATTGATTGTCATTTTTTTACATACATTAAATGATTTTATGATTATTTTATCATATTTTGAAATATTTAATTAAATAAAATATTTTCATTCAACCTCTTGTCTGCATCATTGTAAAAAACTTGTTTACCGTTATGTTCAATTATATGGTTTAGATTCGTCAGCCGCCATTTTGAAGCTATGCTCGTTAGAAGTTTTTGTGAAAGTGGTGTTAATATATTTTTAAGGGGAATAAAACTATAAATAAACTTTGTGTCCGACCTCAAATAAATTTATAAATAATATTGGCCTAAATTACTGTGGTTAACTATCCCCATTAATATATTATCATCCGTTTTTATTACAGTCATCCAAAGTGATATATGTCAGCTGTTGGTGTAGTGATATATTAGGGATTACTTCTAGTAACATTTCGAGCTGTCATCCAGGTAAACTTAGCTCGTGAATGACTTATAGATTTACTTTCACATATTCATATGCCAGGTCATGCCACCAAAAATATATTAATTTAAAATTTAGTAGGTTCAATTTTTGTCATTATGTTTTCTGGGCAAATCACAAATTAATTTTCACTTGGCAAATCTATTACATGTTGTGGTAGTGATTAATTTACCAGCTTAAGAAAAAAAATATGTTAATCATATTAACCACAAAATCATCATTGCAACATGCAAGATATAATTTTTTCCCTACATTAAGAATTAAAAGAATATATTCTAGCTTTGATTAAGCTTCAGGAGTATTTCATATTATTCAATTGAACTTGTCTATGGATTGAGTACGGTAAGTGTTAAGTTTTTAAAATTATATAAAAATAATATTTTACTAATGGTTAAAGGGATATTTCATCGTTAATAAACACTGCCATTTATAATGCTCTTTCCTGATTACTGTGTGATTTCCTGCCCTCTCAGCAGGCATTCAGTCTACCCGGCTAACCGCTTTCCATTCATAATTTTAAGTGCAGTGACACACACAAAAATAAGAGAGATCCATTGTTAGTTTGCAAACTTAATATCAAGCAATCAAGCACATTACTTGTTTATTATATTTAGTTAAAATGGTGGATAATTATTTGTTAGAAATACTTAAGGTACTAAAGTTATTATTAAGTACCACCTCAAGACCTCTACCATGACCAACAGAGACAACAATCAATTAAAATGAGGTCCATAAGATCAATGAAAGAACAACTAAAAGAGACAGGTTAAGGAATTTGACCAATATGAACGCCAGTGCGAATAGGAGTGTGGTAGAAATAATAAGCAGAGACCCGCTTCTGTGCCTGCATGGTCTTAACCACTACTCTTGCAGTAGACCAGACTTCTGATAACAGGGAGTTCGAGGTTCAAAACTTGGTCAGGTTTACTGAGTGCTTTCAAAATGATTTTCCACACTCTGCCACAAAGTGGGGGTACAGTTCCTTTTATATATCCTTCCTAATCCATAAAAAATTAACATAATTAGTACTAACATATAACTGTAACAAGTAGTAAGAAGTGGAACGCAAAAAAAAAAGTAGATCTCCTCTATAAAGTGGTATGAACATCTACAATAAACAAATAACAGAAGGAAGGCAAGACAATGCTCTGAAATGGAAGTAAAGGGGAGGAGACCAGTTGAAAGAACAAGGATGCAATGGCTAAAGCAGGTGAAGAAAGAAGTAAATGAACAAGGACAAGATTGAGAGTGAATTGTATAAACACAGGATGATATGGACACCTGGGAAACTGGAGTTGGGATATGATTATGATAATTAAGTAAATCTATAAAATATGCTATTACCTTAGTTTATGTAAGGGCTACCATTCACAGCTGTAAGTTTCTTTAAATCTTCAATTTGTTTAAACCCAAGTGATTAATATCTAATTTTTTAATGTGTTATTTTAATTGTGATTCCTATCCTAAATCATATTTGTATAATCAACAAACTATCCATTTAATTAATTTATATAGACATATCAGAATAAAATTTTGTTAATTTCACATAAATTCTTTCTCATTATACGTTTTAACACTAATTATTTCATATTGAATTCTATAAAGATAGTTAATATTGCTTCCTTATTACAATTTCATCATGTATTTCAAAAATCTCATTTTAATGTTTTTCCATCTAATATAACCTTTAGCTTGATTTAGTTAATTTAAAAAACTTGTAATTTTTGAAAAATAAATGTTTATTCAACATATTTTGGATAAAAAATCTCATGCTTATAAACAAAAGAGAACCAAAAGTTCTCACTCCTCATCTTATATGAAATCATAGCTCATCGACTGGCAAAGCTAAATCCATATTAGGCGTATTTGGGGGTGGGCATCTTAAAATAATAGTTTTACATTCTTCAGATTTCAGTTCCTTAAAAAAATTCCCTCCCAATCCTGTGCCCCCAGCAAACTTAATACCAACTTAATACCAAAAATACAACCAATTCAACTGAACAACTCCCAAATAGGTTATGGTGAATTATGTTCAACTTGTGATGTTATTAAAATTACCTGTTTGTTCATAATAAATTATTCTATTCTACTTAAATAGTATCAAATTTTTCTTATATTTTATTGGGGAAATTATCTTGATACCATTTTGTGTCATTTTATATTTTGCAATGTAAGTTGAATTCATTTGTATAAGCTATATAATCAAGTCATGTAACTTGCAGTAGAAGCTAACTGCTAAGTTGGGATGAAAGGGAACACAAGAAAAAGACAGTTTTTGCGGTCTAGGGAAAACTTTTTTTTTTTGCCAAAATAAATAAAATATTGCTCCAGCACAGAGAATTTAATTTTTTCCATGGTGACCTCAACAGTTTCTGAATATCTCTCAAGGTTGTCCTGAAATTTAATGATAACTTTTTCTCTTCATTTAAAAAGTTTGTTATCTAATGCCACTAAGCTCACGGTGGATATTCAGGAACTGATGATGTTGACATGTGAAGAAAATTAAACTCTTATGTTTCTACTGGAGCAATGTTTTATTTATTTTGGTAAAAAAAAAAGTTTTGCCATAAAAACTGCAAAAAACGCTGATTTTTCTTGTGTTCCCTTCCATCTACCTTAAGTAACCATGTTGGGTCGAAACTCAGTTTGACTTTCTTCCTCAGTACTGTCATCTCTTCTCAAAATAATGTTTATGTATAAGTTATTTTATTTTTTTGTGCTTTGTATTTGAATTTAGGCTACATTTAACACAAGAGTGTTTTTGTATTTTAAAGGGTCTAGTAGACTCCCAATGTTAAGTTTTTTGCAATAAACATTTATTACAAATATTACTAACAGTTATTTCGGTAGTTACTGATTTCTAACACACTTTTATCTTTTTCGTCATAAAAATTCGCAAATATTGAAGGGAAAGACCATTTGTATTAAATTAATACAGTAAAACCTCCCATATGTGGACCTCTAATATCTGAAACAGCTAACACATTTTTGTTTATGTTTGTTTTTTCATAGAGGTTTTTTGTTAGTAAAACTTTTATTTGTTAAGATATACCAATGATTTACATTAATCATTGTTAATATAATCTTAGTTTAATAGTGAAAATAAAAAAGACCAGTTCACATTTACTGATGATATTAAACCTTGGCATGGTGCTGCATGTATTTTGCTAAGCAAGTTTTAGGGATGCGCGTGAGGTTAATAACACCTGCTGTTGTCGCCAGCCAACTACATCTTCCCTGAGTTGAAAGAAAATTTCAGTTTTTCTTTTAAAGAAGAAATGATAACTTGTTTATTTAACTTTGTTATATTGAATAACCATTTAATTAAATACTAACTGTACATAGATATATAAAATATACTTTTCTGTAATTATGTATGTTATGTTATTACATTTTTCTTTACCTTTTAACTTTTTAGACTAGGGATATTAATTTCATATTCAAAATGGGTTCAGGCCCCTTTATTTTGGTTATCAGAGGTTTTACTGTATGTATCACTTTTATATAATCTCTTAAAGGTGAAAGAAATATTAAAATAAAGTGCTAATTCTTTGATGATTTAAACATTGAAAATGAAACTATCCTGATATTTTTTGGAAATCCATACACAACATCTGCCTCATCAAGGGACTGTCTTGTCTTGTCAGTTGGAAACAAAAGTTTAACATCTGGAAAATGGTAATTTATTCTTTAAGGGTTGAGATGAATTTACAAGAAAAGTAATCTCTCTCGCAAGATTACAATGATGCTGCAGCAGCAAAAGATAAATACATAGGACTAGAGAGAGAATTTCTAAAACATCTGAACATTTTGAAACAAGTGTCGCCGGTAATAGTATACAAAAGAAAACCTAGTTTTTTTTATCACTCGTCTTGATGGCAGCTTAGTCTAATGTGCTACTTCCGCAATATACTAGATTCTTAATGACGGAGAGATTGTGATTCAAATTCCGGATGGGTTTACTTAGGGTGGATTTTTCTAAATGGTTTCCCACTCTCTCTCAATGCAGATGTGAGTACACTTAATATAAATTCAACATTCCTCATCTCTAACCCATTAGCTTAATTAGTATATAACCCAAATGGGTAGTAAGATGCGGTGCAATAAAAAAAACTAACTTTGACTATTAAAATCTATAAAAAAAAGTATAAAATAAACACTATTTTGGGGAGTACTATGCCGTATTTTATAATGACGATTCAAGTAGTATGTATACCAAAGTGTGTGTAAACACATGTGCACACAAATCATTTTACAGTGACTGATGCATCAACAGAAAGGCATATTACAACCTCCCAAATTTGCTTGTTTCAGAATCTTATATGCTTTTAATTGTTAACTTGGGCTCATATTATTTTTTTAAATCACCGTGTCTTACTACCTGTTTAGACCATACGCAACAATGATAAATTACTCTAATGCAGTAGGGATGAGGAAGCATTTTAGATGGAATCCATGTAGATTTGCGTGAAAGTAGAGTGGGAATCTATTTAGGGAAAACCACCCTCAGTGGACCTGACCGAGATTCGAACCCCAATCTGTCATTAGTTCACTCTAACACGAGAGTGACGCCTTAGATCATTCACCATTTTACCTTTGTTAAGTGCTATTTTTTCTGGTTTTTATGTACAGTTTTTGTTGCACAAAGATAGGAGCTGGCTTATAACCATCTTCAAATATAGTCTTACATATCCCTAAAATTAGACATAGCACAGGAAGAGGTTTCTGCAAGGCACCACACATTTCACACATAGCACAGGAAGAGGTTTCTGCAAGGCATCACACATTTCCCACACAGCACAGGAAGAGGTTTCTGCAAGGCAACACACATTTCACACATAGCACAGGAAGAGGTTTCTGCAAGGCATCACACATTTCACACATAGCACAGGAAGAGGTTTCTGCAAGGCTTCACACATAGCACAGGAAGAGGTTTCTGCAAGGCAACACACATTTCACACATAGCACAGGAAGAGGTTTCTGCGATGCACCACACATTTCACACATATCACAGGAAGAGGTTTCTGCAAGGCACCACACATTTCACAAGAAGAGGTTTCTGCAAGGCACCACACATTTCACAGGAAGAGGTTTCTGCAAGGCACCACACATTTCACACACAGCACAGGAAGAGGTTTCTGCAAGGCAACACACATTTCACACATAGCACAGGAAGAGGTTTCTGCAAGGCACCACACATTTCACACATAGCACAGGAAGAGGTTTCAGGGTTTGAATACCAGCCCCTCGCTTAAAAAATTCCATTTTTCTTTCACACAAATGCAGGTATATTACCTCTAAGGTAATAACTTCCTCAAAAATAATCCAATAATCTATTTAAATATGAACGGGTAACAAGACGAGATGAAAAAAAAATCTATATTGTAATAATCTTCATTGCTTATGCTATACTGTTTCAAATTAAAAGGTTATTTAAAATTCACTGCAAAAATATTGTAGACCAATCTTACAATTAGGTTGGAGTAGGTGACTTTTTTGACTTCCAGTAAAATTGTTGCAAACACACAAACACTCCTTTCTTAAAACGTATTTACACTAATTCAATGTCAGTATTATGCACAGTAGAGAGAAGGTTCACTCTCCCCGTATCTTGCCAAATACAGGTAATTATACTTTTATTGAAGTTCACCCATTCCCCCCTCTCCCCCATTTTACATGATTGTGGCCTCATTTCAATAGGAAGGCCTTTTCTGTTTGACCTTACAGTTCTGCATGCACCTATGTCTCTTGTTTTTATTTTATGAATAAAAAAAAAAGTTATCACAATATATTGTGTCCTATTTTTTCAAAACCTTTAGTGAGGTTCAAAACAACCCTTTCCCTTAATGGCTTGATACAATCTACTGGATCCTTAGATTTACCTGTGTACACATCAAATTTCTATCCTTGAAATGGAGCATGGTTTTGTCGACTGACAGTTGTGAACCAGGTGATGTGTGTTCAAGGTAAGTATTCATTAAAATTTCTATCATAGGCCTAATTTTGAAGAGTGGGTCATAACTCTGGTCACCTTGACAAGTTGTTCATTATTATTGAAATGTAAAAAAGATAGTAACAGGAAGTACTTGTCCCTTGGCATGACTAGGGAATAATTTGGTGTGTTATTTAGCCAGTGTGACATTGAAATACTCTTCATGAGAAGTTTTCTTACAGATCCCCACTCCAATTTCAAGTGCAACCAGTGCCTGAATGTCTGCCACATTACAACCATTCCAAGTATTAAATCTAGAATGAGGAGGAAAATCACGCATTTTGTCAAGAAACTGGTTAGAGAATACCTGTTTGTTTTGCTGTGTGAATAAATACTGACCGAGGAAAACGGAGTGTTGAATCCTGCAATGTCACCAATTAATTTTGCATTTGGCTGCAGTAAATTTCCCAAGCTCAAATCAACATGGTTTTGAACCCTCCTCCACAAGGCTGATGGTGTTTCAATTTCTTCTTCTTGTAACTCATTATCTCTCTCACTACTTGAAACGTCACTTGAACTATCACTAAAATCCCACTCTGAATCAGAATCAGCAAATAAAAGTTTTGTCTACTAAACAAAGCCATATTTACAAGTCATAAGCATTTGTTAAGACTTAAAAACACACAAACGTAAATAGTAGATTATCTTTTGAAAACTATCAAAAGAGGTCACAAGCTTACAACATGTATGTATGAAAGTGATATCTGATAGGAAAAAATATAACTTATAAATAGCAAACATTTCACAATACTGTCAACAGATGTCATTAGTTAACTTGTTTACAATTCTCGCTAAAATGTGATACCCGCAGTGATGGGAAGCTTGAGCTCGCAATAATGCGAGTTCTTTGTAGATTGACACACAGCACATTGTGCATAGATGCAAGCACCACAGCTAAAGAATTAAGGATATAAGTCTCGAATAATTGAATCTCAAATATCCTTAAGGATATGAGGTCTCATCCCTAATTATTATGTTACATGTATGTTATGCGGGGGAAAAAAGGAAGGGCAGATTCATACAGAGGTTTATTTTGTAGCATAATTTTACTATACCGGCCAGTGGAAGTATAACACATCTAATAATAAACTCAAGGTAAAAACAAAAGAGAAGATTTCCACTCGTCAATGTCAATAAATTGGTAATTTTGGGTAGTTCTTTTACTCATATATTTACAAAGGAAAATTTGGGAGGGATGACTGATAGCATGTATAATTAAGTGTAAAAAAAATCTCTTCAAGAGAAACTCTTTTATTTCTTTTCAAAGTACATGTTAGTAAGTTTTCTTTGTATCTTCCAGGTATTTTTAGTATGCAATTTTGGTTTATGATTTACTTTTAAGACCACAGGTGCTGAAACTGAGACAATGAAAGAGGGGTGTTAAGTCATAGGGTTGCAAATTATTAAATTTAACTGTAAAATGTTTGAAATGAAATATTTAATATAATATAAAAAACATGTACACAATTGAATTTATTCAATCGAACCCTAAAATTAAATCATAAAATCATATTAGACTGTGATATAACTGTGTTTCACAATCTCTAAAATAAAGGTTACATTACTTGAGTGATCAATATTTTAGTTAAAAATTATTTTTTTCAATAAATTCGCTATTGAAATAACATTTTGTTACACTCTAATGTGAGATTTGTAAAATTATCACCACAAAGGTTGTACATTAGGGCTCTGCGAGTACTTGGATTTTGAGCTTCGAGTCGACCTTGTCATTAAAGCTCAGGATCAAGATTGAAAGTTTTGTAAGCTCATCATGTTTGAGCTTCTTCTAGATGTAAGCACAAATCAGTTTTTAAAACGCAATGGTAAGTTAAAGCAATTTAAATTATATCAGCAGTTTCACTTATAAATCATTTGGTAACTTGACTAATTGTTAAAATTAATACAGTATCAACTTTCACATTAATAATGCAATAGAGCTTTAAAACTAAACTTGACCGGTAAAATAATTATCGATTAAAGTTGCATCGCCATAACAAGCCAATAAAAATAAAATAGTAAAATAAATCACTAAATACATGAATGATAATTATTTTAATAGTTTAACATGGTCCCTTTCTAAAATTATAATTTAAGTTGGTTAAAAAGTGAACATTGAGAATACATTTTGTTTTTTAACCTAAGATATTTAGAATTTGTACTAATATGTGTGGGGCACAGGGAGTACATGAAATAGTAGAGGAAGCAAGACTGAGATGGCATTTAATGAGGATGAAAAAAGAGAGGATGCCAAAGAAAAAGTTGGAAATGATGTGGGGAAAAATACCGCAGGGGAGGCCAAGAAAGAGATGGGAGGAGCAGATAAAATGTTCAAGCGAAAGAAGGCTGGAAGCAATTAAAGGAGGAAGAGTGGTGGAAGGATAGAGAAATATGATGATAATACATTACACAGAATTTGGTTTTCTCTAACCTTTTCATTATTTTAAGAGGAATTGAAATGTGAAGTCATATTTACTTTCGCTTTGTAGTTCTTTTGTTACCTTGCTTACAGAATTTCGTAATGCAATTGCCTCTTGATTGTTTTCTATGTTCTTACCAGTTATCGCATGACTTTTTAATCACCTTTGGAATTTAGCTTTTAAGATACAGCACTAACTTTATTGAAATTCAATTGGTTGGCCCTTCTGGAAATTTTACTCAATAAGGACAAATTAGAATGTGAATTAATAAATGAGTACTATATTTTATTTATTTCAATTACGTGCATTTCCCTGATTAAATTTTTATACACACCTTCACTAAACAGAAACCTGGCTTTAGTGGAAAAATATACTGGCCCCCTGTGATTCCGTTTAAGGCAGGTTTCACTGTATGAACATCAACTTTTATCAGTATTAAAAATGTACATAAAATAAATTTCATTAAGATAATTTATAGTGAGTGCCTATATAAGATGCATGCACAAGTGTGCAGATAGGAATGGAATTGGAAAACAAAAAGTGACCATGCGTAATTATTGAGGAATAATGATTGAAATATAAAATATCAAAATTTTTAATTGCTTTAAGTTTTTTGTAGGGTAATCAAAATTAGAGAGGCTTATTTTGGGGAATTATTAGCTCATTAATATAAATATATATATATTTTTTAAATCATATGTATTTAAAGTGTTAGTTCTCATTTAAAATGTAATAGTTCTGTTTTTTACTTTTTTTTTCATATATATAATTTATTAAAATGTCATTCTTGAATATCTGTTGTTTTAATATATCTTTAAAATTGCACATTTTAAATTTATGAATACAATCAAAATAAACTCAAACTCTGGAGTTTTTTCAAATACTCAACTCGAATGAAAAAACCTAAGCTCGCAGACCCTAATATAAATACATATAACTTCAAGAGACTGTTTTCACAGCTTGTGAAATATAAACAAATTATTACAAACAAACTAGTATATGGATAAAAAAAAAGTTTAGTGTAAAGTATTAATTAGATTTAAAAATAAATCACTTAAAACTGTCATTAAACATGATACAGTCGAGTCCATCTTTGATGAGTTTAATCTTTTAACAAACTCTGCGAGGAAATCATATTTAAGGTATATATTAATATCTTACACGGAAGAAGGAAAAGAGGGCTGGGTACAAATAAAACAAACATAATACGGCTTTTACGATGGCAGAAGAACATTGTTCACACTTTATTACATTGCTACCACTGGACAAAGAAGCAATATCTGCATCTTGAAGATACTGCCTAATTCCTTGAGCTATGTATGTTTCATTCTATCTGAACTCACCAGATGGGATTATGAAACTGCAATATAACTTCCAAAAAATGCAAAGGGCAGAAAAATGAAATAGGGATTGTTGGAGTATTATGTAAGCACCTTTGGGGTTTGGAGGGGTGAAGCTATTCTTATTTTTGCTGACAAGGTGAGGGGAGGGGGTCAGACCAATGCTTACATAAGACAAGAAAGATGAGCAAAATTGAGGGAGGGCACATCACAAGCCTCTTGGACTTCGGGCGGCTTCAGGCAGCAATGAAGATGCTTAGTGGCTAAACAAGGAAGAAGTGGAGAAACCTATAGAAGTCAAAGCTTGAGTGAACTAGCCCCTTAAGTAGAAACATAATAATTGAAAGCATTGAGACATGGATTCAAGGACCTTGGCCATTGGATTAAATGGAGTTTAGTTTTTTTTTTATAAATATTCGTATATTCACTAATAACAATTTTTTTTAATAGCTTCAATTAAAAGTATTTTTTTGATTGTTCTGACTTATTTTAATTTTACCTGTTCAATAAATTTAAATTAATTGTATACCAGTGTTAATTGTCAATATTAATTTACACCTCTATGTTAATAATTACCGGCAATTTATAAATGGCATGAATTTTTTTTATCACACCATAAAAAATTGTTATTCCTGTGAAGAACCATGGTGTCTACACAACTTGAACAATGAAATTCCTGAACTTTTCCCTGATCATTTCTTAAAATTCCTGACTCAACAGTATGTCACACCTTTCTGCCACCTGCCCTTTTTTTTTTCATTAATATTTTTTTATGAATAAGAATATGTTTTAATATTCAAATAAATGTTTTTATTATATTAACGTAGTCTACTAGGAATTATAAAATATATTATACAACTAAAAATAAAAAATAAATTGAATCATATTGTAATTTACTGATTTTGTATTTCATATTTTGATTAAAACATTTTCCCAGATTTTTTGTTGTAAATTACCAAATTTTTCGACTTATTCACGTTCTTCCCTGACCACTTCAAATTCCCAGCTAATTCCAGTTTTCCCCGATTTTCCTGGATGGGAGACACCCTGATAATTGAAAAAATGTTAATAAATCTTACGAAAGCAAAAGAGGGTGGGGTCAGGCATTTGCTTATTTTCGCTTACAAGGGGGGAGGAGGGGTTAACAATGGCCAAATATGTGCTTACACAATACTTGAACCCCCCAAAGAAGAATCACCTAACTCAGTGGCATAGTTGGGTAACATGCTAGATTTGTGTTGAGCTAGACTGCCGAGGGTGGGGAGATCAAATTTTGAATCTCGCTTAGGTGAACTTGGTGGTTCCTAAGTGGTTTTCCACTCTTCCTCCACACAAATGTGGTTTCACTTTCTCTATATTCAACCTTCTTAATCCCTAACCCATTAGTATCATTAGTACTTAATCGTATAACCTAAATGGGTAGTAAGATTTTAGTGCTAAGTAAGGAAAGAATGATAGGACGCAGAGTTGGGAAGCCAAGGTTGAAGGCTAGGATGGTAGTGATCATTATTCTTCAAGAGGCAGCCATTATCTCTGTGTCCAGTGGCAACAGTATAAAGTGTAAGCTGTGTTATTTTCTTTCTTTGTAAAAGTCATTGTGTTTGTTCCCTTTTCTGCAGTTTCAGTCCATTAATAACAAAATACACACAAAAAATTGTAAATAGATTTTCAATAAAAAGCAATATCTTTCATATGAATAAACTTCAATAAGATGTTTTTTCAGCTTGTAAACAAATTTCATAAAGAAACAATGTAGGTTGACAATGTGAATAAGGCATACCCCGATTTACGACAGTTTTCACTTGCAACACCTTTAAACCGCATCTATGCCTCTAACTGGAGGCTCTTGCTTCACAGATACAACACCTTAGCGACATACACTAGTGATTTGTCTGTTTACCCTATTTTAAAATATAAGAGTTATGGTGTTATTTTTAGTTTCAAATGTATTATTTACAACAGTTATGTATTTTTTTTTACTATAGTGCAGTACATTCATTGATAAGTGACAACAAAAATATATTCTTTGAGCTGTGACGATTTCCAAGCTATGACAGTGGTCTGGAATCTAAACTGTCTTAAGTGTGGGATATGTCTTCAATCTTTCATTGTGTTGATGATCTGTTCTTGGCTGTGCCAACGATACACACTACTGTTTATGTTAAAATTTAAAGTTTTATACCAATTATTTGTTTGGAGATTATGATAATTCATATCCTTAGAAGAATTTGTATGAAATGTGTCACTAAGCATTTCTGAATATATATTTAAAAAATAAAAAACAAATAAAATTTAAAACACAAAACATATTTACAAACCTTTCAATATATTTATGCCACATGACGTATGTGTTGTAGTTTTGTGAATATATACTTTTCTAAAAGAGATAAACCCAATTTAATTGGAAGGTCATGTTCTAATTTCACAATTAATTAGCAGAAGCCATTCGGTGGATGAAATAGTAAAGGAGGGTACAAGGGTAATACATTCATTTTGGTGAATTGAAAATTAAAAACCCCAAAAAGTTTATTTATGAAATAATGTGCCTTAAGCAAAACAAAATATAAATAAAATAAAATCATAGCCCTGTAGAAAAACAAAGCGCAATTAAAAGTAAAAACTAACAGATACAGTCTTATATTATATTTGGAAGACGATATAGGAAAGGTGGATAGAAATATATAAAATGAACAAACACCATGATACTTTTACAATGAAAAGAACACAGTACACACTTTATAGTGCTGCCATTGGACAAAGAGGTAATGGTTGCCTCTTGAAGATATTCGATCGCTACCGTCCAATACCCTAACCTAGGTTTCATTCTATCAGAACTCATCGGGGAGGAGTGTGAAATGCGCAACGCAACATCCTAAAAGAGGAAACCAATGGTAACAATGTAAAGTGTGAACTGTATTCTCCTTTCCATTGTAAAAGCCATATTGTATTCGTCCCTTTTATACATTTCTATCAATTTTTCCTATAGAGACATAGTCTTATATATTACTTCTTGAGGAGGATGCAATGAGACAGTCTTACTACTACTACTTCTTGAGGAAGATGAAATAAGAGCATTGAAATATTTTAGTGTATATAAATATGTTTTAAGTGTTTTTACTTTAATTTGTGCTTTATTTTTCAACAATTTTATCATTTTATAAAAAATGGAAATAAAAACTAAGAGTAAACTTAATGAATAAAACCCACATTGAGAAAGAATAAAAATGTGAAAAAGAATTCAATTCACATTATATTATTTCTTTCTTCTGTCTTTCATAGTATAAAAGCCACACACACATTTAAACACAAATTAACTAATATTTTGGCATTGTTTCCTCTTTCCCTAGATGGGTTTTATTCATTAAATTTACACTAACAGTAGACTTGAGATTAATGCCGGGATCACGATCAACTTAACTTTAACTCAACGTAACGTTCACTTATAGTTAACTTGACTTAAGTAAACAGATGTGTGATCACAATTCATGTATTTTGACGTAACAACTTGGATCAAACATCTCCATTCTAAAGTATGTGTTTTGATCTGTGATTTGTACTATTTGTATTAGTGTTTATGATCTGTGAATGTTTACTGTTTTCTACCAATATTTTGGATATTTATCACTAAACATTTTGAGCAGATTTGAATGCTTTTACAATCATTAATATTTTAGTTGATTTATATTTCAATAACAAGGATAATTTGGAAGAAATACATTATACCATTTTATATAATAAAAGCTTTGTGGTTTTAACTTCTCACAATATTTGAATAAAGTTTGTTCTATAATGATATACTTTCACTTATTAAATGTCCGATCACTAGAAGTAAAGTTAAAAGTAGACCATGGTCTTAAAACCAACAAATGAATTACTAAATAGCCCTGTTGACGTCACTCGCATAATGATTGGCTGGCTAGATTACGTGATACCCTTCAAGTAACGTTCACTTAGTAAAGTAAAAGACCTCCCAGAACATCTCTAACGTTAAGTTGACTGTCTCATGATCACTTCGAAGTATGTATAATTTATAGGTTGTAAATCACTAGAACATACTGCATTTGTGTACAGTTCCTAAGTATTGATTTATTAAAACACATGCATCACAAAATATTACAAGTTAAGCTAAATAAATTCTTTTAACAAATATTAACTATTGTGCTAAGAGTGGACACTTTGACAGAATGAGTGCCTCAGTTAACATAGAGCCTCGGATAATTTTGAGTCTATTGTATTAGTTTATATTTTATCAATTTCCAAGATTATAAAATATTATTTAGGGGCGTACAAAGCTTTGAAACTTTGACTTGGCTTCAAAACAAATACACAAACTTCGACTTTGCTTCGCCAATTCAAGTGTTGAGAGCTAATATATTCCATTTGTGTTCAATTATAGCCAATATAAGCTGTTTTGGACATTATAATTAATATTAATATGGTAAAAATCTTAATTGAATTGTATGTTGTGATAATAGCATTGTAGGGGTGAAAGGGCTCCTGAACCCTCAGGAAAAGGTCGGGATTTTATGTATTCCCAAGTAGGTCTGGTGGCAATGACCCTTCCCCAAAAAGTTTCCAGAGGGAAACAAAACAAGGGGTACACCCGCCACCGCGGTCATGTTCTACAAGTTACTGCTGACTCATCATTGTTAAGCTCTTTGGTAGTCAGTCTTCTTTTTTGTTACTTAGCAAACTTGGTGGCTGGAATAAGGAGGGGGTTATTTTACCACTTGTAGAGAGACAAACAGGTTAGGGAAGCGGTAACTTATTGTGCTCTGTCTATCAACAGTTATTTGTTAGGTTCAGCAAGTGAAAGAGCTCGAAAGATTTAGAGATGGTCAGATATATATTCTACTATCTTTTGGGGTGTGGATATGAGAGGATGTGGAGAAGTAGCTTGCCAAGGTCAACCGTTTATGAGGAATCAGCACGTTTGTTGTTGGTGAGCCAGCCGGAGTAGAGTATAAGGGGTGTCAATAAATCACCTTTGAGGGGTATCAAACCTAGAGAATATTTTGCAGTTTTATACTTGGGACATATTGAAGAGGTGCCAAACATTATTTTTTTTAGTGTTTTTTTTTGCATTAGGCAAATAATTAAATATGAAATAATTCAAATGAAATTAACTAATAAAAATAATTTCCATCAAAATTTAATAAAATCAACTATTTTATTAATAGGTATTCTTTTATATTGATTCAAAATTTCGTTATTTTTGATTTGATAAAAAATACTATTCACACACACTTATATTTATTTTATAAAGTTATTTTTTTATTTTAGCACCACGTCTTATTACTTTTTCCAGTTATAGGCTTATGTACTAATTACTCTAGTGTGTTAGGAATTAGGAAGATTGAATTTAGAGTGTGCCTGCATTTGCGTGGATAAAGTGGTAAACCATTTAAGAATAACCACCTATAGTACACCCGGTCAAGATCAAACTAAATATCCCTTCATCGGTAGTCTAGTCTACGCCTAACCCATGCAGCCACCGAAGCTGGTTTTAATATTATAACTTTAACAAGTCTATTCATAATAATTTAGAAATCCATATATTTTAAATCTAAGATTATTTTAAAGAGTAATTTTAAAATTTCCTGTTTCTGTCCTGAATCTTAATATTTTGATTTATTTCCCATCCTGAAATAAAAAAGTAATTCCTGTCCATCCCTATAGAATTGTCATATTACCACGAAATATTTGTTCGATAAAACATTTAAGTAATTTTAGTTCATAAAATAATAAAAATAACCAAAATATAATATTTTTTTCAATCATAAAACTAAAATCAAATATTCAAAATTTGATAATAATTCATATATTCAATTCAAATTGAAAAAGTGAACTTCGCATAACCCTAATATTATTAATAATTTGCAGGCCTACAGCCCTGTTGTTTTGTCTTCATATTTTTCATGAGATGTTGCAGACAATGGTTTTTATTTATATGGCATATATGGAAAAAAGTTACAGAGGAAAGCGTTATAGGAATCAGTTCACACTTTATAATGCTTCCACTGGACAAAAGGTAGCGGCTACATCTTAAAGAAAATCAATCATTAGCATTCAATCCCTTAAGCTGGGTTTACTTCCCTACCAAATTATCTATTTTTAACGCTCCTTGAATATTCTTACTCATGGCTTAAAGGTTTGTTACTCATGATTGTGTGACCTTGAAATACACACTACCCACCCGCCCCACCATACTTCCTATGTCACTTGCTGATATTTATTTTATTTTACAAGCTTCTCAAGATGATATAAAACTGTTTAGTTAAGAGTACCCTAGCAACAACTCACAAACTCCCTTCTTGCAACAATATAAAAACATAAATGACTGTTGCCTCATTTTGTAATGAAAAAAAAGATCGGCATAAACGTTGGTGACCTTAATACTTTGATTATCGAGTGCACCCTAGTTGGATAATGTTAACTTTCATTGGCGGGAGCCATCTTAATATCAGGTGAATAAAGTTTTACAAACATTTATAGATTAAATTATATAAAATTATATTTTCATCATATTACTGATATTTGGCTAAAATACAAAGCAAGATTTGTACAAAGCAGTTTTTCAAATCATGATAATACATAATTTACCATCAGGTGTTTTCCCTAAAAAAAATATATAAATTTTTAGTAAACTATGGTATTATAGAGGAAAGGTGGCTAGAAACATATAAAAGGAACAAATTCATTTGGCCATTTCCTGTGTTTGTCCTTTGTGTTACTCCATTTACATACTACTATCTAGTGTCCTATTACTCATTACAAATTCCCTTTCTTTTCCTTTAGTTTTTTTATTAGTTTACTGTTTGAGGAAGTTGAGTTCCAATAAAATGAAACCTAGGTCAGGGAATGGACAGTAAAGATAGATTTTATTCAAGCGGCAGCCATTACCTCTTTGTTCAATGGTGGCAATGTAAAGTGTGAATTGTGTTTTTTTTCCATTGTAAAAGCCATAATGTGTTTGTTCCTTATATGTTTACATCCACCTTTTCTGTACCTACTTCCAAGTATAATACAATTACCTTATAAAGAGAAAAGAGGTTTACCTTATTGAAACTTAGCAACTAATATTGGAAGTTGTATGTTTGTTAAAAATTTTATTATATTTTCGATAAAAAATAAGGCACTGTGGTTAGTTTTATTTTGTCACTAAGTTAGTGGTGTTCTTGAATGAGAAAACAATTTATAACATTAACATTACTACATTAAAAATGTTAATAAAAGCGTATACATATTTTTTTAAAACATTCCACATCTATATTCTGAATTTAAAATTTGAGTTTTTATTTTTAAAAACTTGCTTGTGAATGAATACCATTGTTTGGGCTTGTATGAAAGTAAAATGGATGTAAAATGATAATTTTAATTAATTGTATTTAATTTAAATTTCAATGAGTTATTGTTTTTGAAGATTTCATATTGATTTTGTTACATACTTTGTATATATATAGGAAATCATCAAATTTTGAGTGTAAAAATTATTTTTAATGGTGGTAGTGTGTAAGCTAGTATATTAAGTGTGAAGTTGAACTCAAGCATTTCGTGCAATGTGAAAATCATGTGACAGTGATGAGAATTAATTGGGGAACAAGTCATTTTTAGTGATTTAGCCTAGGACATTCTTTAAAAAGGTTTTAACACTCAATACCATTGTTATTGCGCCATTTTGACAACATATATCACACACCTATATGTTGTGTGGTTTTCAATTAAAAACTATTTTGTAACCAATTCTAAATTACATTCTAACAGAGAGAACTTAAAAGCTATAAATATAAAAAAAAAGCTTGTGCGAATCCAAGACTTTAAAACTAAAATCGAATGTGAATCTTTTCTCATCAACTTGAATCAAACACTAGGCTAAATTATATAATTTTTTAATTGAGTCCTATATAAAAAAATAAGGTCAACTAAAGTTAGGTCAAATTCACTATTTTATGACTCTCCACTTTACCTTCCTGAATCATGGAAAAAGTTATGAACATTCTTTTTTATAATCCATTTCATTATAAAATTCATAAATTCAGTTAAGTAATATATTAATGGTCTGGGGGCGTTTGTGTATTATGTAAGCACCTTAAAGGGACAGGGTGGTTTAAGCTTTGCTTATTTTTGCTGACAAGGGAATAGAGGGGGTGAATAATGGTTATGTAAAACAAAGGATAAAAGGTGCCAAATGGCTATATTACTCCTGTCATGGTCCAGTCTGTGTTTTATTCTCTTCTGCTGAGTACATAAGTTTGTGTTTTGTTTTAATTGTGAACTTTGAGGCCTGCAGTTTCTGGTGCCACTTTTTTCTATACACATATATTACTGTTTCCAGCCTTTTGTCCTGGGTCAATTTCTGATTCAAGTAATATATTTTTCCACCAATGGTTGGCTAGGCCTGCCGTAGATTCATATGCTTTATAATCTATCTTAAGACTAAAACAGACTTAAGGTGTCAGACTAGTTTGCTGGCAAGTGCGTGGCCCTATCATTCTATCCTCCTTTCGATGATATATTTACTACAGCCGTTTGGCGCCATTTTTCCTTTGTTTACATACTTAGGTGTTTATTGTGAATTTTTTGTACCATTAATCTACACCTTTATATTAATGTATAACGTTCATAAACAAATTATTATTACTGTGAAATAAATTACAAAAGAATATGACAAATGTAGAGTAAGCAAGAGAGGGTTGGGTCTGGTGTTTGCTTATTTTTGTTTACAAAAGGAGGGGAGGGTTCAAAATGGTCAAAAAGGTTGTTTAAATAATACTTGAATGCCCCTTTTGAAGCCTGATTGTCTAATTCATCCTATACTATATTGGTTCCGAACCACCAATAATTGAAAAGAAAAAAAAATATTTGTTTTTGTTAGGAGTTTAGTATTGAATCTGATATTTTCTCGAATATTTTTAAGGGCTCAGAGTATTTGATGGTTCCTTCCCTCTCATTAGCCTTTGTCCAAATAATGACTAGAATTTAAATATTACAAGATTCACAAGTTAATATGATCTAGTCAAATAATGGAAAGTATAATTAGGTGTTGAAAATGTTTGACTTTTAGATTCAAATTTCAAAATTACACTTCATTGATTCCAAATCTGGGATCTAAATATATTTAAAATTTTGAATCTTAAAATTACTAATTATATTTACAATTAATAACTAATTAAGGTGCAAAATTATAGATTGAATATAAATTCTAGTAAGATTCAGACTCATTTTTAAAATTTTGAAGCTTCGCACAAGCTTATCAGTAAAAAAATCTCAATTAGACAATTCATTAAATGGAGTGACAATTTTCACTAGTTGACTGATGTGGTTGTTCTTGAGTGATGGTTAATGCTATCGAATCCCTCGTCTAAAAATGCTGTTCTCAACCTTTACTTCTGTGGGTTCCTTCTTTTTTGTTGGGTCTGGCATAAAACACTTCCAGAGGCGCAAAGTCTCGTCTGCGCCGGCTGAGAGAATGGTGGTGCCATCTGGAGACATTGCAAGGTGCAACACTCTTGCTGTGTGTCCGTCAGTTCTGCTACCTGGAAAGTAAACCAAATCATTACCGCCCAATCCCTCGACCTAGGTTTCATTCTATCAGAATTCATCAGGGAGGAGTATGAAACGGAAGGAAGAAAAAGAAAATTGTAAAGAATGATAGGGACATGTAAAAGGAATAACATAAAGGATAAACACAGAAAATGGACAAAGAATGTGAATATACCGTAATGACCCGAAAATAAACTGCACTTTTTTTCCCTAGATAAACAGCTTTTATATAAACTTAATCACACTCTTAGATATTAAGTACCAAATTTTGTATCTTTAAGATGTGCATGTAGTAATACGATATATATTTAAATAGTTACTAATCGCCAAAACGGATGGTGTGATATGCCACTTAAAATAGATGAACCTTGATTTTCTGTGTATCTTATTCATGCCAACAAAAAGATGGCTGCCAAAACCTTTAAGATTAGTTTAGTCAATGCATTCTACTGGCATATATTTTTACTACTATAGGGGACAAAGTGGATTTTATTTGCCTTATAAAAATTTAGCTGCAGAATGTTGATCAAAGCTATTCTTTGGTAAGATAGTTTAGGAGTGTGTACTAAATTCGAGGTGACCTGGTGGTCTAGGGGTAAGGTGTCAGACTTCTATGCTGGCGGCCGGGGTTCAATCCTCGGTCCCAGCAAAGATTTATCTGATTACCAAACCCTTCCTTCACCTCTGACAAGACATCTTGTGAATGTGGAGAATGCCAGGCCTCCACCGTGGTTCGGATTCCGCGTTAAACTGTAGGTCCTTCATTTCATCTCACAATCACCCTACCATTACACATTAGCGTATAACCCGAACGGGTAGTAAGACGCGGTGCTAATAATAATAAATAATAATACTAAATTCGAGAGTGATAAGATGACAGACTATATTGAAAAAAATTTAACTGTAAATATTGGTTTTTTTTCTGCAAGTGATCTCAATTTGACTGGAAATATTTATTATTCTGTTCAAATGATCTCATTTTAACTGTAAATACAATTTTTGTTTTTCCTCTTCAAGTGATTTAGTATAAAGGGATCTCATTTTCAGTATAAATATTATTTTTCTTCTTCAAGTGGTTTAGTAAAGAGTGATTTGATTTTAACTATAAATATGGTTTTTTCTTTTTAAGTGATTTACATGAAGTGATTTTATTTTAACTGTATACTGTTTTTCCTATAAAAAATGGTTGCAAATTTGGAGTGAGGCTTACATTTGGGGGCGGCCTATTTTTTGGTCAATACGATACATAATTTATATGTGTATGTAAAACCTCTTTTTGCTTTATCCAATGGCAGCAATGTAAAAGGTGAACTGTGTTTTTCTTTTCAGTGTAAAAGCCATATTGTGTCATACCTTTTATATGTTTTTAACACCCTTTCGTGAACCTTCTTACACATATAATATAATTACCTCATATTTCACCCGAAATTGATCACTTATTTTACCATTAGAACTTGTGGTGTGCTAATAAGATTATTTAGTGAATCAAATATCAAAATTTCGAACGAATACCGAATAGTATAAATCAAATGGTAGTTTTTTCTTACATTTTTGATTAAAATAATATTAATTACTAAATTCCTATTAAAAGTGTGGTTTTATATTTATGCATGCAAAATGAGAAAAAATACTTCAAAACATTAATATTTGAGCTGGTATTAATAAAAAAAAAGACTGAATTTAAAACAAAATTTCAGATAATTGAGAGGAACTTTTGATCCAGTTTTTTTAGATAACAGGTTTCTCCTGAATCAAATTTTTTATATCATAAGTTTTTGAAAGAAATTAAAATTAAAAAAAAATTGCATTGAGAATGTTTAACTGGGCAGTGTAGCGATTATAGTTCTTTAAATTAAAACATTATTATTACTATAAAGGATAAAATAATGAGGTGATTAATAAACAAGGTCATATTTTGATTATTTTATCATTTCTAATATTTCAAAGTGTAGTTCTATTTTCAAATATGTAAGGCCTACTTTTGTTTGTGTGATGATTAGTACTCAACCCAAAGTTTGGGTGGATCCTAAACAATTCCATTGTCAGCTGAAAACCTAGGCAGTTTCCCGTTGCTTTCCTCACTTAGCTAGAAAGTATTATTGAACATCAAGTTGCCAAGACCACCAAAATGCATACACCATGCGATAGATCCACTCCATCAATCACAGGGACTGGCTGTATACTGAATGTTATTACTATAGACCAATTATGGCTTCTTTGGTGCTTCCTGACAGCTAGTGCAATTTACCAGATCAAATTATGTATCCCTACGCCAAACCATATGATTTGCAAAAACATGTTTAGCAGCTGTCACTTTTGAAAGTCAAAACTTAAGTCTATACAAGAAACATATATTACAGTTTTATTTATGATTTTAGTTTTTATCTATTGTTGACATAGATATGTTGATGTTTTTAAAAATAATCAATATTAATCAGTCATAAATAAATAAACATCAAATAATGTTAAAATTGCTAGGGTTAGGTAATTTATTGTAGCCTACCAACAACAGGGGAGGGAGTGTCAAAACTTGTACATAGGCTATAAGAATTAATTTTTTTTATAAAATATCAAATAATGAATATTTTTACATTGTAATTCTACTCACAAGGACACATAAAATCATAACTTACCAACATTATGATAATTTGAAACTTTTTTTTTAATTTACACAACTAAAAAAAAGAGGGGAAAATATTGAAGAACATGTGTTTTTACCTTTGCTCCATCATATTGTTTATTTATGCATGAGAAGTCAACTTTATTTATATGTAGGTTATAAATCAATTATCCTTTTTTAGTAAAACCTTTGCAAACTATCAAAACCTAACCTTTTAAGAACCAAGAGGATAAAAACAATACAAGTTGACCTAAGCATGTGCAATGACCTTCGTGATACACTCTGTAGATAACATGACAAAGAGTATATCAAGAGTTTCTACAGATACTCTAAGTGTCAGTTGTTTCTTTCTGATCTTACCAGGAGTTTCAACTTCATCCATTTTGTTGCCCTTCAGAGTTTTTTCGAATACTTCAAAAATCCTAAAATTTGAGGTTTAGCCTAGTGGTCAACACAACACAATCTTAGGGTTAAAATATATATTTTATAGTCTTGGTACAAAGACTTTAATTTTGTAATAATGTTTATTGATCACTGAGAAACACTAGCTATTTTTTTTATCACACACTTCAATATTATATTGGAAAAATAATTATTTAAAGATCACTAAAAACCGTCTATTTTCCAAGAATAACATGCTCACACTTCAAACTACTATTCAGAAAAGAACACATGGAATACTAGGTAGCCAAATTAATATTAAAAACAGACACTGTATTATTAAAATTTGTAATAAAACTACTAACAGTAACTCAGATACGCCTACATACTCAAACAATAAAGTATTTTGTTCGCTTCAACTTGTGGACAAACGCCTGTGGTTTTATTAATTGTGGTTTTATATGATAATTTACTGTTATAATATATATTTAAAATGTTAGAATTTTAATAAAAATAAAAATAATAATAATAATAAAAGCAAGCTTATTAATGAATGCGGTACTTCTTCAAAAGAAATGTGACACGTACCAATGCTGGAGTTATACCCTTATATTACTCATACCCTGAAAATGATTGTCTCGCCACCCATCTCTCTGCAAAACATGGCCTACAACTTAAAAATAAAAATCCTGCATGCAAAACTGACTTTAGCGTGATAGCGCACCACTTGTGGGCCCACCACGGGTTTATGACAAGTGGTGTGATATTCATTGGTGCGATATTGCACCCCTTGGCATGAAACTTTGTGCACCGTTACAAGTGGTGCGATATTGCACTCTCATATGCTGGATCAGCGCACCAAGTTATTGCTAAAACATTCTCACAGCCGATCCAACGGCACCAGCTAAATCTTGTCTGTAAGTATAATAAATGTTGCTAGATGGCACCATAAGCCTTTATCCTGAATATTAAGCTTAAGTTCATACCTTCCTCAACAGAACACACTGTAATGTCAACCAAAAGTATATTCTTGCACAAATGAATTATGTTATTTCCAGTTGTTTACACTATAGAGTGAATATGTTTTTGATTCCTGTATTTTTCTTTATTTTATTTCGATTCGAGTGTTTGTAGTTGCTACTTTTTTTTTTTTTTACAAAAGTTTATATATTCTTTATTGTTTTATTCTTGTTTTCTTCACAATAGTTTTTACTATAAGTTATATAGGCCTAGGTGTTAGTACAATATTTTTTTTATAACAAGGCAATAGCGGCTCCAAGTTCTAGGTTAGATGACTGACATTTTAGATTATTTAGATAATTACTATAAATAATGATAGTGAATTTACACATGAATGTGACTCTAATTTATTTATTATTTAGGCTGGTTTATTATTTATTTGCTGCATGAAGAGTGTTTTTTAAAACACAGGTGCTAACTCCAAAAGTATTTAGGCCTATATGCAATTTAACTAAAATTGATTTAGTTTAGAAACGAACAATACTACAGACACCAAACTTTTCAGATTTTACAGAAATAAATTATCTTTCATTCAGTAGAAGTGATGAAGTCAAAAGGCAAAAATTCAATATTTTTTACACTCATCTATTGTATAATGATATGACTTTTTATTATATAATTCTAACATGCTTAGCAGATAAGTGTGACTTTTTATTTGTAAGAATTGGCCTGAGTTTCTTACACCGGTCTCATGAAAATATGCCGAGTACAAAAGGGTTAAGTTAGCTAGGCTTCGGTATCTAGGTTTGACACCCCTTAAATGTTATCTAGACTTGTCACCCCCTTAAATTTTTTTAGGTTTGAAACACCTTAAATGTTATCTAGACTTGACACCCTTTGTAATCTCTATTCTGTCTGGGCCACCTCCCTGTCTATCAACAGACTAACAAGTGCACTCAAATAGTTGACCTTGCAATATATCCTCCTCCCTTCCCCCTTCATTTTCATGCAAGGTGAAATATGGTAGAGTAGCTATTTCTATCCTTCTCTAAATGTCTCTTTCAAGCACTTTCACTAGTAAACCGAGCACAAGTCATCTCGTGCCTTCCAACTGTTTGTATCTCCACTAGGCCTTTATAAAACCTCCTCCCCCTTCTTACAACCATTAGGCAAGCACAATCTCTTGCTTTCTGGTAACATCGATATCCCCTCCAATCATATTGAACAAAGGACAAGAGTATTTTTAACTCAGTGTCACCTGATTATATGGCTACCTGCTTGTCTCGTAAACATACTGATCTAGGCGAGACTTTTAAGAGATTTATGACACAACTATTTACTCTTGCTGTTCAAAGCATCTATCTGGAGTTTCGAATAGCATAGTCAGTTGTTAATTAATCGAAATTTAGAATATTCGCACACCCCTAATTACGACATTATTCAATTAGTAATAATTTTTGTGATGTACAAAACAAAAGAAAACGCAAACATTCTAACATATATATTGTGTATTTTTATTGGTAAAGTTTCATAATTGTCGAAGCCTAAATAATTTTCAAAGCTAAGTCAAAGTTTTCAAAGCTATGCACACCCTTATTTTTTTATCACAGCATTCTTCTACCTGTTCAGGTTATATGCATAATTACTCTAATGGGGTAGGGATGAGGAAGGAAGCCTTTTAGAGGTAATCTAGCTGCATTTTCATGCAAGGAGAGTGGAAAACCATTTATGAAAAATCATCCCAGTAGACCCGACCAGGATTCAAACCTCAATATCATCATCAGGCCAGTCTAACATGAGAGTGACACCTTAGACCATTCGGCCACTGCAGTGATTACCTCCCCTTAATGTAACCAACCTTAGAAAGTGCAGGATACCTCCAGATGGTAATTTGATGGTTTGAAAAGCCATGGCCAGATACTAGCTCCTTTAAGTAGAAGACCACTGAAGAGAACAGACCTGAAACATATTAATTATATCAAAAAAGGTGTGCAGCGCAAAATAATGGATCTGGCCACATGCAGCCTGCGGGTTGACATAATTGTATTACAGCCTTAGAAACCTTTATAGGGCACCAAAAATTCATTGGAAGTGTAGGGGTTTAAAAGAAGGCCTCAAGTAAGTAGGAGGAAAACATAAATTTAGTCACATGGTGGAATGGGGTCTTCTAAGTAAAATAATACTTAAGTAGGGTCGCACCCACAAAAAGGTTTTGTGCCACTGTTCTAGACCATTCAACCACTAATGCTGGGTTTTTTTTTTTTTAGTCCAACATTATTGCAGGAAAAATCAACAACCAAAGCGCAAACAATTAATTGACTGCTTAACTGAATTTACATCAATGAGTGTTTCCAGTCTGTGGCCGGGAACAGTTTTTTACTCAAACCATTTATCTTCTACCACTGGCTGACTAGGCCTATCATAGCTTCATATGGCTTATAATATAACTTAAGACTAATACAGGCACAACATCCAGTTCCCAGCTGTCATTTATTAATATAAAAGGGTAAACCCATATTTTCATCAATGATAAATTCTTGAACATGCCGGAATTGGCCCAGAGAACCCTTAGCTCGATAGGTAGAAACGTCCCTGATTAAGCTAAGGAATTTCATGACTCAACTGAATATATTAGGGCACTGCGAGTACTCGGATTTCAAGCTTCACTCACTACATTGTGGTCCTTCTGTGCTCATATGTGCCCGAAATTGAACATTTGTGATTTAAAATTAGGCATTCTAGAAAACATTTAATTTCGAGGGATAGCTTAATCCTTCCCTAATCATAGCCTGTAGAAAAATTGAGTTAAAGTTGGATCGCCTTGAAAATGTTATCTAAAAGACCTAGTTTCACAGCACAAATGAGCATGTTCAGGCACATACGAGCAAAAACAAAGCACAAATGAATTGTGAAAACAGAATTTTGTTGCATTGATTATTTCATAATATGGCGACCAGCTCTAACTTGATTGTTCTACAGGTTATGGTATAAGGAAGGCTCAAGTTGGCCCTCCACATTAAATTTTTAACAGGAAGCCTAATTGTAAGACAAATGTTCATTTTGGGCCATATGAGCACAAACGATTGGTGAAAACAAAATTCTGCTACAATGATATTTCAAAATGTGGCGGCTGGCTTGAACTCGCTTTTTCTACAGGTTATGTTATAAGGAAGGCTCGAGTTGGCCCGCCACATTAAATGTTTTCTAGAAGAATGACTAATTTTAAAGCACAAATGTTAATTTAGGACACATTAGAGCACAAACGGAGCACAACGGATTGGTGTAAATAAAAATTTTAAATGTAATGTTTTTTAATATGTGGCGGGCTAGCTTGAGCTCAAGTTGGCCCGCACATTAAATATTATCTAAAAGGGCTAGTTAAACAGCACAATTGTTCATGTTCGGGCACATATGGGTACAAATAGATAGCGCACAAGCGATTGAACATAAGAAAAAATAATATATATATTCTTATTGGCAATGAGGCGGGCCAGCTTGAGTTATATAATATTTCTCTGCCCTTCTCTAAATCTTTCAAGCTCTTTCACTTGCTAAACCAAACAAATAACTGTTGACAGAGCACAATAAGTCATGCATCTCCCCAAATTATTTGGCTTTCTAAGTGGTAAAATAACCTCCTCCCCATCCCAGCCACCAAGTTTGCTAAAGCACAAAAAAAGAAGACTGTCTACAAAAGAGATTAACAGTTAAGAGATCAGCAGTAACTGCTACAACACTAGCACCCCTTTGTTTTGTTTCCTTGAGCACTATGTTTCGTTTCCCACCAGAAACTTTTTGGGAAAGGGTCATTCTCGCCCGACCAATGGGAATTAATAAATTCTTGACCTTTTCTTGACGGTTCGGGATCCGTCCACCCATAATAATAAACAAAATATGAAACACTTCCAATTTCTAACTGTTTATGATTCTTACATTTTCTTATAGGGTAAATTAAGTTACTGAAGCAAATTTTGGGGAAATATTAGCTTATTAAAAGGTCAATTTTACTAACTTTTTATCAAGACAGCGTAGAAACACTCAACAATAATGTAAAGTGATAGTGAAGGTAGCCAACCTTAAAAGATAGTTAGGTTAGGCCTAGATATAAACAAACACACTTATCTATTTCTTCTTACATTTCTCACTTCTACAAACTTTCAAAGTTGGCACATTGTTTTGAATTTTCGAAATTATTTATTTTTTCATATGAAGAGACATTAATGAAACAGGAATATTTCCGAAAATTCAAAATAATGTGGAACTGTGCAAGGTTTGAAGGAGTGGGAAGGTAAAAGTTTAATAAGACATGAAGAGATAAGTGTGTTCCTATCTTACTATTCTTTCAGTTTGGCTTAACTTCACTATCACTTACTTTACAATGGCTGTATCCAAATAGTCTACTTCACACGCTGTTGATCCTTGATGTTCACTTGAGAGTTGCATTGGCAATCACGTGATCAAGTGGAGATCAGTCTGAATAGTCATGAAGTGTTCCGATACACTCTTAACACACCCTTGATTGCGGTATTTTGACTGGCAATTGTTTATTTTTTCGTCTGCTAGAGATAGAGTTCTTAGAGTAATGTGATCTGGGATAACGAGCTGATAGATGTTTTAGAATTGTTTCTAAACTCATTGGTAGGAAGCAGCACTGTGGACTCAAGGGTGTGTGAAAGATAGTTTGCCGTCCAATTAGTGTAATGCAGCAGTCTTCTATCTCAAGTGGGTGAAAAGTGTACATTCATCAAGTCTGCATCAAGCCAAGTGTACTGACTATTCTGATACAGCCAGTATTGTGTGGTGTTTCTACACTATCTTACTGTACATTTCCAAGCCATCATGCAATTATTCACTTTTTTTTAAATTGTTAGTGTAATTTTAATGTCCTTAAAGACATGAGTGTTTAAACCATCTGAATTATTCTTTTTATTAGGCACATATTTTTATTTGAATGCTGTTCTTATTTTTAAATTGTTTTTTTTTGTGTTATTTCTAATTTATAAACCGATATTTCCATTTAATTTATTTTCCTAGAGTACATATTTATATTAATAAAAATGAGTGTCATTCGTATTTTAAGAACATGTGATTAGATATATTTTTTAAATATCAAATTTTAAAGATGTAATATTTACATTTAAAATAAATATATACTCTTAACATTTTAAAATTAAGAATATACGCAAACTCGACTCAAACTCAGGAGTTTTTAGAAATACTCACTTGAGTTTGACTCAAATGAAAAGAACCCAAAAATTTATCTATATTATAATGAATGTCAATATTCTAGTTATTATTTCTATTTTCTATTGCAAATAAAGAATTACCATAGTAAGATAAACTTCTTTTGTTTGCCATGTTTTCTAAGGTTCAGATTCATAAAATAGCAGATACAACCCATCTCTGACACTAAAGTTCATTCTCTCAACTTTTTTTCCTTTTCCCAAAAGGTCTTAGGTTTGTACATACACTATTTAAATTAATGGACTAGGAATAAGGAAGGTTGAATTTAAATCAAGTGTACCCATGTTTTCATGAGAAAGAGTCAGAAACCATTTTGGAAAAAACACCCGACCAACGTCGAACCACAATCTACCTGTCTTCGGCAGTCTGGCCTATTGCGAGAATGATTCATTAGATCAGGGGTCAGCAATAGGTCGATTTTGCAACAATTGTCAGTCGATGATGTAGGAAAACTACATCGTCATGAAAAGGAAAGCTTACCTTGCATTATCTCACTATATTATAGCTTATAAAATAGGTCCATAGTGTAAACCATCGGCGTAAGATTGATACCTTTCAGAGTAAACAAAGTGTACATTTTATTTATTTTCTATAAAGGCTAGGACATAAGTATTGGAGGAAATACCGAATTCAAGGAATAAATACAATCTGGGAGGAGAAAAAAAAGGGCCTGGAAAAATTACCGGACTCCTGCATTAGATCATGTGGCCAATGAAGCGGGCACCTTCTGGTTATAAGAGAACTTACTTGTGACTTTGTGTCCAATGTGTTGAGGCATATTCCTGTGTTGCAATTCCAGAAACGGATAGTTCTGTCTGCAGTTCCCCCTCCGCTAGCCAGAATGTTGGGCTGCCAAGGACACCAAGACAGTGCTTTCACTGCTGCCTGGTGGGCACTGCACAAGTTAATAAACACTTTGACGCATGTAAAAAGATCATCAAATGATTTAGATTTTCTTCATTTCAACAACACTTTTTAATGCTACACTTAAGGAATTTCAAATTTAAATCAAACTTTCATCTCCTGAAAACAGTAATGGTTTCCATATTTTTAATGTTTTAAAAAATAAAAAGACATTCTAAGAATTTAGTCATGACTTTGAAACAGACATCCGCTTGGACTTCACTTTGAAAAAACCTTAACTTCAGCAATTAAAATAGTAATAGCTAAAATACTCAATTTATGTTCGATTACTGGTATATACATAAAATAAAAATGGCGCCAAATGGCCATTTTAAATTAAACATAGAAAAAAGATACAAGGATAAGTCCTAAGCACTCACCAGAAAATTGTAGACCTCAAAGTCCACAGTTAAAAACACAACAAACATATGCATTCACACAAAATTGCATATTTTCTATATTATACATAATGTATATTACATAAAATACCTAAAACTGTAAAGAGGTTGTGGCTGGGAGTGCTTCTCTCCGCCAGCTACTGGCCACACACATAACATGTTGTCGTTGCCACCACTAGCCAGGTATTTGCCATCAGGTGACCATTTCAAACCACACACCTGTAAAATACAAACATATGTAATACAGGTTTAGACACAAGAGTAAAGGGTGGGGGCAGTCGAATACTTAAGTATATTAAAGATTCGAGACTCAGATCTTTAAAGAAATATATCTTTTCAATTCTTCAACTGAAAGTTGTTTTAGAGCTCTAGTACTGTTTATTGGTGGTTCAGAATTAATTATAAGATGAACCTAACAACCAAATCCTGTACTAGTAATTTAACACTTAACTGAATGTATGAATGTTATAATGAATAGACTATAAAAATTTTAACATTACTATTTGTGTTTTCTAAGTTTATATTTCTTCTTTTGTTCATAATTTTTTCCAAGATTCGGATTCATAAAATGGTGGATTTGACCAAACTCGACTAAAAAGTAAAATCAATCTTTTTAATTATGGAAAACTTTGACTACAATAAAATGTGCTCAACACACAAGAAAATATACTCAAACAATCGATCATAATCAAACTTTTGCCGACTCCTGATTTAAAGGTTCTAATCCAGGGGTGATAGTAACTAACTTCTATAGTTGCTAACATGTTTTTACAGACATTAAATATTGTAGATTATAAAAATCATTACCTTATCAAAACATTATATCAAGTTAAGCTCTTAAATATCCAACATATTATACTGTCTAATCATTAAACAACAACAACAACAATAATAACAATAATAATATATAACATGAAAAAAAATATTATTAGCAGCACTAAACAAAAAATGATTTAAAAAGAATTTAAAGTGATTTTTTTGTTATAAATTTTCTTGTTTTCAAAACTTTGCTCGTTAAAAGTGACAGCTGATTAACATCGGTCTATCAAATCATTATGTTTTGGTGTAGGATACATTCTAGCAATCTAGTAACTTTTCTAGAAATTTTCTGTTCTCTTTCTATCAAAATCAGACTTCAGTATTTAACCAATTTTTGCTCCCCATCTCAACTGTATCTAGTGATCTTACGACTTTCTCTTTCCTTCTTATAGAGCTGTTTGCCACTTTCATTTTATTTCTTGCACATAACTCCAACAGCCTTCCCTTCCCAAGGCCTACCAACTGTTGAAAAAGGTTGTGATAGTCTAGAATAATAGCCTACACTTAAAATGGCGTCATTTTCCAAATTAACACTTAAAATGATAGGTGAGACTTTAAAAAAAAGCTATCTTGAATATTATAGTAAGCAGTAACAACATAATGCTGAAAGAAACATGTCATTTCTGATGACATTCTGATGAAGTGAAAATGTTAATTCAGAAATATTATACCCAAGCAGAGTTTTTAATTTTTCTGAATTGACACAATTACTCAATCAGAATGTTATGTGAAAATACATGTTTGTTTCAAAGTAAAATTCCCACTGTGGGTCAATAGCTCCATGATTTAATGTTACTGCTGTGATACAGTACACTCTTAGAATACTAAATGGTGAACCAATTAAATGTTTGGATACGTTGGGAGGGTGGGCCTAGAGCCTAGAAAGCTAAGTCATTGTCATTTTTCTAAATCAAGATAATTCTGACCTCCTGCGTGTGCCCTCCAGAGACGGTGGCTACTTGATAATCTCTCTGCCGTACATCATAGTGGTTGATGACCCCGCTGCGAGCACCACTCGTCACAACATAAGAGTTCCAACACAGTGAGCTTACCCGGGCGGAGTGGCCAGTCATTTTACGAACACTTTTCATAGTAGTACAGTCCCAAAGCTGGAAACATTATTCTATAAGATGTTTTATTTTATATGTGCCTATTAGAATTTTGAAATGAATTGTGAATTTTTCATTTTGGAATTATTTTAATCAATATATAACTAAGAAATTAGCTTTAAAAATTATTCTGCCATGTTTTATTATGCTAGTAGTTGGTTAGGTGTAAGAGTAAGCACAAGCCTTATACACACCATTAGAGCTATAATATGATTAATTTCACCATTTCCAGTTTTAACCCTCTTTCTTATAAGAGCCGAATTCCACACCACTATCCCTTTTATTTTTAATAACATGAATATTTCTACACAAGCCTATGCTATAAGCAATAACTCAAAATGTAATTAACATATTACGTTGACATACTTGGAAACAACTTATATTAGGGATCACATTGATATTACTAGGAACTACATATTATAGTCCAAACCAATTATTTAATTAATATTTAAAATTAGTTTTCAACGCAAACTCCCCTTTCCTGGTGGTATTCAAGAAAACAATAAATTCTACAGAGGTGCAAGTCATGCATTTACAAATTACAGGGCATTCAAAATCTGAGCTGTGCCAATAATCCGATGTTACCGGCAAATCAAATACTCCTATGTAGGCCATCATTCCTTCCTCAGTAGTTTCATACCACTCTTGATCCACTTTACATATTTTTTGCTGCCTAAACTTGGAATATTTATTTGTATGTTCTGCAAAGTACTGAAAAATGTTATTACCTAACCTTAGTTTAATATAACATAGTTCATTGGAACCTACAGGTAAGTCATGCACAGGACCAGTATTGCCCACATATTCATTTGGAACATCAAATTGTAGACTGTCAGTAAATGTCAACAAAGGTGGTTGAAAACGCCTTACAGCAGCAGCACAATCACTACCCACATTTAAATTGTTTTACAGATCACCATCACTTATATCAAATAATTCAGAATCTTCATTATCATTATTACACTCGATATCAATATCGTTATCATCAGAACTATCAGATTCACTGCTAGATATGTCTTTATTGAGCTCCAAAGGAATCATATTTTCTTCTAAGAAGGTAATTCTAAAGCAAAACTAACAACACTAAGAAAAAAATAAATTTAATAAGAGATAGACCTCTATAAAAAAAAATCCTAAATATATAATAGTTAGCAACTATCCCAACAGATGGCTTGGAGAGTGTTGAAATACGGTGAGCGCTTTTGAGCATTTAGCCCGGGAATGACAAATTAACGGCAAGTGCTTGGGCCAGGAAAGGGTAAAATCACAGTTTCTCAACAAAACTTAATACACTCACAGTTTCTAGCATCCATTAGTTTAAAAAGCTCCAGGCAAAGAGGAATTGAAAATTCCCTGATTTTTAATAATGTGATGCAGAATATAGGCCTTACCACCGGTTATCTCAGCGAATGAACAATAATTGTTTTGACACATAATGAACAAGCCTGTACCCGGTCATGCTGGTACCACAACCAGGACTTTCAAACCTGCTACACCACCAAAATATTAAGAGCACAGTGGAACAATTCTCAACTCAGACCGTGGGAAATGGCCTATAAAAAAATCAATTTTACTACTATTAGCTTTTTCTCCAATTAAGTATTAAATATTTATCTAACATATTATTTATATTGATAACCACAACCCAAATACTAAACAGTTGGCATAGTGTTATTTCTAACGTTTCTTTTTAATTCAAAATTGATTTAAGTCAGTGTTTGTATGAAGTGTATTCTCGCTTCTCTTTTTGTTTGATGAAGGCAACAGCGCCAAAATATTATTTAATTTGTGTTTAAATGTGTGTTTGAGTAGTTCTACTATAGGAGATAGAAGAAAGGACACTTAGATAGTTACATGTAAAAGGGATAACATAAAGGAAAAACCACATAAAACACAGACCTGCATTCAGTACATAAACTAATGTTTCTTCTATTTGGACTGTTACCAGTTGAGAGCGGTAAGTGTTGTAGTTAGGGTTGCACAAGTAACTAGCCCATGTCTGAGCTAAGCATGCGCATTAGATTTTTGAAGCTTCCAGCCGCACAAAGTTCTCCAGATAAGAGGTCATTGTTCTTCAAATCCTTTAGTAATCCATTCCCACCCCATGCATTTCCATTTTGTAAGCTTGGCCGAACCCAACACTTGTGCTTTTTTTTTTTTTTCGTGGTGTACTTGCAAACATTACTACACAAGCAGTGGCCACCGCTAAAACATCATCTTTGTCCCACATGTTGCCACAAAATATAAGCTGTGTCCACAGTTTAGATACAGTGTTGCATCTAGTTTTTAAATGTAGAAAACAAACACCAAAATGATACAACAATGTTCTTCCAGTGTAGACACTATATGGTTTGTTGACCGAAGGTGATTTAAGTAATTTTAAAATGCAAAAATCTTCCAACATAGTACAACAAAAAAGTTGCTTTATGTTTCTCTAATATGAAAAGACAGCTACTTAACCTAACAAATTCCTAGATTTTTTCAGTTTCCTGGAAACCCCTCTAATTTTTCTTTACCACCGCGTTTTAATACCTGTTCATGTAATACACCTATATACTACTTCCGCTAAAGTTATTTTAGGATGAGGAATTTTATATTTAGAGGAAGTGTACCAGCATTTGTGTGGAGAGTGTGGATTGTGGAGTGTGGAGAGTGGAGATTAGAACCTCATTCAACTCATCAATGGTGGTCTAGTTTACTGCGATCGTAGTGCCTTAGAATATGTGGCTACTGAAGCAAGCACACCTCTATTGATAAACTTATCTAACCACAATAAGACCCTGAATCAAAGACATCCAAGTGTTTAAAAGTCTCTTTGAAAGGTTTTTTTTTAAATCTATCCTGAAGTAATAATAGTTTTGTGTGTTGATGAAAAAATGAAAATTAATTTTGTTCTTAAAAGGATTAGTTTTTAATAAAAAGGGGGTAAAAAATTATATTCTTACAGTAGTATTAATGTTCTACTAGGAGTTGATATATTGTACTGTACTATTACATAAAAAAATATTCTTGAAGTGTGTCCTTAATTTACAGTGCCAGGTGATCATGTTAACATGTAAACATGTTGGAAAAATATAGGTAATATGTAAATAACGAATGTTTCGTACCTGTACAGATCCTAGAGAGTTTCCGACGGCCAGGTGAGTGGCCCCATCAGTCATCCAAGACACGGAGCAGATGTAGTCATTTCCCTCTAACGTGAAAAGGCGTTCAATGGTGCCTGTAGTGGCATTCCAAAGGTACAGTGCGTCATTGAGTGCCACTGCCAGAATATTATTGGCGTTCCAGTCTACCAGGTTCAGGTCTAACAAAAAGAAAGAAAACAGTATAGCTCAATATTTACTGGGGTTGGGCTTATATTCATACATAATGCATATATTAGTTAGTGAATAGTACATAGCGTTCAGTATAAAATTCATAAGAAAATACACCAGTTTATATTAAAATGTAGTAATCAAAGAATACTTAAATCTATCATGTTTTTTTTATAGAGAAATTGGTTTATTATATATTATCATCATCATCATCATCATCGCGTCTTACCACCCATTCGGGCAATATGGACTTACACTAATGTGTAATGGTAGGGTGATTGTGAGATGAAATGGAGACCTTCAGTTTAACTAGAATCTGAACCATGGTGGAGACCTGAAATTCCACACATTCACAAGTTGTGATTAATAAACATCTTGTCAGAGGTAAAGGAAGGGTTTGGCAATCAGATAAATCTGTGCCGGACCGAGGATTGAACCCCGGACCCCCAGCACAGAAGTCTGACACCTTACTCCTAGACTGCCAGGTTACGAAATTGGTTTAACCTCCTTGCTCTAACAGGTCATCATCCTAAATTGTTTCCAGCCTATTGTTGGGTCAGTTAGTAAATTGTCTCCATCTTTCTTCATTACTCTAGTCCATTCTTCTCCTCTCACTCACACACTTAATGTTATCTGCTAATCCCGTCACCCTTGTGGTTTTTTTCTCTTCAAATTTCGACTACATCATTCTCCTTAAGACCCTCTCCTTTCTAGCTTCATCTGTGTCCATAACATCTCACCCTTGATCCTCCTATCTCATGTTCCTCCTATAGACCACCTATATCCTAAAAGTATTCATTTATAATCCTAGTTCTCCTCTTTGCTCTAATAGATAAAGTATCTTATTTAAATATACTTCCCTTAAGGATTCACTCAAAACCAATACAATAAAATGTATATTTTAAAACATCAATTCAACCTAATTTGAGTGGTGCCCATACTATTTATTAAATCAAATGATACTTGTTTTGATTTAATCATTGTCATGAATACTATAGTAGGCCTAGACCTACTTTCAATAATGGAATCCAAAATGTAGTACTTTCCCCTTTATTTTAATCGTATTTACACTTGTAGTCACTAGCATCGACTTAAAGAAAATTTGTTAATAACAAACTTGTATGGCTACCACAAGGAATTTCCAACAACAATAATGATATTTTCAGTCTGTGTATATAATGAATGACCTTTGATTGACTATAGCCTCTCCTTGCATTCTCGTTAGCTGATAAATTTCAAGTTGAAAAGAGTTGTCTATGCTCAACTCCAAGCATAAACATGTTAAATCACCTTTATGCACTATGTACCACTCACCATGTCTCCACTATTAGGACTAACATTGAAAATAATGTGTTACAACTTCTTGCGCACCATATGCTATACGCTATTCACCATAAGTTATGCATGGATTAAGCCCAGTTCACTGACAAGGTATACACCAGACCCACAGTCCCCAGGTAAAATTGGCTGCACTCACTGGGAGAACTTGAACCCTTCAACCCGAGAATCAGTAGGTGCAGTCCCAAGTGACATCGCTATCAAACAGGCATTTTTAAAAAACAGTTCAATCTAAAATTGGTTTTACTTGAGAGCAAACAAAAATTGCCTTCCAGTGTCAATAAACTGTCTTTCACAAATTCAGGTTCAGGTAGCGATCCCACCCTCCTTTCCATAACCAACCAAAAAAATGAGCTTACTCAGTCTATGGATTACAAAGAAAATCTATAGACTGCAAATTACAAAGAAAACATAGCATAAAATGTTCCTTTTTTGTTCAAGCGAATTTTTCCAAATTGTCTAGCTCAATAACAAAAGGAATGGACACATCGTAAAATGGAACACCTGATAATAATTAATTAATTACATATGATATAGCTGTTTTTAATAAATATTTTTGTATTATTTTTTGTCTTTGAAACTTTAACAAAAGTTAAATCAGATTCTATGTGAAAACTGTAGAGGCATTAAGAAAAACATTAACGTTTTAAGTAAGAACCCCTACAGAAATAAGTTTTAGAGATAATCAAAAGTACTAGTCAAGTATTAAAAAAACTTACAGTAGTCATCCAAAATATCTGGAGCATCCAAGATTCTGTCTGGTGCTTGTGGAATGTAGCGAGAAGAGCTTTTGGTCGACGGAGTCTTGGAGTGACTGTATACCACCTTCAGGGATTTTGAAAACCCTGCAATACAATTACTGTTCTGTACATTTAAAAACACAATTTACATCAATACAAAATTCAAATTGTGTATCCTCCCTATGTAAGGAGATTTTTAAATCATCCTGTACAGGATCAAAGCAGATAATTATGTGAATTGTTGCAATGAAATTGTAGATGTCATTAATATAATAATTTAATTGTCTCTAACATTTATAAAAAATTATCAGTATACAAGTTAGTCAGATAATATTTAGTACAAATACTTGTGAAATATTAATTTTGTCTATTTGTTCTTAACACATATTTTTGCTCCACATACACACTGCTCTAATAAGCAGACTATTCAGATATCTCATTCATTACCAGGATGGCCACTCAAAATCTGGAATAAGATTTCACATAGTTATCAGGTTCACCAAGTAAAAAGAGATCTTGGATTGCTTGATTTTTTAAAAAGCCTTTTACTCTGATTGTGAAACTTTGAACAAATGTTTGGTAAACGATGTGCTGTGCAAGCTGCCAAAGTTTAATATTTGAAGCATTATGTAGCGTTGTTTTGATGTCACAGAACAAATGGTTGCAATAACATTTCTGTAAAATCATCACATATATTTTTAGTTAAAAAATCCTCAATTTCAATGGATTTTTTTTTACTGGCAGTAGCTGTCCATTGTGAGAGTAAATGATTCAAATAAAGGGCTTTCAAATACTGTTGACCACTGGATAGTCATTAGAGAGATAAATGCATAAATAGGTTTAATTTGGGGGTGTACCTATTCAGTAAAACCGATTACAAGATACCAGATTGTTTAAAATAATTGTTAATGCTTCAATTATTTACACCAATTAATCCAGATTATCGATTATTTATTAATAACTAACGGGAAATTACTTAAGAGAATGATAATAGTTTTTGTAACAAATACAAAAAGATTGTTTGCATACAAAACAATATTTTATACATAGCCGGCAAAAGTTGGAACTAGATTGTTTGTTTTATCAACAATATGAACTTATATTTCGTTATCTGGTTGTGTAATCTTCGCATAGCCCACAGCCCAGATGCAGTGTGTAAAAGTGGTTTTTTGCGATTCTGATCACTAAAGCCCTACCTAGAAAATTTTGAATTAAACTTTACTTTTAAAAAATACAATTAAGTAACATAATCATCGCCGAGGCACTAATAATTGCCCGATAACAATTCATCAATATTCGTATAAGTACACCCGTAGTTTGAATATATATTGTTTTTAGCATCACTTATTACTACCCATTTAGGCTATATGCTTATGTACTAATCACGCTAATGTGTTAGGGATGATAAAGGTTGAATTTAGAGGAAGTGCACCTGCATTTGTGTGGAGAGTGAGAAACCATTTAGAAAAAGAAACTTCAGTACATCTGACTGAGATAGAACTGTAATCTCCCCATCATCAGCAACCTAATTTATTGCTAGATTAGCGTCTTAGACCATGCAGCCAACGAAGAGGGTTGAATATTTTGTTCATAGCCTCTATACTTTACTTATGGTGGGGGCTCTACAACTCATAGTTTTTAGAGAAATAACTTCTGTGGAACATAAAAAATCTAGTTGGCATAGTGTAGATTAATTATTACATTTTTTTTAAAAGTTCAGAATCAAAATTCCTGTGACATATGTTCAGCCCCGGATTTGACAGCACCTACGCCCATGGGCCTAATAAAAGTGTTTGCCCCTTTGTTCTACAATACATTAAAAACAAATAAAACAAACTATTATTTTATCTAAATTATTTTAAGAAATCCCTATTTTAAGAAGTAATACAATAAAGAATATTTATTATTATTATTATTAGCACCGCGTCTTACTACCCGTTCGGGTTGTACGCACTTACACTAATGTGTAATGGTAGGGTGATTGTGAGATGAAATGGAGGACCTACAGTTTAACGTGGAATCCGAACCACGGTGGAGGCCTGGCATTCCCCACATTCACAAGATGTCTTGTCAGAGGTGAAGGAAGGGTTTGGTAATCAGATAAATCTGTGCGGGACCGAGGATTGAACCCCGGCCGCCAGCATAGAAATCTGACACCTTACCCCTAGACCGCCAGGTCACCGGAGTATTTATTAAATCGTTAATAAATAGCAATGTAGGGTATTTTGATAAAAGCCATTTTTTTTAAACAGAAAAGCCTACAATGAAAGAGGTTTTCACATTGCCCCTCACCTTTTCACTAGCAAATGAAAGAATCACATATTCATAGTTTAATTTTACACCAATTTCATTTTCAATTGCAAGGACTGCAAAATGATTTAATCTTTCCTGAGTTTGTGATGATCACAGATGATTTTTAATGCTAGCCAGAGCAGAAAAAGACCGTTAGCTGAACAATTTGTAGATGGAGTGCTAAAGTAAATCTTCAAGCAGACACAAACATTTGGATAAAGATCATGAAGGTGTTTTTCTTTTACCATTTTGTTTAAAAGTGGTAAAGAGGTGCAACACTTTTTGTATCTAAAGTTATGAGTAAACTCTTCAGGTGAATACATTCAGTGGCAAATGACTCTTCGATAACTGACGAATAAAGCTGCTGAAGTTTATTTGCAGATTCATGAATTTCAAGCAGTTAGCATTAGTCATTGATTGATCACTTGAATAAATGGAGGGACATCTTTGGCTAAAATTTCAAGATGTCGTCTGCACACCATTGTGTAAGAGAGAAAGAAACTTTTGGGAATCTGTTTCTCTCTTACACAAATACAAGGCAATGTGGCATTTTAACATTGTTCATTTAATCTATTTGTATGGATAGAGGAAAGAAATAAAATTAAATAAAAAGAATAAAATACAAATAAATAACTAAACAATAAATAAAGAACAAGATATATTACTAGTGTAAAAATTTCCCTTTAGTGTTGGTAAATTTCCTGTATCGTACATCCAAAAAGGTGCGTATTTAAAAAATATATTACGAAAATTTGTCGCCCTGGTCCCGGGCCCATGCCTAAATCCGGCACTGAATATGTTCATCCACAATTTGTAGACAACTACTACAAACATTTGGGAAAACAGACTTCAGTGAAACACTGATGGATGACACAGAAAACATTCTTGTTCAAATTCTAAAATCAAATTTCATTTGGGAAATAAACTTCAGGTACACCAGTATCATCAAATGAAAATGTTCAATCTAGAAAAGCTCAAACCACCTTCTACCATTCTAAGAATTGATGCACCCACCCTTCTACCATCATTGTATGAGTGTATAGAGGAGGATGGTGAACTGCAAACCCAAGTCACCAGTGAAACTATTACGGCTGATTTTACACATCCCTACACTGCAAAAAGTTTCAGAAACACTGTCTGCCCAAGTCGCAAAAAAAGAAATTTCATGTTCAAGATTTTGCAAGTGTACAGCAAACTGCGGCAATATACATAGTAAATAAAATGTGATCAGTTGCATTGCCATGAATTAGAGCCTTTATTTGATACCAAATTTGGTTACATTAAGAATTGAATGCTGTTAAACATTTAAAACCATGTACCATATTTGGTGGCCATTAAAAAAACAACTTAAGACATTCAGGTCATGTGCCCAAGATGAAAAACATCACTAGAAACATATTTAATCATATCTGAAAAGATACCATCCACGCAAACTTTCCAACTGGACATACCCCCCCCCCCCTTCCTCATTAATACCATATATGTGGATTTAAAACATGCTGCTTAAATAAAATTATTTTTATGGACAACTTATATCCCTACAAAATCGAATTTAAGAAAATGTGTTTAAATTGTCCACATGTATGTAGAGGGTTGAAGCATAGTTAGCGGCTACCTTGATTACATTAGTAGCATTGCAACTACCAGCAAAAGCACGAAAACAATGCAGTTCAACAAGCTATTTAGTAAACAAAACCATCCATAAGCAAGACCTAAAAAGTATACACTTTACTTATAGCAAAAAAGATGTACTGCATTGTCATATATATATAAATAATGCAAATATATATGTGACGATGCATATATAATGCATACACCAATTTTGAGCGGCATTTCTTTAGACTAGATATGTGTCTATCACCAAACTCTTTACTTCCCACTTAGTATGCCATCCAAGAGTGAATGATTAAGCAGTCACAAATATCAGAAAATGTAACAAGTCATATGTTCTACATGGTAAAGTTCAAATTTCTATAACCACTCTGTAAAGTTGTGAATACAGTTATTACATTACTACATTCTAGTTATAGATTAAAGAAACCACATTTTGAATCACCCATGCAGTGAGGAAAACTAGCTACACAAGTAGTCCGCAAACTATAGAGCCTTTTTTCCATTCCAATGTACTGTTTTATTTATTGTTTATGTAACACAGTATATTTGATTAATATTTCAACTTTTGAAAGTAAATAGTTGCATTCAATTATGGGTGTGTGATCGGAAGCTGGACAAACAAACAGCTTTGGAAATTGAGTCAGAGGTGAAAATATTCCTTAGCACATTTTATATCTTGGACTTTTTTCTTGGTTTAAATGATTTTAATTGTATAAAATATATATAATATTAGTATATTAATAACAAAATATCTCATAAAGCTAAAAGAGGTATTCCCTAGAAAGATAGATTGTAGTGTATAAAAATTGTATTCTATACTGTATGTCAAGACCAGGTGTTGGTCTATCGGTACAAGTAATCTTACTTTTAAAAGCACTGTATTAAATACTAGAAAGATTTCCTAATTTTTATCACACACTATATTGTAATATTTTTGGTTAGTTAAAATAATATGCAGGAGAAAGAACGGTCAAAGGACAGAGGGAGATGGGGGCATTTTACTAAACCGACCCGGCCACAGGCTGGAAACACTTCATGATCATGATATGACAGAGTAGTATAAATATTAAAACAAACCCTTGTATAGCAAGGATTATGACATGTTATAGCAGTTCTGAGCATACAGCTGATAATATATTATTTAACTAGTTACAAGTCCATTGGTTAGGTGGGTGTCAAGGCTATTGAAGGAGTTTGAGATATAGAGAACGTAGGTGTTATTATAACATGAAAAATTATCTAAAACACAAGTTGAAGATGAACTACATTTGAAGTTTTTGATCCTGATGCATATATATTTTCCAATTTATCTTAAAATTGACAATTTTTGTCGAAATTAACACTTGAGATTTTCCATCCCGTTGGATTATGCACAATCACATGGGCTACACCACAAAATAACATAAAGGAAAAATGTACTTGTTCAAAGACAAAGAGGTGGCCAAATTAGTTTTTTAATTCAATGTTTTAAATTGGGAGGAATAGCCAGTACACTTACCTTATTGATAGTGGGAGTAGAAATTGTTTATATAAAACACTATAAACACACAAACACAATTTTAAGGACAAGCTTTCATTGTCACAGATCGCTTCTTTGGGCGCCACGAGAGTAGATATGTAGTCCAACCAAGAGCACCACTCTATTTTTATTAGGTTAAAATATGTTGATTAGTTAAAAAAGTTTTGGGGATCACCAACACACAGAGAATGCCAAATTTAGGGCGGCCGAGTAGTGTAATTTTGACATCCCAGTCTATTCAACAAAAATAACTGTTGATAATTTGGGTATTACTTTAGCTTTGAGTGTGCAAAATTCACTTTTTCAATTCAAAGCAAAGCTGAATAGATTATATGAAATATTTCTGAAGCCAAATCCTGGTTATAATATTACAAAAAATTGTTAATATTGGATAAAAATATTACACTTTGCACGACTATGTAAATTTAGGCATTAAATATGATTTACAAAATGAAATATTTCAAACATAATTAGTATATTTCGTCTTAAAATGAAAGATTAAGTTTACACAAAATGCAATATTTTATTCCAGATTTTTTTAAACTAACACTAACTTGTGAAAGAAATAGCAGAAGAATAATTAAAACTTAATTTTTTTTTTTTTTTAGAAGTTCCATAATAATTATGGAACTTCTAAAAAAAAAATTATTGTTGAAACCGGAATTTTACTCTTGAATCAAAGTCAAAGCGAATGAATACTCAAAACAAAGTAAAAACTGTTGAAGCTTTACACAACACTACCGGACAGTAAATTACTGGAATGAAAGTTGATGACTAATTATTTCAAATTGACCGAGCCAGATTAATTCTCAAAGTTTCCTGTTTGAAGGAAAGAATGGTCATGGAACCAAGAAGGCAACAGTAATCAGAGCAGGGAAGAGTTGAGAGAAAACACAATGGGACGGGGATATACAAGTTACAGTCTGCTTGCCAATAGGCATGTTTTTGTGATTGACCTGATATCAATGTCTACAACCAAAACATTTTCACACTCCTGGTTATGAATGTTTATGACCGAGATGATTCTAAACCTCAATTTGGTAGCTTTCCTTTGCCAAACTAAATAGCCTGGTCTCAAGCAATGAGCTGATAATCGTGCACCAATTCTAAAGTGGTTGGGGTTTTAGGCCCTTGGCTCTCGACCATTTCATTTACTATATTAGTGTGCATTGTTTATTTAGTAACCATTCTTAAAACCACTAAATTCACTATGGTTGTAATAGACTGCAAATGCCCAATATTTATAATATTAAACACATTTAGTAATATTATATATATATATATTTTATCAAAATCCCCCTTTAGTTTATTAGCAAACATGTTAATATAATCAGGATACTGAGAGTACTACACTTATAGCACATTAATGTTTTCCAATCGTCTAGGCCTAATTTAATCTGTATATTACTATCAAATGTTTAATTATAAGAAAGTGTGAGTTTAATGTTAATTGTAAGTTGTCCAATCATAACCAAAGTAGTAAGCAATATAAATTTAAATTTAATTCACAACTTATTTTAGCCTTTAATTTTAAATCTAGTAGTTTTAATTCTTGTAAATCTTAGTTGTAATCTTAGTTCTTTTAAATTTATTACTTTTACCTTTCACTTCTAAGCATCGTGCTGTTTTATTTTATATGTACCTGTAAGCTGTGAGATGCACTTACTTGACGTGTGTTCACAGCGGAAAGGGGAGGCTTGGTGCGAACAGCTAGCCAATCAGCACATCTGATTTAGCATCGTGGTTTGACCTAGGTGAAAGGGAAGCGTCAGATGCAACACGCTTGCCTGTTAGCACGCGATCTGATAAGAACTATATTCAGAAGTACGAATAGTCGCGTTCTTTTTGTGTTGGTCAAGGTGGGTTTAGAGATGGTGGAAGAAAATGTAGACCATGTGGCTAAATTACCACCACATTAACAATTTATCCATCTTCAAGTATTAAGTAGTTTGTTTTCTTTTCCTTATGTAACCAGTGATTCGAAATGTTATTAATGTTACTTAAAATAAAACTTCAGCATCTATTTCGTAAATTACTATTTATTTAATTGGCTATGTTCTCCACCCCATCATTAATTAATTAACCCCGAGAAGCTCTACGGAATCCAGTGGCTGCCGTGGACAATATCTGTAGAAGAATATGGAAAGGAGACTGGTTCGATCTTTGAGTGGGTACAGAATTTAAAAAAAAAAGTATGATTCCTTATGCTAGATTTAAATGGGTATAGCTTCATAGTCAATGGATTTCACCAGTTAAATGTAAATTAAAATGAACAGAAATTACTACATATCTAGAAATATATTAGAGTAGGTAGTGTTTATTAATGATAAGTAAAAACAAAAAATAAGATTGTAATATATTAGCATCTAATAATGCTCAAACCCCTTGTTCTCCATATTATTTGTAGATTTTTTTTAAAACTAATAATGTGTATCAGGGTGGCTACAAAACATATTTTCCAAAATTTCCTGACTTTTCCAGGTTTTCCAGGCAACATTTTTCAATTTTCCCTGACTACTTTTAACCTGATTTTAATGGTGAAGATGACTTTTGTTTTATTTATTATTGATCACATACTAAAAAAGTTTGTATCTACAAAACATAAACAGTTTATCAGCTATTTAAAAAATTAAAATGTTATTTTATTTAGGTATTATTAACTTTTTTTTAGCATTTAGTTGCAAAATAATTGGGATATTTTAGACATATTATTTAATTCCCTGACTTTTCTTTATTTTTAATTAAACTCCTTGACATTTCCCTGTTTTCCCTGTCATCCATAAATTCCCAGACTTTTCAAGGTTTTTCCTGTCTGTAGCCACCATGTTTTCCCTGTCATCCAAAAATTCCCTGACTTTTCCGGGTTTTCCCTGTCTGTAACCACCATGTGTATCAATAGTCATTTATTTTTTGGGAAAGGTATTTAAAAAAGCTTAATTATGGATAAAAGTAATAGAATACCAATGATTTAATCAAGGCCTATTTACTCTTACATATACACTTCACATTTCTGTAGGTTATTTTTGAGAGCATAAGTTTAGCTTGATATAGTGTAGATATTAGGTTATCTTAACAATAAAAATAACATTTTCTGTAGATTTGCAGTAAATATAGGTTTACATAAATTAGCCTACCATCTGTTATATCTTCTCTCGCCCAAATGCAATTTTTGTGTATGAAAAACAACTCAAAGTTGTTTTCTCACTCCACCTTGGTCAGAACCAAACCTAATTTTTAAAGACAAGTATTTAAATTCCACAACGTGTAATGTTACTGACTTGCCCCTAAAGAATATGTGAAAGCATTGACAATAATATTGTCCTAATTTTATAAACGTATTTAATTTTATTTGAACTTTATAATATATTATGTGGCGCTTAAAGCACTTCTTCTTCTAAGAAGGCACGAGCCACTGATAAGTGATGTCAGAGTGTGTGACGTTAGTTGAGTCAATATAACAATTTAAGGTTTTTAATAAATAATAACCTCTTTGTTCTGGAAAGATCGAATAGAAATTTTAAAAGGTAATTTGAGGCAGCTTCCGGCTCTCGGACATTCTACTGCCATCCAGATGTTTTTTTTATTTTAAATTTTTTTAACACCACCTTCTAGAAAGTTCTTTCAAAGCGAGTTATATACTAGGCGTGGTGAAATAAATGTGCACTGGCTCACTAGCACTGACACTAACACCCTCAATGAAACTGTGTCTGTCACACCAGCCTTCGATACGTATGGTCGTGTCATTAGTCACGTCTCGAAATTGTTAGCAACATGATCAGTTTTACGATCAAGACAATAGTGATATTAAAATAAAATCACATCTAACCTAATAATTGTATATTATTTCTATGGTACAAATATCACCCAAACACGGGGCAATTATCATCAACAAATATAGCATAATGTTATAAACGTCGAAAAGTTACCTGCTTTTTTCAGATCCACCCTTCTTGTAGACACCATAAAAAATCTGATTAACAAATACTTTTTCAGTTAGTGGTTAAATGTTTGTTTAAAAATTAATCTTTTCACTTATTATTACTCAATGATAATAAAACGAATTTTTGGCCAATGGTGTGGAAATGTATAATAAGACAGCTTAGAAACATTGTACAATGATGTAAAGTAATTGTTAATAAAATATGCCGACCTGAAAGGAGAGTTAGGTTAGGCTTGGATAGCAACAAACACACTTCTGTCTTATCATCAATTAAGTTACCGGTATTTACATTAATTTAAAAAAATCTTTGTTATTTTTAGTATAAAACACTAATGCTTCTTTCAGTAAAAAAATTAGTAAAAGTCTCATTTTGCTTTAAAAAAAATTGTATTTGCATACTCTTAATTGATAACGAAATTTAATAAATAAATTAAATGTCACACACAAAAACACCCTAAATAAAAATGTATATAATAATTATGCATGAAACAGTAGAATAAGTTTTATTGTAGTTAAAGACTTAAAATAGGTACCTATACTCCCTCTATGGCATTAACTAGACACTCGGAAGTTCATTGCCGTGCCCACAAAAGTACGCCACCTATTCCTATCTTAAGCTAGTTCTATCCAGTACCCCTCAATTACACCCTATCCCTAGCTTGAGCTAGTTCTACCCAGTCCACCTCATTATACCATATCCCTTTCTTGAGATAGTTCTATTCAGTCCACCTCATTACACCCTATCCCTTTCTTGAGATAGTTCTATTCAGTTCATCTCATTACACCCTATCCCTAGCTTGAGCTAGTTCTATCCAGTCCACCTCATTACACCCTATCCCTTTCTTGAGATAGTTCTATTCAGTTCATCTCATTACACCCTATCCCTAGCTTGAGCTAGTTCTATCCAGTCCACCTCATTACACCCTATCCCTTTCTTGAGATAGTTCTATTCAGTTCATCTCATTACACCCTATCCCTATCTTGAGCTAGTTCTACCCAGTCCACCTCATTATACCATATCCCTTTCTTGAGATAGTTCTATTCAGTTCATCTCATTACACCCTATCCCTATCTTGAGCTAGTTCTACCCAGTCCACCTCATTACACCATATCCCTTTCTTGAGATAGTTCTATTCAGTTGTCGGTGACCTGGTGGTCTAGGGGTAAGGTGTCAGACTTCTGTGCTGGCGGCCGGGGTTCAATCCTCGGTCCCGGCACGGATTTATCTGATTTCCAAACCCTTCCTTCACCCTTGACAAGACGTGTATTAATCACAACTTGTGAATGTGTAGAATGCCAGACCTCCGCCGTGGTTTGGATTCCACGTTAAACTGTAGGTCCTTCATTTCATCTCACAATCACCCTACCATTACACATTACCGTAAGTGCGTATAACTCGAACGGATAGTAAGACGCGGTGCTAATAATAATTCTATTCAGTTCATCTCATTATACCATATCCCTTTCTTGAGATAGTTCTATTCAGTTCATCTCATTACACCCTAACCCTATCTTGAGCTAGTTCTACCCAGTCCATCTCATTACACCCTATCTCTTTCAGGTTCATTCTAAAGTTATCCAGTACCTATGCAGAAAATAAATATATTAACATAATGTGAATATAAAAACATATTTTTAATAGACATCCGATCCAATCTGAAACAATTTCTGAGCCCTGGCTCTAAATTAAAAAAAAAAACTGAAAATCCTAGTCAATAAACTCATGCCAGATTGATTTTTCTTTTTGAAGTAGGAAAAAAAGCTCAAAATTACTTGACTGATAAATAAACAAACTAATGGTGCATCTAAAGAAGAAGAATACAACCTAAGTATGATAAAATATTTAGAAATAAAAAATTGGAAAAGCCAACTAATAAAAGCAATATCAACAATTTTATTCTAAAAGAAAGAAAAGGGGGTAAGAAAATGCTTTTAACAATCAAAGCTTGTAGCAAGGAGCCCCAAAAGCCATTTTACTCACCATTGGCTGGGGGTATCCAGAATGAAACAATGACAACTCTCCACAAGTTTAACTGAAATATGTGAATAAGAAACAAAGAAAAAAAGGTATTCAAAATCATTCGTCAAAATAAGATGGGATGTTGAAAAGCAATGAAATGCGTGTAAGACCTGAATATCAGAAAAATATAGATCCAAAAGACAACATTTAAAACACAACTTAGTAAGTTTCAGAGTATATCAGGGCCCTTCTATAGAAAAAGTGTTCTCTTCTTTTGAAGAAGCCTGATATTATGTCATGAAAATTAGTGTAATGTGTAGTTTTAAGAATCAACTTTAGGACCTATATTTTTCTGCTATATTTACCGTTATTTTCCACTCCAAATTCCTTTTAATACCATGTGAGTACATCTGTTTGCCACTAATTTTCTTTTTGTTTGAAAGATAATATATTTTGACCGAATCAATGAAAAGTTTGTAGCCTCATACAAACCGTGCATCTTTTCCTAAATAGAAACAAGTATTTGGACCGGTAATTTTCTCATAAGCGCCTTTTAATATCTCTTTTGATTCTCAATTAAGTCAACTGTTTTGGGACTTTTTCACTTAAAAAATATATATATAATTGGACTGAATCAACAAGACAAAACCTGCCATTCCACACAAATCATACAACTTTTCCGAAACCAGAGCGCTTTATAAGCTTGTAAACATAATTTAGAGGAAAGAGGTAACCTAAGGAGTTATGTAAAACACAAAATAGCCCTCATTTTATGGGGAAAAAAAGAAAAAAAGGGTAGCAGTTATCTCTGCTAGCTTGCCTCTTGAGCTCTTGTGATCAAGACCTTGAGAATCTAATATCAGCGAATTTTATTTTTAATAGCTAGTTATATGAATTTAATAGACGTTTAAATAGTGAGTATATTATCTCGGGCACAGGTCAACTCATTGACAAAAAAGTGGTCGACACGAGAGGTAAAAGTCACTGACAGAAAAGTCATCGACACGCAGAAGCAGTGTGGTGCAAGTGGTCGACACTAGTAGGTGCAAGTGGTCAACACTAGTAGGACCATGTCATCGACACTCAACCTGTCGACAGATATTTTTAAGGCTGGTTGGGTCAAGTCATCGACACTACTTGGACCAACTCGTTGACAAGCTCCAGTATAGGAGGGTCAAGTTATTGACAGTCAACCCATTTAGGTGGATCGACACTACTTGGACCAACTCGTCGACAGACTCAGGTATAGAAGGGTCAAGTGATCGACACAATATATCCTATCAATAATATAATATAATATATGAATAAAACAAAGAGTTTGTGTCTATGTGTAATAGGAATTGTGTGATATCTATTACACGCTGAAGGACACAGATGGTCAGCATCTGTGTGTGTGTATGTGTCCTTTCTAAATTGAGGAAGCCAGCTATTCCAGAAATGAAGATTGTATTTATGAACAGAAATGTGAACTCAAATTTTTTGAGTTTTGTAAAAATCATCGAGTACAAATCAATAATAAAACTTAGCTTGAAATAAAATTTTCGAGTGCTCACACATCCCTAGTAATGTATATAATATCTTTCTTATGTGGAAGTACAGTACAGTCTTGCTTATACGACATAAACGGGCTGACAGAACGTCGAATAATAAGGAGGAAGTAGAAAAAAATCTATTAAATGTCAAATCACGTTATAATTTTACAAATTAAGCACCTAAACATCATGTTTTACAACAAATCAACAAATAAAAAAAATTCAATACACGGTAACTTAACACAGTGATTTATTAAAAAATTTAGCACCAAATTTGTATTGGAGTTAACATTAAAAATTGACTATAAATAAATATAGATTTGGATAAAATGAACTTAATGTAGCAGCATTGTAGGAAGTTAGATCCATAAAAAGTTCAGTCCTGTGATGATTAAAAAAAAAATTGTAATCCTAGTCTGCTTTCTCGACGATTGATGTTTCTTTGCTACCAAGTCTCGCCATCTTTGCAGCATCATTATGTTGATCCCCATAGCTTCTTCTTGTTGCTCATCGTATTTCTTGGCGGTTTCTACAGCCTTAACTCCATAGTTTGTGAGATTCTGAGAGGCTCAACAGTTGATGCTTGATCAATCTTATTACCATCGCTAGTGACAAGAGCAATTACTTATTCATCAGTTATTTCATACCAATTGTCTTCGCTCATCAAACTTTCAACTTCTTGTGAAGATGCATCTTCACATCCAGGGATATGTTAAACTAACATCTTCTTCCATGATTTGGCAATGGTTGGAGCCCTAATGTCAGCCTAGGCCCTTGCAACCCAAAAAGCAACACCCTTTACATTGATGCGTTTCAATTTTTCAATCATGTCTTGCCCTCTTTCAATGTCTTCTATTATTGTCGACAGTAGCTTCCTTTGATAGTTCCTTTTTAGCATTTCCAAAATGCCCTGATCCATTAGATGGCATATGGTGGTTACATTAGGTGGCAGAAACATAGCCTTAACATCCCCATCTTGAAGCTCCTCTGCATCAGGGTATGTTGGGGCGTTGTCTAGTAACAAAACTGCTTTTCTGGTGAGGTTATATATTTTTTAAATAATTTCTCTGTGGAATGAACGAATTCCTTAAAAAAACAATCTTTGAAAATTTCACTGCTCATCCACACATTTTTTTATTGTAGTATTTTACAGAAAGAGCATTATTTTAAATTGTTTTAAAGGAGCTTTAAGTTTTGGACTTCCCAATCATTACGAGGTCCATTTTGTGGTTTGCCATAGCATTGCTGCATGGTAAAATTGTCGGTCTTTCTTAACTACACTTATAGCCAGGGGCTGCTGCTTCAGTTCTGGCTGCAAGACTCTTATTAGGTAACAGTTTGTAATTAAGGCCTGACTCATCACAATTTAATATGTGATCACCTGTTAGGCTTTCAGTTTCAATAAAGTCTTGGAATTTTTTCTTGAATGCCTCCATTTCTTGAAAATTTGATGACAATTTCTCACCACAAACACTTAACTGACAGATTCCATTACGTTTCTTCCATCTGTCGAGCCACCAATGATTTCTGTAAGATCTGGGTCCCCTTCATTAAATTTATTTCAAAAATGCAAAGCCTTTTGCTGTAAAATAGGCACACCTTTGTCTCTGAACTGTGTAAACCAAACGTACAAAGCCTCGCTAACTTTTTCATCATTTCTCTCTCTTTTAGTGCACCATCCGTAACTCTTGATGAAAACATTTTTTTTTATTTCCAATCTTTTCTTTTCGTCTCCTGCTGTTACCCGCTCGACGCCACAGTCGTCAGCTATCTTCTGCATTGTCTCTCCTTTGTCCGGTCTCTTGATTTCCTCAAGTTTTTATTCCAATGATCAACAACTTTATTTCTTTTTGTTGCAAATTTCAGTAAAAACTGCTTCACAACACAACTTTACTGTTACTTACGTTAACACACACACATGTTAACACTGCACAATAACACATAGTAAACCAACCCGCAGACAATAACAAACTGCACTGCGTGACCATTAGGAAAGACAAGACATGACCGACACACCTCTAGTGTAGTCGGGGCAACTGATTGGCTGCGATACAATCAGGGGCCAACAAACAGCTTTTTTTAAATTTATTTAGGGGGTCGGATACGGTGAACTGTTGGATAAGCAATCTATCGGTTAGATAAGACTATACTGTACCATATTTATCTGAATCTAAGACAAGTTTTTTTTCACAAATTTTTAGCTTCAAAATCTAGGACTCATCTAAAAATCGCAGACTAAGAAATGGGTTAGGCCTACATCAAAAGGTAACATTTTACATCTTTATTTAATATTAATACAATAGTGCAGGGATGCCTTTTTTAGAGATTTTATCCATCTTCACGGATTTTAAAGTTATAACACAGATCACAGGATATTTGGTAGTTTTTGCGTATTTTTAGACTATTTTATAGGTTATCGTTAAAAATAACTACCTATTTGTGGCCCGATACAATACTCAATAACCATAGTATCAACTGGTATTACAATAATCAATACTATACACTAAAAATCTCGATACAACTCTTTAGTACTCAATACAGTTAACTTCTCAAGTGGGCTGGGCTAGTAATGGGCATAATCAAATTGAATTTTATTTCGTTGTGCTGTTTTTGATTACTTTTTCAAGTACTTCACACCGATATTAAAAATTCAGTCATTCACAATAATCAAAATAGATTTAAAAACAAATAATTATCAAATTGTTACGTATTTAAGTCTTAAAACTTGGCCTACATAAGTAAGACATGATGAGAAAACTAGAATCGATTTTAAACAAACAATTGATAATATGTAGAGTTTATTAGACAATTTTAACAATGCTGAACTTGAGTCTTAATTGGTGAAACACCGCAGAATAGCCAATTTTTGAACAATATCGAGTAAATCTTTGATTAGATGTTCCTAGATCATCAGTTTTGAAATAAGAATAAAGATGCTTGTTTAGTTATCGCTAATTTTTTAAGCTTTGCTCTCATGGCAGCTGACTTTTACGGTAATTCATAGCAGACATGTTTATCGGTAAGATTTTTTGTAACATGTAAAATGAGCTTATAGTTTCTTTATAAAAGCAACAGTTTGTTGTGTGATTGTCCTTTGATTTCTTCTTATATTATTTTATTTTTTGTAAATCATTGCGAAAGTGAAGGGTCACGTTCTAGAAGCTAGTGTGTTAATAGTCGAGTCCAATGTTAGTATTTAGGGGGAGTAAGGTATGTATGAGACTCGGATTTTCACTAATGATTTATCATTTGTCATAATAAAAATGAACTTCTCATTGTTATTATGAAACTTTTTCAAAATTAACCTTCTTATGCAAAAACAATATTTGTGACAAAAAATAAATTCCTTAGCAATTCTGCAACCCTAATTAGATTTTAATTAAAGATGGGTGTTTTGTTTTGTAAATAAAGAAACATTTGTTAACATTACATAATAAATCTACCATAATTATTATTTTCTTATTTCATGATAAAATAAATACCACTTACAAAAACTCTATCCTGAACCACTGAAAAACTGGGGGTTGTCTTGGATTCGGGTAAATACGGTACCTCTCTTTTGTGTAACGTCTCCATGTACCCAAACCAGGATTTTAGCTCTGATATCTACATCGCAAGCAATCAAGTATAGTGGGAGAGTAACCGGTTAGAAGATGCAATCACCAATGCAGATCTTAAATTATTGAAATACAGTTGGTTTCCACTTTAAGGAAGTTGTATAGCTGATGAATTCTATTAGAATGAAACCTAGGTTGGGGAATGGGCAGTAACGATTGATTTTCTTCATAAAGCAGCAATGTAAAATGTGTTATTTTTATTGTAAAAGCCATATTGTGTTTGTTCCTTGTATATGTTTCTTTTCACCTTTCTTGTACCTTCTTCCGAATATAACTTTTTATTACATCCATTACTGTTTCCAGCCTGTAGCCTGGGTCAGTTTTTTACTCAAGCCATATATTATCCACTACCGGCTGGCTAGGCCTGTCATATTCTTCCAAATATAACTGAAATACAATATTAATACCCAGAATATTTTTTTCTTCTCAAAATTCTCATTTAACTCATATTTAATCCAAATACTATCAGCTGTTTCAATAACAACAATTATGACTTACCTCAGGTGGATCAGGGGCTTTTGATTGGAAGGCAAGGACTTTGGAAGCATTGAGATCTTTTCCGTGAAGGTTTTCTCCCATGATACGCTCAATCTCTTTTTGTGATGGACTTGTAAGCTCATTTTCATCATTAGGGACACAGAGCTAATAAAAAAAAAGTTAATCAATATATAAAGATATTTTATTTATTAAATCACCTTCAAGAAGATGTATTACAGTAGTGTATGAGTGCTTTATTGTTATATTTGTGCATTTAGTAAAATTAACATTATTGTTTGAAGATGATGATTGATATTGATACTGACATTTTGTAGATGTTGTATGATTATTTCTCCAATTTAAAATATTTTACTTCCAATCAAAACATCTAGGTTAAGTAATCAAATCAATTATGATTAGAAATATTATTAAATATTTCTAATCATAATTATATTAAATAATAATATATATAAATATATATATATATATAATATATAATCATAATCATATTAAATATTACTATATGTATGAAATAAAGTGCATTGAGCAAAAACAATTGGTAATAAATAAAATGATAGAATATTAGGAAAATGGTTAGAGCACAAATAAAAGTAAAAACACTAACACATATTTACACACACTTCAATATTTCGATGCTATTATAGCATCTTCCTCAGAAAGTAGTAGTAGTAGAATGAACAGGATGTTGTTTTCAGTGATGCCAAATTGACTGGTCAATTACTATAGTAATTATTAGTATATCATTAGAAAACATCTATTGATTGAGAAAAAAATATCACCATTTGAATGTGGATTCAACCTCAAAAGATCAACTCAACTAGATTTCTCATTAAGTTTCTTTTTAATTGTTGTACATTTTCTAATATTTGATGTATAAATTGCTTTATTACTGCCTTTTATTATAGTTATAAATTGATCCATAATAATTGAAACTTTTGTAACAATATTAATAAATAACAATCAAGTGCTAAATTTCTGAGATTTTTAAAACTGGGTTGCACTTATGTTTTGAAATGTGCAAATGAAAAACTATTGTCCAGGCCTTTAAGTGACAAAGATACTTTCTCTTAAGTTACGCACAATATTTGTTAATTAGAAACATATTAAAACAAATGTGAGTCAGTGGAAAATATTATGTCATGTTAGACATTCTTTAAATTTGGCAACTGAAGTAACAAAAACATTCAATAGAACATAGTAGTAACATGTACCTTGTAATGTCCTAAATCAATGTTAGTCGATCCTCGATTTGGGATAAAGCGATCACCACCAGTCGGAGTTTTTGCTCTACCTGTAATAAGTTTGAGCATAATATTAAAATATAAATGTAATATAAGTCCAGTACTACCAACCAACACAGGGGTCATACTCTATATTCAGGTCTATTTTAGGGACTTTAGGGTGCATACAGGGTACATCGTAAAAACAACTGGATCGATCAAAACATCATCCAAACTCGTCTCTTTAAACTTTTAACACAATTTTTAAGTTCATCTACTTTTTTAGTCATATTAAACCCCCAAAACTTATGTTAATATCAAAATACAGAAATATACTGAGTACTTTATCATCTATATTTGTTTTAATTTCTCTCTTAAATATTACATATCAAATTTAATTTTGGTTAACAGCTAATTGATTCTTTCACTATTTTATTTTTATTTCTTGACTGACCTTTCAAAATGAATTTATCAGAGAAGATGCTTTATTTTCAATGTCTTTGGGTGTAGGTTTGTTTCTTTAGTTTTAAAACTTTATATCCTTTTACAATAACCCATGAGCTACCTGCGGTTCTTCAGAGCTTTTTCTTTTCACCACAGATTTAATACATGATTATGTTTGCTCAACGAATGTGTCAGCTGCGCTCTTTTTTAGGACTTTTTTTCATAGCTGTCTGCTCTGTAATATCATGTCCAGATGTTGAAAAAACCTCTCAACATCACCATTACCAAGTGGCTCAAACTACTTTTGTTACTTTCTTGTATTTTGTGCCATTCATTACATTCTTTACTTCGAAAATTTCTTTCTAAAACGTTTCAAAGTCTCATTCATCAATTCCTATGAGTGTTTCTGCTTCAATCATCTTCCACTCATCGATTGGGCAGTCTGTATTCACATCAAAAGGCATCATCCTTGCCAATTTCAGGAGCATTGCTTTGTTGTTGGTAGCTTTGGGAGCTTTCAGAAATAAAAAAAAAAAATCCATATTGTACCCAGTCAAAGATTGAACCATTTCGTCTCCATCATCCTCTTTAAATATTGTCCACGGCAGCCAGTGAATTCCGTAGAGCTTCTCAGGGTTAGTTAATTAATGGTGGGGGTGGAGAACATAGCCGATTAAATAAATAGAAATTTATGAAATAGATGCTGAAGTTTTATTTTAAGTATACATTAATAAACATTTCGAATCACTGGTTACATAAGGAAAAGAAAACAAATTACTTAATACCTGAAGATGGATAAATTGTTAATGTGGTGGTAATTTAGCCACATGGTCTACATTTTCTTCCACCCATCTCTAAACCCTCCTTGACCAACACAAAAAGAACGCGACTATTCGTACTTCTGAATATAGTTCTTATCAGATCGCATGCTAACAGGCAAGCGTGTTGCATCTGACGCTTCCCTTTCACCTAGGTTCAAACACAGATGCTAAATTAGATGTGCTGATTGGCTAGCTGTTAGCACCAAGCCTCCCCTTTCCGCTGTTAAGCCACAGGTGCAAGACACAGCTTCCAGATACAGATAAAATAAAATAGCACGATGCTTATAAGTGAAAAGTATAAGTAATAAATTTAGAAAAAGCTAAGATTACAACTAAGACTTTACAAGAATTAAAACTACTAGAATTAAAAAATTAAAGGCCTAAAAATGAAGTTAGTGATATTGCTTACTACTTTGGTTATGATTTGGATAACTTACAATTAACATTAAGCCCCACACTTTCTTATTATTAAACAATTGATAGTGATATAGAGATTATATTAGGCATAGAAAGGAATAATAGATTGACGATGCTGAAGGCTATTTATTAAAATAGGCCTAACTGATTGGAAAACAATAATGTATAAGTGTAGTATTCTCAGTATCTTGATAGTGTTAACATAATTTCTAATAAACTAAAGGGGGATTTTGGTAAAATGATATATAAAATATTACTAATTAATGTGTTTGAATATTATAAATATTGGGCACTTGCAAGTCTATTACAACCATTAATGAATTTAGTGATTTTAAGAATGGTTTTAAATAAACAATGGCAGACTAATATACATAAATGAAATGGTCGAGAGCTAAGGGCCAAAAACCCTGACCACTTTACAATATCATGAAGGATAGAGTCTTTCTTTGTGTTGTATTTCTCCTGGAAGTATTTCACAAACACAATGAAGTGTTTCTAAACTTTTGACTTGAAGAATCAAATAGCCAAAGCTATCATTTATGCTTTTAGTGAAGATTACTCCATCAAGATATCATATTCTGAAAATTGAAAAATGACACCTGTACACGGGAATCAAACCCGGGATCTTTAGCATAGTATGCCAATGCTCTTACCACTGAGCTATTCATGAACTGTCCCATGCCTAGGACTTAAAATATTAGTGGAGAATGACCCTAGGCACAGGACAATTCCTGGATAGCTCAGTGGTTAGAGCATTGACATACTAAGTCAAATGTCCCGGGTTTGATTCCTGTATCCAGGTGTCATTTTTCAATTTTCAGAAATCTGACTTAAAGCCGAAGGTTTCCCCTTTTTTAATTTATTTTACCGCACTCAGAACCTCACTTATATATGTGAGGATTTTTCCATACATAAACACATAATCACTCTGTTTCCATATGGGATAAGCAAGAAACTGCATTTAACTAGAAAAAAAAACTTCACACTTAATCTATACTCACTAACTTTCCCCACACTTACCTATCCTAGCATACTCTCTTCATTTCAACAACATCCATACACCGAGTCATGCAGGCTTTTTTGTTCTTAAAATTCTTAATGTTTCTTTTTTTCACAAATTCCTCTACAACAACACCAGGGATGCCAGGGCTGCCTTACAAGACATCCCTACAAGTTATTGGTTAATCAAGACTGACCTATGCAGTGGATTCTGCCAGATCCCCATAGCTAAGGACACCTATAAATTTGCTGGCATCTACTATCACGGGAAAAAGTACAGATTCACACGCCTACCTATGGGACACACCCTGGTTCCATATAGATTGCAATGGACCATGGAAGAAGCCACCACCGCCATTGAAGACAGGCTGCCAAAAGTCTCGGCCATAGTATACCTGGACGACTTCCTCTTCTACGCTTCAAGCCTGGACATCCTACGTGCACTCCCCGAGATGCTAACCAATATTGGACTCACACTGAACCCCGGGAAATCCACACTAGAGCCTACCCGACGACTGGAATACCTTGGCTTCGAAGTCGACACAGTCACACAACGCCATGCCAGCCACAGCCGCCAAAGCCCAGCGCCTCTGCCACCAGGTTCCCTCCATCTCACACAAAGATAGGGAGTGTGTAGCAGGATTTGTCGCCTGGATCATATGGCCGGCCTATGCCACCGCTCAAATCTACAAAGGTTTGGGCGCCTGGGCTCTTTGATTCTTGCAAAACCCGCCATGGACATGTGATTGGCGCCCACTACCCAGAAATTACAAAATAGCCTTCTCGGATGCCACTTCTCACATCATGGCCGGATTCACAATAGACCCACCAGCCAGCTGGGTGGGCTACACTCTGCAAGTCAGTGAAATTAACAGAGTCGAGATGGTTGCTCCCTTTCTCACATTGGGTTGGACTCACTGCAAATACCCCAACCACGGGATCAACTTAGGAACGGAAAACACTACCGAGCTGCATTCAATGCTACTAAGGAAAGGATGGTGCTTTCTTCAATCAGATCTACAAGCTCTCCACGCCAAGATTCTGCACCGACTCCGAAATATAGAAGTGAACATCTACTGGACTCCATCTGAAGTGAATCCTGCAGACAGCGCATCTTGCCTAGAGATACATGAATACGCCAAAGCAACCACAACAGTTCAATGTAATATAACTTGTATATAAATGTATTACCTATGTATGTACTGCCCTTGTTTCAATAAAGTAATGGGCCTTCATCCCAGGTCTCCCTCTCGCTCAACAGCGAGTCCTGTGCCTATTACCCATCGCCTCGATGGGTATATAAGCGCGGGAGACCTCCGCCTCAGGACTCAATCGGAGAGTGGGAGGTGCTTTGTCACTCGATTCACACTCATCCTTTGAACATGTCCAAACCAACGTAAGACACATCTTTCACATTAACCTATTGGATTCACATTCAAACCAAACTTCTTAATCGCCCATTCATTACTGACTCTGTACATACGAGTTTTTCCATATACATTTCATAGATAGCTCATTCCTACTGCATTCATCTTGCTTTGCTATCAAAGCAAAAGTCCTGGTTTGTCTCAGGTTTGCAAACTATAAACTAATTTTCCTCAAAAGTTCCTCCAAATGCATGTACAGTAGGGTGTCCCAAAAAAATGGAATTAATTTTTTTTTTCGCATACCCTCTTATTTTTTTCCTTTTATGTCAAAACAATTGTAAATAATGTTTCATGTAATTTGGACCACGGCAACCCGTGCCGACTTGCACCTAAACATGTCAGTCAGTACATGTGTACTTGAGCGAGCGAACGCTGACGACACGTGTCTGTAGCGGAGCACCCAACTGCTGCAAATGGTAAAGATAAAACAAAAAAGATAAAGGAAGGTTTTGGAATGCTTCGACAGTGAGATTGCACAACACATGAAACATGTCAGTAGCAGTTAACTCAGGACAGCGCACGTCTACGTGTCAATGTGCTTATAATTCCAAGTTGTTTAATTAGTAAATGTTTGTATGGTTTTTAATCAGTGAACAGAACATGGCAGTGGAATTGCGTGGTTCTAAAAAAGTGATATTTTTAATAGGTAATATAAGACATCAAATAACGGGTTCAAAACTTCCGTCTAATGGACAAGTTCTCGCAGTTTTGTTTTACAATATTCGAGAAGTGAATTTAAGTGTTAATGAAAGTGCAAATCTCGCTATTCGTGAATGTATTATATTTTGGGAAAAGGCACGCATACCTACCAAATTGTTGCCAAATTGTGCGAGCAAGCTTGTTAATGTGTATCAAGTTTGGAGAAACTTACAAAAAAAAATGCAAAGAAATTACAAGACGTATTCAAACGGCGACAACAATAATTTGTAATTAATTTAGACAATTTGTTCAACATTGCACATGCTGATGCACTTCAATTAATGAAAATAGAGGAAGATAGGATGTTCTTGCAGCGCCAAAGAGAGCCGGGCCGACCCGGTCACTTAGGTGGAGTGGATAAAAAATCTGGCCAAAAAAGAGGAAAGGGCGCGACTTCGAGCTGTCAAAGAAGACAAGCGGCGAATAAAATATGTTTCCGAATCAACATCCTCGGCATCAAACGAACCATTGCAAGAAGATTCCTCTTCGAATTCTAGTGAAAATATAGATTCAGAAGATTTCCCAACACTGATCGAAAGCTCAAAACCTGGGACAAGTAAATCAGTATTGAGGAAAGACTTTATTACTCCAAAGTTAGTTGCTGCTTTAGACAGGTGTCAGTTAAGTATGCGAGATTCTGTGTTTATTCTTGAAGCTACTATTGATGCACTTGGATTTAACATTGACGAATTTCCGATAAGTAAGTCTTCAATTCAAAGAATCCTAACAGAAAAACGGAAGGAACATGCGGAAAACATAAAAATTTATTTTCAAAACGATGTACCGGATGTAGTGACCTTACATTGGGATGGCAAACTGTTGCCTGCCTTGAGTGCTCGAAAATCGAAAGAAGAACGCTTGCCTATTGTTATTTCATTTGGACTAAAATAACAACTCATTGCTGTGCTGAGACTGGATAATTCCTCAGGCAAAGAACAGGCGCAGGCTATTTGGAAGGCGATCTTAGATTGTAATCTCGAAAACAAGGTCCAAATTCTCTGTTGTGATATTACAGCTTCGAATACAGGTCGTTTTAATGGTGCTTGTACGCTCCTCGAGCAAAAATTTGATAGGGAAATGCTTTTTTTCGCTTGCCGCCATCATGTATACGAACTGGTGTTAAAGGCCATGTTCAATCTGAAAATTAAACAAGTGACAACAAGCCCCGATATTCCACTCTTTAAAAAGCTCAAAGAGAATTGAAAAAATGTCGATTCCACTAAAATACAGTGCTATAGAGAAACAGTGGAACTGTTCAGAACCGTACCCGAAATTGAAAATTTGCTGGACTTCTACCGAGATGAACTTAAAAATGTTATGGTCAGAGAGGACTATCGAGAGTTGATCGAAATTTCTATGGTGTTTTTAGGTGGAGATGCAGAAAAAAAAAATTAAAATCAGACCTCCGGGTGCGATGCACCAAGCTAGATGGATGGTCCGAGCGATTTACTCCCTAAAACTATCGTTATTTAGTTCTCAGCTGAAATTAAACACCAAGGATACGAAAGAACTGTTAGATGTCTGCTTGTTTATCTATGTTAAACCATGGCTTCAATGCATTTTGGCAGTTAAAGCACCCTACAAAGATTTGTGCTTTTTGAAATCTTTGAAAGCTTACGAAAATGTTAATGAAAATATCTCGAAAGCTTCTTTACAGAATTTTCTCCAGCATTTATGGTATTTGACTGATGAAATAGCAGTATTAGCACTTTTTGATGATGATGTGGACGAAGAAACAAAATTAAAAATGGTGGCAAATTTACATAGAGAAAATTTCTCGACCCATGAGAAAAGATACATTCCATTGAAGGAAGAACTTTGTGGTTCATTGTATGGTGAGTTTGATACATTGATTTTGTAATTGTTTATTTAGTTATTTATTTATATCACGCAATTGTTACATTTTTTTTTACAGAAAAAAGCATCGATGATTTCATATCAGTCAAAAGCCATTCATAGTTTTCTAGACTCAAAATTGATGATAGTTTTCTCAACGAGAGTCCCTCTTCATGGGAGAATAACGCTTCTTTTCTAGACGCAAAAAAGACGATATCAATACTTAGAGCAGTGAACGATACAGATGAAAGAGCAGTAAAACTAATGCAGGACTTTCATGGATTAATAACGGTTGAGGAGGAACAAAAACAATTTTTGTTTCGTTGCGTACAAGAACACACGAAGATCTATCATGACTGTAAAAAGCAAACATTGAAACGAAAATATGTTCAGTAATGTTTCTTTTACTGTAATATGTTAATAAATATCTGCTTTGATTAAAATGGTGTCTTATGTACCAAAGAAACATACATTTTACAGTCTTTCCATGGTATTCCCCGTACAAGATCTCACGTTCAAGTTTGAAGTAAAGTCGGCACGGGTTACCGTTATCTTATTGCAATAATACTTTTTATTTAAGTTACTGAGGTGAAATAGAAAAAAAATAGAGGGTATGCGTATTCAACTTTGCAAAAAAAAATGTTTACCTTGCATCTTGGGACACCCTAATGTACAGTAATGAATCATGGGAGTTTTTTTTTTTTTTAAACTTAGAAAATACTCAGAGAACATCTTAGCACTAGGAGAAGATGAAAATAATTTCAGCTTTCATTAGAGGATTTTTTAAGTTAAAGAAATAATTTGGTAAGACTGGTTTTCCATCAATTCCGATTTCTAATCCAAAGTTACAATCCGCACAAGACCACAGAATAATATATATATATATATAAAAATAAAATAAAAGGGGATGACTGTAAAATAGTAATTTCCAATGAATATTTGATTTTGCCATAGAATTTACCAGAACTTTATTCTTTGTTTGTATCACCATGAAAGCCGTGATTTGTGCAGGAGAGCATATCTGTAAATAAAATATTTTCTTTTTGGTAAAACTAAAAAAAACCTCAATTTTTAAGTGGTATGGTGAAACAGATAGGGAGATGGGAGTTGTTTTAAAGTTTTCACCGTGGCATATAGGGGGGAAATATATAGTTCGATTCACATTAAACTCTGAAAGCTAAAAATCTATGTAAAGTTGATAGGCTTTGATGAGGACTTTTAACTAGAAAGCCGAGTGAGGGCTTATTATATATAACTTTTCCCAATAAAAAGTCTAAAATACATTTTAGTGCAATAATCTGCAGATATCACTGCAACTATCCACTAGTACTGGTTTGAAGTGATTTAAAATAGTCCTCACCTGGTGACTTTTTGGGAGTTTTTGAAGGTGTCTTTGATGGTGTTTTCTTTGTAGCAACTCCGCCTTGTTTGCTTGGTGTCCTTGAATTGCTGGTGTTGAATGAAGCTGAGAGTTTATTCATGCTGTTATTGACGTTACTTAGGTTTATGCTAGACAAACAAAAACATGTATATAATTATCTATGTATTTTAAAAATAGAGATTATATTATGTAAATAGTTACTAGCTTTCCCTTCCAGACCGAGCTGTGGAGTTGGAAGCAATTTTGGGTGGAGCCGGTAAAATTTTCTATTAATTATTGATTTTGGTATTGTTTTTAAATTAGTTTTTTAATAATGTGGTATAGTCTTGAAAACTCGACACTTGCACGTGCACACAGTTGTTGGCACCAGTCATCACAATCCAAGATCATTCATCTGTATAACCTCTCAGTCTGTTTGTATAGCTCGAGTGGAACAGTCGTGTTGAGGTGTTTTTACAAGTGCTGTGTTTGTTAGTTTTCCAATTCAGTAATGTGTTATTCGAATCTATACAATATTATATATTCAATACAGTATTCGGGGTGGCTACAAAACATATTTTACAAAATTTCATGACTTTTACAAGTTTTCCAGGCAACATTTTTCAATTTTCCCTGACTACTTTTTTCCAGTTTTAATGGTGGATGATGACTTTTGTTTTATTTATTATTGATCACATATTAAAAAAAGTTTGTATCTACTGAACATAAACGGTTTTATCAGTTATTTAAAAAATTAAAATGTTATTTTATTCAGGTATTATTAACTTTTGTTTTATATGTATGAAAAAAGTGCATTGAGCAACTGTTTTAGTGTTTAGTTGTGAAATTAATGGTATATCCCAGACATATTTTTTTATTCCCTGACTTTTCCTTATTTTTAGTTAAATTCCCTGACATTTCCCTGTTTTCCCTGTCATCTAAAAATTCCCTGACTTTTCCAGGTTTTCCCTGTCTGTAGCCACCACTAAGATCACAACTTAATGTGTTAATATCTTTAGACACATACCTTGATACACAATGTGAAATTGTGTAAAACTATGAAGGCTTTAAAGTATTTCAGGCTAAAGAGATGGGCTATTGGATAGTGCAATCACAATTATATTTGATCCATTAAAATATCACCTTACAACCTGATACAATTTAAAATTGTTGTGGACATGGTTTTTTAGTATTTTTCTTCCTAAAATTCTCATGCATATGCATAAACATGCTTCAACTTCAGTTAAATAAATGCAGCAGAAGGGTGGAAATACGACACAAAAATCACATCTTGAGCTTATAAGAATTGAGATTAGTATGTTCAACTGGGACATCTTGTTGAAATAAGACAGAACAATGAACAATTAATCACTCGCCAAAGACTTGTGTGAACCTTTTTCTGATATGTTAATCCTAGATCCTGTATCCAGCTCAGTTTAAGGAGATCCTAGATCCTGCCATCATTGTTTCATTCTATGTTGCTGTTGACAAAAATATTCGCCGTTGCTATGCTTAAAATGTATCAATATAATAATAAACTAGTTGATGCGATATAATTATTCTTTGAATTTCTACACAAACTGTGTTAGAAGAGATTTGCAGTGAGAATTAACTAGAAAAATGTTAGTTTTATTATTGTAAATAAAAGTTGTGTAATTTTTTTAGTTAAACTTTATAAGTAAAAATTTCATAAATTTTTATCAAATTCCCTTTATTTTCCCTGGTTTCCAGGTCAGTGAACACCCTGTATAAATAAGCCAAAGCAGAATTTGACATGCAATTTTTATAAGCCTTTCATTACTTCCGCCCTGTCTTTGTTTAGTTTGCTACCTAGAATTTATTTTTAACACAGCATATTACTACCTGTTCTGGTAAAACGCATATGTACTAATGAGTTAGGGATGAGAAAGGTTGAATTTAAAGAACGTATACCTGCATTTGTGTGTAGAGAGTGGAAAACCATTTTGGAAAAAAACCACCCTAAAAACATCCCATCAGGATTCAACCCCTGATCTTTCTGTCACTGGAAGTGAGTGATGCATTAGACTATGTGCCCAGCAAAGCAGGTCCTGGGTTTTATTAAAACTTAGAACTGTCTATATGTTACAGAATAAAAGGCATTTGTTCCCTTTTAAGTTGGTTAGGCCATGACTTTAAAAGGGGTCGATGATGCAACTTAATTCTAAAGAGCTTTGTAAATAAGCCCTAGAGATCATTAAAAAAAATGTGCAAAAAAAAAGGAAGTGAGGGCAATAGCTTGTCAAAATTAATTCATAATAGGTGTACAGTATTACAGGACTTTCTAAGTTTCGTAACACAACATGATTAAAAGTGACTGCTTCTACCTGTTGTTAGAAGCCTCCAAGCGTTTTTTCTGCCAACGAGGCAGAGGCCCCTTGGTGAGTGGATCGTCCATCCGAACACAATTCTTTATCTCATTGAGGAAATTACATTGTGCCATAGCAACGAGTTGAATCTGGCAACACAAAAACTTAAATAAATATATAAAATAAATATATAGCCAAACTTACAATATCAAATTGAAATGGGTTGGTTAAGTTATTTATTTTTAAAGAGTTTTAGTAACTGTTTGCATTGTACACATGTATACTTTAACTAGAATGACAAAGGTAAAAATTTAAGTGGTATTAATGTGTGTCTTGCTTTCGTGGAAGACAAGTTGTAAACGTCTAGCTTTGTGAGGAAGGAATTTAGTAGCGAAGTTTCCTGAATGGTGGATATAACATGGCAGTACTATACAATTATTGCTTTCATGCAAAAACAATAAAAAAATCAGGCCTATTCTTTGGGATATAGTTTTAGATGTGTCCCATGTTCTTTAACTCAGATTCATGCTTTTGTTTTAAGCAATATGGCCTATCAACAGCCTTTTTCTTGGGCGAGTTTGTTTATATTTATTAAACTACATATTTGGCTAATTTGAAAATATAAGTTTAATCATAAAATGTTGATATTTATGCAAAACCATTATACTGATACTGTAAAGGTGAGTGCTCACATGTAATTTTAAAATAAATGAATACAAAATGAACGTCAGAACACTCATTTCAATAGAATGAATCATTATTAAAAGCTTTTATTAAAAGTGAAAGGAGTTTCTACTTTTCTTCAATTCTAATTATCATTATTAAAAAATAAACACAAAGTGAACAGAGAGAACATGTAATTTACAATAAATAATGAATTCACTTTTCTTTGAATGGTATGATTTAGAGAGTTCATTTTTCTTTGAATGTGAAGTTTTATTATATTTAATGTTACACTGCAGCCCCTTGCAACCTCATTTTGGATTTAATCCTCAATAATTGTTTTCTATTTTGACACGTCAGACAGCCTTTGATAAAATTTGCTGATGATCCAATTATCTTTGCTTCTTTTAATTTGATACATTTTCTAACTTGTGATATAACTGCACACATACAATCACAAACGCCAGCTAGGATTTATTTTAAAAGGCACCATTTTAATAAAAGAAAAGAGGTAGTTGATTCGTCTCATCATGCCACCATCATGATCAATAATACATGTGAACAAATTAATTTCATTTTCATGAAAAATGAGAATTCACCTTTATACTCTTTCATGGGTAGGCCCTACTTTTCCCAGACAAGATGGTGGGGTGTGAAAGAGAATGGTAATGGAATATAGTTTTTAACTAAACTTAGCTTAATAATTAAATATTTTTTTAAATGTAGTAAGTTAAAGTAGAGCCAAGTCTTATGTGATTGGAGAGTATTATAAAAATTAAGTAATTATAGGATGTAGGAAGGTCAATAAATTTTGGATTCCAATTACAGTTTAGGCAGTAATTAAACAATAACTAACTAATTAGAATAATCTTGCCAGTCTAAGATATTTGAAATTAATGATTAATATCAATTTATAGGCTACCATATAGGCCAACTCAGGTATTATTTAGAATGTTTCTCAATGCGATAACAAATTTTATAATAATCAAAACGTTAAATGTATAAGAAATTTATATTATACTTTTCACTTACCAAGATGTTTTATTTTACAACGCAGTGAGAAAACTATAAAAGATTCAATAAATAAATCTGGAAAATATTCAAAATCCAAATTTTAATAAGAATTCGTTACAAACAAATGAAACATTTATTTCAAATGTGACCAACACATGCAGGTTTTAAATATCAACTAAAATGTTTTTGACTTTAAAAAAAATAAACATTACGATAGATATACCGTTTAATATATGTTAGTGAATTTAAGTTTAAAATAAAAAATATAAAACTACATTATTAAATACGTGATTTATTAAGACTGTTATTTTCTTCTTAAATTAAATTGTGTGGCAAAAATTATTTCTTAGTTATGTTTTTTTTTCTTCAATGGCACTGAAGATATTGTCTTCAATAAGCCAAGAGCACTTGTACTTGATTTATTCCGATTCCACTTTATTGATTTTCTTATTAGATCACTCCGGTTCTGACACAACTAACCTAGCCCTATTTCACCAAGAATTCCGTCTACAAAATAAAGGGGAAAACAATTTGTTCGACTCTACACCAACATATTTATATTTAAATGGAAATTGTACAGCCTCCTGTACAGAGTAATGTTGTCTGAGCGTAACACATTAACTAAAGAGAAGTCTGTTATATGATTAAGAATGTAATTTCCCCGAGCCAACTGATGTACAGGTCAGGTCATAAATATATGTTCTAATGTTTCCGAATCGTGGCAAACCACACAATGTGAGGAAGGTACTTTAAGCATCAAATAAAGTCGGTCTTTCGTGTAGGCGTGCCCGAAGCCGTATAATTGTACAAATAAACTTTCTTCGAGTGCCCTTAACTCCTGAAAATTATGGTTTAACTAATTTTGTACTACAACCCCATGGAACCATTTTGCTTCCTGCTGGCATGTAGGCTCCCACCAGTCGCTCCATTTAACCCGACTTCTTTGTTTTACCCTCGGTATAAAGTCGCTATACGATAATGGGATTTCCCTTAGTTATGTTTTGTAAACTAAGATTATGATTAACGGTATATTAAGTAATTTATTTTTATTTAATGATAGATTAGTTTATGCAAACCGTTTCGCACTCGACCTTTTTTAGAACAAACCCTTAATATTATAATATAATATTACATTCTCTGGGCATAATTTAATTTTACGTGAGCTAGCTATTAAATACTTTTAACAGCACATTTTATTTGAATACAATATTTAGTACTTGATAATAAAAAAAATATTCCTTTTTACATTTCTTTCTATTTTTCAAACAAGTTGATCTGATTTGTATATGTTGGCTAAAGTTTTAATATTAAATGGACGTTCATTTATCAAAGAAAATTTTTCTTGAGTATCTAATTATGTGTAATTTAGTTTTTACTGTACTATTTATACGCAAAATATACATATAGACAATTGTATTATATTTAATATTCACACCCGTGTATTTATATAATCAATCTAGACCACCACAATAAATATTGTAATTATTCGTATAAATATGCCGACACTAGACTCAAACCAGCATTTGAATCAACATTATTTCTTATTACAAAATAGTTTTGCCTTAACTTAATTCAATAATTTAGGTTTATTTTGACATTTTCAGTGACGTTACTTAAAAGGTGAGTCACATTATTTTACATTTAGAACTTCTAAATTTTATGCCTAAATATAAGCCTACATACATCCTTGCATACTAAGTTTGCATTAATCTTAGTTTAAATTATCTTCCCTCATAGTTTCTTATGGCATAAAGGGGAAAAGGAACTCTTTTATTACAAAACTATCTTAAGGCAAACTCGAATAGGGTTAACCAAAATAGGCACTTATTGATTTCATCTAGTATATTTAAGCCTATAGTTTTAGAGCTTAGTAGATACCTACTAGAGAAATAGCACTCGGCCCTGTGATGATTAAACTGCACATCTTTCACAACCAACATGGTATGATTTGGCCTAACATAGTAGACTTTGGCTTTATCCGAATAGACACTTGATGCAGACTTGATAAATTTACACTTTACACGCACTTGAGATTGAACACTGCAACAGACTTTTTGAATGTCAAACTACCCTTTACACGCCCTTGATTCTGCAGTGCTGCTTCATACCAGTGATCCTATAAATTATTTTAAATGCCATCTATCAGCAGGGAATGAAAACTAATACAACGTTTTAATATCCATTCCGCTTCTTTTCTCTAGACATTTTCAACACAACACAAAAATACTACAACAAAAGCAGTACCGGTATAGTTAAAATACTTGATCACAGATCACACTACTCTAGCAGAGCAAAATTAAACAGTTGCCAATCAAACTCTTTATAAACAGTGTGGCAAGGTTAACTTGCTGTCACCCTTGGTCTCAAGAGCTAGTGAGGGGTACATCGGCACACTTCGTGACTATTTGGACGGTTCTACACTTAATCACATGATTGCCAATGCAACTATTGAGTGAACATCAATGGTAGATGGCACATGAAGTTGAATATTCGGATACAGCCTTTATCGACTTGACACACTTTAACATATCTGACAATATAGTTGTATGCAGTGGAAAATTGTGCAACTTTGAAATATAACAGATTATAGCAAATACATGGTAACATGTCAGATATAGAACTTTAAGTACAATATTTACTAACTAAACCAGATAGTTTTTAGTACTAATTAAATATGGCTCCCAAAAAGTTGGTCATGATAATAGCTTAAGGCAATTACACATGGTATTATAACTAATATAGAACTTTCATTACTACAAGATTTAATAAAGGCCTATCTGCTCTGGTGGCTGCATGTTCAATGGCTCTACACTCACACTAAACTAGACTGATGATGACAGGGAGGTCAGGGTTTGAATCCCATTCGGATGTACTCTGCTCCCCACACTCCGTCCACACAAATTTGGGTACCCTTCCTTATCCTTAACTCATTAGTGTAATTAGTACATATGTGTATATTCTGAATAGGTAGTAAAACACAGTGCTAAAGAATAAAGATCTAACTACTGGACTGGACAACTTACAAACTAAATATGGCCTCTATAAAGTCGTTTGTTATTAATATTTGATTCTATTTTGATATTTAGGCTACTTGTCAAATAAATTGACAAAAATGTAACTTAACATTATTTATATTCCCATTAAAAGTGCGGTACTATTAAATATACTTCCAAATAACTTCTAGAGCAACACCCTTGCCATCAGTTTAGCAGCCCACATTCAGACACATTGACCAAAGATTATTTCAGGATATGCTAAACTGCATCGGTGGTTGCATGTATTAATGTGTCATTCCTGTGTTCGACTGAATAGCTGGAGATGGTTAGAACAGGGGTTGAATCTCAGTTGGATGTGAGGGTGTTTTTTCTATAAATAGGTAATGGTTTCTCACTCTTCCTCTAGATGCAAATTCAGCTACATTTCCTCTAAATATCTATCTTCCTAATCTCTATTCTTTTAACATAGTGTAATTAATGCATTCCTGCAACCCAAATGAGTACTAAGATGTGACGAGAGAAAAAAAAGGGTATGTTAAACCCACATGCCTGGGTGGCCATAATCAAACATCAGGCTCATAATAGTCTGAAATGCCAGTGACGAGGCTGAATGTTTAAATCTTGTTTGAGTGCATTGAGAGTGGTTTGCCATGTGGAATTTATTTTTGTGGTTTTCCCTTCATCCATACTAATGTAGGCATATTTCCTTAAACTTTCTTTCTTAATCCTAACACAGGTATTTAGCTGTTAAATAGCTGACACTTGTGTTAAATCGTATTTAAACTAAAGGAAATTAAATGCTCATGCTCCACCAGTTGACAATGCACTAAGAAGGATCTATGGCAACTAAAATACTTACCTACCATTAATAAATAAAGCCAAGCCTTTTTTTTTAGTCCTTCTAGCACTTGTTTACTATTCTTGAAAAGGAATATGATGTGGCACTTTAAATAAAAGTGATACATTGTCATGTATCTTAAGCCGATTACATCCATTTTTGATAAAAAAATCTTTTGAATTTCAAAAAAGTTTTGAAAAAAAAAGACAAAATATTTAGGCCCTAAGCCTCTGATATTTTAAAATAATGACTGTCAGCTTTTTAACCAGTTTGACAGTGATAGGTGATTAATTTGAAATCTTTTGTTTTTAAATTTCAGGTATAGTTTGGATTATAATGTTTTAAGGTGATAATTTAAAAAAATATATATATAAAATGTGGGCCGGAGAAGGCCAATACTCGCAATGGGCACTCAACCCATCTGCGTACCAAAATGTGTCACATGAAGAAGGTATGTGGGACCTGAATATTTAACAATAGTTTTGGCATGTGTTAAGATTGCATAGGAGTGAATATTCCCACATTAAAAACATATTACTTGCTTCGGTGGCCACATGTTCTAAGGCGTCACACTCACAATATATAAGACTCTAGATGACAGGGAGATCAGAGTTCAAATCTCGTTCGGGTGTACTGAGGGTAATTTTTCCTAAATGGTTTTCCACTCTCCCTCAGCTCACCTGTGGGTACATTTCCTCTAAATTCAACCTTTTATCCTATTTCATTAGCATAATTAGTACATACAGATATAACCTGAACAGGTAGTAAGACCGTGCAGTACTAGAAAATATTGTGGGGAAAACAAGTAAAGCTCAATATTACAAATCATACAATTATTTGAATCCACATGCTAGAGAAATTTCAAATGCTTAATTTGAAGCTTAAGGCTATGGTCAGATGAGCATTAAATGTTGAATGAATTGAGCAACAAATTACACCGTAATAATGCATCCAATGAGTTAAACTTGGACAAGCCAGTAAATGTTGCTCAGTAGATAGTGGAAGTAGCATCTTTAATAATATGTTGCTTCTTGAATATGCCAAGATCCACTTAAAAAGTTACAGAAACTGCTCCACAGTAGCTATACGGGTTGATATAATTAACAAAGTGTTATTCATATACTGATTTTTAAAATATCTTTGGGCACTTACATTTATTACAGGTATGAATAGATGTAACAACATCTTTCATCTGATTTAAGTCACATTTTATGCTCATATCTGTTCATGTAATGCACTTTTTTTTTGTCTCGGCATTATTTGTTGTTTCACCTCAAGGTGCAAATGAGGCAGTGAAACTAGTTAGACCTATCTTCTTGTGATAAAAACCATTTTCAAACAACATTTTAATATAAACATATTGATTGACAGCTCTAGAACACTTTGAATAAAATATAGATGTAAGTTTGGTTTAGTCAATTTTTATTAAGTGTTTTTAGAGTAATTTAAGACAAAATACATTTGAAATATGATACATTTTAAAGTAGGCAATTTGGTTTCCTAATTAATTTAAAATACTAAGTGATTAATAATCTTGGTTCACAAAGCTACCAATATCTATAAATTACTAATACATAATATTCATATTTTTTTCTCATTTCATCAAAAGCTCTCCCTATTATGAGTGTTGTGAGAGCACAGGGTTTATTTATGATCTACTGCAATATGTTATATTATTCCACTAATCATTTCCACATTTATTTTATTTTCCAGTTGAATACTAAAACCTTAACTTGAAACAAAAGCTCTTCAAATCGGTTTTTCTTATATTAAATAATTCAATTTCCAGATTGCCTATACTGGCACTAAAGTATGTCACATATGTTTATTTGTGAATAAACGTTTATATTAAATTTCACCCATTATTTTTGGATGGCAGTTGATTGGGCAGCTTTAGCGCAGCAATGGATTCAAATGAAAGAGACGTGCCCAGGAGATGCTGTCCCGCCAGCCCCCCCTCCCCCTCCATTTGGAGACAAGCCTTTGGACAAGAAGGATATGGAAGGGGAGGGTGGCGAAGCGCCTATGGATATGGACACAAAAGATGACCATGAGAACTCCAACACTTCTAACTCTCAAGGTATACAACTCATACTGCTTCGCTGGAAAGCAAGGGGCAAAACAATAAAACTCATAAACTTGTTACACTGGTACTGTACAAAGTTTTAAGACATGTGATGGAAAGTGAGTACAAGAGCTGTACCGAGGAGTTTAACCTAAAAAATGATCTGTTTGGTTTCCGGTTCTGGTTCTTCCAATGAACATTTTAAATTTCTTTTTCTGGTTTGAAAAAAATGAAAGTTCTGATTCTTTTAGGCTATTAATTAGGTTCTGGTTTTTTAATTTTCTACTTTCTCTCGAACTCTCGAAGAAAGAGGTATTGTGATTGACAAAAAAAAAAAATCAAACTTGAGATTTTGATAAGTGTCGACATTTCATGACCCCTTGAAACCAAAAAAAGTGGCTTTCATGATGCCGTATGTTTGTAGGCCTACCTTGGGCTAGATCCAAAACTATTTTATCAATTGGGCTAAAACTTAGTATTCAGGGTTTTCATAAGATTCCGCCAAGGAGTTTTTGGAATTAGATATCTAACACTAAAACTAAGGGTAGCTTTTTGTAGAAGGGCAAAGAGAGAAAAAAAGGCAATTTTACCAAAATTCATCAAACAATTTTAATTAAATTTTGTATTTACACATTGTTTTACATTAAAAAAATGACAATTTACATTTTCCCAAGAAAATGACTTTGAGGGTGCCTTAGACAAGCAGAAATTTCCAAATTTGATCATATCTTCTCCATTATATGAAATAACTAATTATTGTAAATATATGGTACTATTAAATATAAAACTCTTTGAAAATAAAATTGATTGTTATGTTCTTTGTTGGACAAAATGTTATTTTTTTCTTAATGTTTCAATTATAGAATAGGCTATTTGATTTATGCTCTTTGGTGGAATGTGATTGTCTTTTTAATTTTGCTCGACCTCTCAGAGAGAGAAGTATTGTTACTGTTGAAAAAAAAATTGAATTTGAGATTTTGATAACAGCTGACAATTTGTGACCCCCTGAAACTGAAAAGTGTTTTTTCTATATTCTTTTGTCTCTCTCTATCATAGCTTAGAGCCAAAACCATTTTACTGATCGGGCTAAAAATTGGTTTTTATGGAATTACCTCGAAATTTTTTTGAAACTAGTTATCTAACCCTAAAATTAAGGTTAGTTTACTTAAGGACAAAAAAGAGATAAAATTGATTTTATCAAAATCCGCTAAAACGATTTTGATTACATTTTGTATCAGGCATTGTTTAACATTGCAAACAAAATGGCAATGCTTTTTTCTCCATAAACATGACTACAAGCCTACTTTAGAGAAGTGAAAAGTTCCAATTTTTATCATATAACCACACTAGGTAATATATAATTGATAATGATATTTATCCCTGAATAGATTAAAAGCAGGAAAACATATGTTTATCGCAAAATAATGACAAAGTGGCTTTTAAATATCAAATGCACTGAATAAAACCACTATATGGAATGGCATCACTTTGCTTTTGTATTTTAGATAAGAGTTAGATAAACTATTATTATTGCAGTCAAACACCACTTTTTGTAATAGGCTTAGTAAGAACTCACTCGTAAGATGTAACCAGGCTCATTGGCTCATTTAAGAAATGATTTTTTATTCAAAATAGTCAACACTGTGGTTCACTTTTATTTATTTAGATTAGTTTGAATATCTTACTGTTTTATTGTGCGAGCTATTAAAATTCACGCTATGAATTTTGTATTTAAGAACTTTATTAGTCATTCTTAAAATCTATTTTTAGGATTTATTTATATTGATACAAAAATACTTGATTAAAATTATACAATTTATAATAATTGCATTATACCTAAGTTTTTTATTTGACCTTGCAGTACTTAACACTTGTTAGACAACCTAATATTTAGTTTTTATTTTGGGCAACTACAAATTAAAAATAAATTAATGTAAAAATTTTGAGTGTGCATATTTTTTTCTTTTTGAAAACTTTTACAAGATTTCAGAATTTAAATTTATTGTTCAAACCTATAATTGACAGATTCAGAGTTTTTATGTCTTTTCCCAACGGAATTCAAAACTATTTTTGACATATAACACTAATTTTAACTATAAAATTTGATCCTTTTTTGATCACATTGCCAAAGCTTCTAATTTTTGATAATTATTTTTGTATTTGAATCAATGAAAAGGCTAACTTTAGATTAAAATTATAAATTTGTAAAATAAATTTAAGTCTAAAGAGTAAAAACTACCTTTAATTTTTTTTTTTCTTGTTTTTATTTCAGCAGAAAATTGTAATTTCTTGTTCGCCAATTTTAAGTCTAAAGATTGGAAAATTACTTTTAATTGTTTTGTTTCTTTTGTTATATATATTAATCTAAAATTAACCTTTTCATTTTTTCAAAGAAAAAAACACACACATTCATGAGGAGACATCACTGGTTAGACAATTTGTGGGAAAATTAGCTGGTACTTATATACCATTACCCACAGGGGATGCCCAAATGCACTAATCTTAAATGTGTCTCATTGAGATGAGGTGATGGTGATAGTGACCATGAGGGTGTAGAACCAGTATAAACTCTTAACCTAACATAATCCTTACTAACCAGACCCTGGTGACCGTTGGGATGAACCCCTAACCAGAAAAAAAATCCCATGGAACCAGCCGAGAAGCAAATCCAGAATCCCTAGATTGCAATCCAGGTGCGCTGACCACAATACTAAGGAGCGGGCTATTCAAATAATTAGCTAGTAACCCGCTTCGATGGCTGCATGTTCTAAGGCGCTACTCGCGATAGACTAGACAGCTGATGATGGGGAGATCGAGGTTTAAATATTGGTTGGGTATACTGAGGGTGGTTTTTCCAAAATGGTATATCACTCTTTCTCTCCATGCAAATGCAGGTACAATTCCTCTAAATATAACCTCACTAGTCTCAAAACCCATTAAGCTTGTTAGTACATAAGGGTGTAACCCAAACAGATGGTAAGACAGTGCTAAAAAAATTATTAATCGAACAAACAATAACTCCTACACTGCAAACAATGAACACATTTTCTGGACTACTTGTTACTTGATATTTGAATGCAGCGGGTGAAACGGCTGGAGGGTTCATTGTACTGCTCACTTAACACCCTCCATCTAGAGAAGTTGGTGTTATCTTCACCAACAGACGACAGCCACTTAGTCAGGCTTGATTGCGAGTTGATGCCATGGAGTCATTGCTTATGTTTTTATTGAGGCTGTTAGTCCTTTTATGAGATATACACCAGATAAGATCATTTATGAGTGTAACCAAGATCAATTTAAACTTTCTTAATAAATATTATTTTGAGAATTAATTTTATTTTATATGAATTATTGCATAGCTCATTTCTTGGTTAACCTACTTACCAGATGCATCCACTTGGGGTTCATGGCAGCAATGGCAGCAATGGGGATGGAACTGGAGTAATACTCCAGGTATGGTGGGGCACGGGTCAGTTCCTCCAGTTGCTCCCAACAAGCCCGGAGCCTCAGCTGCTGCCAATATGGAAGTCCCTCCCTTTGCAGGGTACCACGCAACAATCAGGCTTACACTACTGGTGTGTACGATTACAACCACACAGGGAGCTCGGAGCACTATAACCAGGTAATGAGCTGCTTCCATGATCTGCAGAATAGTTTTTAATTCTAGTCGAAATTCAAATTCAAGCTTGGAGTATTGGAGAAATTATTTTTAATCCGTAGAAAAATATTCATATGTTGACCCTTTTTGTTTAACTCATAACCTTTTAACTAATTGCTAAGTTTCAAACAGACATTGAACTTACACAGTGGCATACCAAAACATCACAACTATATGCTCGGTAATATTCTACTAGCTTCTATTTTGAAGTTAAGGGTGTTCATAGTTAAAATAAAGAATATTTAATTATCTTTCGTGGTCAATAAAGACAAAGCATTTTATTTAAATTTTTATATTTGATTCATATCACTATTCAAGGGGCTGGTTCATAATAATAACCAATCTAAACTGGATGAAAATAAATATACACGTTCAAAACTAAACAACAGGTCTGAAAAAAATTAAATCCGCAAGTCCCCAACATTTTAATAAATAGGAATTATATTTACGACGGTCTAGGGTTAAACTACTGAAGCTATTTCCATAATCTGTTTTTCATGTTATTTAAGTTTTCGGTTGGCATGCCCTGTTTTCTTGTAAGAGTGCACTCTTTTCTTGTCAATATTTTTATCGTCTAATAATTCCAGCCATTATTATTATTATTATATTTAAACTATCTTGAATTAGTTGGCCTTTATTAACGTCAAGATTTACATTCTGAATGTAGGCCTATTTCTTTTAATAAGTTTTCTTTTTATACAAACTTTATGTTATATTTTTAAAAAGTACAAATTTATTATGATTTTAATGGGTATGTATGAACATGTAGGTAATGGCTGGTGGCTACTGGGGTGGTGGGGCAGAGTCAGCGCAAGTTGCCCCTCCCCCAGGAATGGGGGGCCCCGCGCCTTTTATCAGGCAAAACAGGCAAGACTGGCGGAGGAGTGGAAGTCGACCCCCACACAATCGGCTCACAGAGAAGTCTGATGAGACGAAGATACCACTACTATGATTGGTACGATTGTTCTTATTCTACGATGTGTTTATGTATAATTTAGATCTGAGTTGATTGCTACAATTTTTCAAATTCGAATTTTCGTAAACACTAACAGATACATTGATAGGATTTTAAATCTTTAAGCTTTATCTGTCCTTAAAATGTCTTTAAATTTAGATTACAACTGTTATGGTGTGACGAAATAAAAATATGACTATTTGGTTGGGCGGTATCTTAATATCCCATGGCTTAACTTAATATTCCAGCTAGCTCTTATAACTTGGGTTATATATTCACGTTAACAATAATAACACCCGCTTCAGTGGCCGCATGTTTTAAGGCGCTATTCTCGCAGTAGATTAGACTGCTGATGCCAGGCAGATTGAGGTAAACGAATCTCGATTTGGTGTACTGAAAGGATTTTTCCAAAATGGTTATCTATTCTTCCTCCACGCAAATGCGGGTACATTTCCTATGAATGTAGAAAGTTCGTAGTCAGGTTTTTTTGAGGGGGGGATTTAACCCCCCTCTCCCACCCACCACCCCGAAATTTTAGGAACAAAGTATATATGGCTTCATTTATGGTTCTTCAATATAAAAATTACACTACAAGTACAAATTAAGCATTTCAGAGAGCTTCTAGAGGTGTGGAATATCCAGAATTTTTCCTAGTACAGCAGTTGGGGTTTATTTTGCCATAAAAGCAATTCAGAGATCTTCTAGAGTTGTTTAAATATCCTTTTTCCTAGCCTTCAGCAAATAGGGGGTTATGTGTCCATAAAAAACACTTCAGAGAGCTTCTTGAGGTGTTTATTATATTACAATTTTTCCTAGCTTTCGGCAGTTAGAGGGTTATGTTGCCATAAAAAACACTTCAGAGAGCTGCTAGAGGTGTTTAATATTTATAATTTTTTCTAGACTTTGGCAGTTATAGTGCTATGTTGCCATTAATAAAAAAACACTTTAGAGGTTTTCTAACTGTGTTTGTTATTTAGAATTTGTCCTAGCCTCCGGTATTTAGGGGGTTATTTTACCATAAAAAACACTTCAGATAGCTTTTAGAGTTGTTCAAATATATATTTTGTTCATAGCTTTTAGCTGTTTGGGGGTTATGTTGCCATAAAAAACACTCCAGAGAGCTAGAGAGGTTTAAAATTTAGATCTTTTTCTAGCCTACAGCATTTGGGAGATGTACCTGCTAACACCCCCCCTTAAATTATTGGCGGGCTACGGCCTTGAAATATAGCCTTCCTAATCCCAAAACCATAAACTGTGTAAATAGTGCATATGCTTAAAACAAGTAATAGGATGTGATGTTAAAAAAATATCTTAAACCGAATTAAATAAGAAATTTCATTAAAAAAGTTTGTGACACAATTTGTGTGATATAATTCTTTGATGCAGACAAAACTTTTAATCATGCAATATAAACTCTTCAGCTGTGCATGCTACTGTGGAGCCACAATAAAAGTCAGCTCTGGGGTCAACCACCAGACACCCAAGTTCTGAGATAAGCAAAAGAATATATAATGAAAATGTGTGTGTGTGTGTGTGTGTGTTTATTATATATATTATATATATATAGAGGGAGAGAGAGAGAGAGAGAGAGAGCGCAAGAGTGAGTGTGCATGCATATTATAATGGATGACCAGTAGCACATTAACTAGTATTTACAAATTTCAGTTTAACTACCATGTTAAAAGTAGGGCTGTGCTTGAAGTCAAGTTTTAGTATTTGTTTGAATTCAAATTGAAGATTAAAAAAAAAACTTGAAAAATGTTATTACTACGAATCTTATTTTAATCTAAAGAAATTCCAAGTTTGATTAATTTTATTCAATTTTAAGATATTATTTCATGGCATAGTCCCTCAATATTTCCTTTTGGTTTGATTTAATGAAGTTATAACTTGTTAAAGTATATCAAATTCATAAAAATATCTGAATTTGTGTGATTATAACATTTCCCTGAAAAAAAAAAATTCTCTTGTAAATTTAATTTTTGTGTTTATGCATGTGCTTATTCATAGATCTCGTACAGAAATCCAGCTATTATATTTCTAGTACAAACATTGCTCCATATTACTTGAACTCGAACAAAAAAAGCATATTTTCATTGAAATTCGATAAGAAGGAAAAAATGCCTTGGACACACCCCGAGCTGATTCGATGTGATACATCCCGAATCAAAACTGTAATGTGTTAGTTTCTGTTTCATTCTAAATATAAACCATGAGGTTTGTGGTAGGCCACTCTTAGAACTAATTAGTCTTTCAAATCCTCAAATACCTCAAACCTCAAAACTTTCGAGAGATTTAGAATTGAAGATTAAAAAAAAAAATTCACATTCAAGATTTCTAAGGGTTTTTTTTTCAATTAAATTTTTTCAATATTTATTCTGCTTATTTCTTAGTGAAATATAAAAAACAGATTTTTGTAAAAGAGTCCAAATTTTACCAAAAATCATTATTTTGGTCTATATGTTTGACACAGTGTTTTTTTCTATTAGTGGTTTAGCATAACATAATTATTATTATTATTATTAGCACCGCGTCTTATTACCCGTTCGAGTTATACGCTCTTACGCTAATGTGTAATGGTAGGGTGATTATGAGATGAAATGAAGGACCTGCAGTTTAACGTGGAATCCTAACCATGGTGGAGGCCTGGCATTCCCCACATTCACATAACATAATTTTAGGGAAAACCTAACATCCAACACCCAGAATGTTAATTTACCATAATTTCAATATTATAATAACATTTATTATTTATATTTTTTAGTGTTACTTGGGAATTAATGGGAACAGAATAATAATAGAGCAGAACAAAGTCCTATTGATAAGTTAAAGTTAATCTTTAACACTTAACATGTTTTCTAAGATTTTAATTTGAGAAAAAAGGTTTGCAGGGTGTCCAGCGACCTGGAAAACAGGGAAAAGTCAGGGAATTTACTTGGTCAGGGAAATGTCTTAAAAAAGTCAGGGAATTTGATCATGTTCCTGGAATTTTCACATATTCACTAAAATTTTACACAACTTTTATTTACAATAGTCAAAGTAACATTTTTCTTCTAGTTAATAGTCACCGTGAATCTATTTTAACACAATTGAGTAAACTAATTTCAGTTCTCAAAACCAACATGTGATCTTTGCATCATCTTTCTAACCCCCTCTGTGCATTTTTAGCCAAATATGTCATGTCTATGCGCATATAAGGGAATTATATTACACTATTGGTAGAAGAAACTAAAAAAGAATATGTCTTAAAACAATTTTAAACTGTACTGGTGTACTCAATATGAGTTAACTGAAATCTAACTTAGATCACACCCATATAGGCCACAATAGTCCATTACTTTAGACTGAAATTCTTTAGCTCCATCATCGAGTGACACAATTTCAGATTATGTATGTGTCTAGAAAATTATTTGATTTGTGATCCTAATAAAATAATGTTTGTAACATTTAGCTACTGGAAAAGTTAGAAATTGTCTCTGGAAAACCTAGAAAAGTCACGAAATTTTAAAATATTTTTTGGCTGGACACCCGGGTTGGACATGTTTTCTATGATTTTAATCCGAGAAAAAGATTGGACATGTTTTCTATGATTTAAATTTGGGATAAAGGTTACTTGAGCTATCCTTACTTATTAGGAAATAAACATGTTATTTGTATATTAAGATTGTTAAGTTACCTATTAAAGAAGCATAGGCAAAGCATAACCTATTATTTTCAGACGCGGCAAAGCGGCGTCAGTTGCCTGCCTGGATCCGGGAAGGTTTGGAGAAAATGGAACGAGAGAAGCAGAAGAAGTTAGATCGAGAGAGACAGATAAAGGAGAGGGAGGTGTACTTACAGAAGAAGAGACAGGAGGAAGAGAATGCACTCAATTCATTGAACAGTCGTGGAGAAACTCTCATCCCTGCTAAGAGTAAATTTGTAAGTGAAGCGTTTTATTTCTGGTAAGGGTGATCTGGCTGTCTAGGAGTAAGGTCTCAGACTTCTGTGATGGAGGTAAATCCTCCGTCCCAGCACAAATTAATCTTATTGCCAATCCTTCCTTCACCTCTGACAAAATGTTTATTAATAATAATAACAACAACAATTTTGCTTCACATATATGCCAGCTTCATCATCTCTTTGAAGAAAATTTTTGTGTTTTTCAACTATGAAACTTGGACAGTAGAAAACATTAAAGGCTAGCATATCCATGTATGTTCAGCTTTTGTCATTTTGTGCTGTTATATAAATTAAAATTAATGTTCACATGAAAAAAATGTGATGTACAGCAATACCTCGCTCTTTTGACGGGTTAGGAACCAGAGTACTGGAGAAAGTTGAAGCATAGACATTATTTAGCTTGCAAATACATTAGGGCTGTCAAAAAACATATAACCAATTATATAACACTTGAGAATATACGCAACACTCAAGAACGATAGGTGTTGCACACATTCACACTATAAGTAAGTAATAGTGAAGGAAGCCAACATGAAAGGATAGTTAGGTTAGGCCTAGACCAGGAACAAACACACTTATTTCTTCATTTCTTCTTGTACTTTTAACACTTCCCACTTCTTCACACTTTCACAGTCACTCATTGTTTAAATTTTAGAAATATTCCTTTTTTCATAGAAAGAGAGACATAAAACACAAAGAAAGACATAATATGAAACACCATGCTTGGAGAATTTGAAACATAACTGAAAGCTTCAGTGTTGCCAAATTTATGCAACAGACTGGAGGCTTGAATAGATAGATAGCTTGCTGAAAAATTAATAACTAAAAATATCTAGACAACTAACAGAGACTATCATTAAAATAATAATAGGTTTTGCTTTATCTCAGACTTAAACCAGGGGCTAATCTGGATTTGGTTACCAATTGGTGTGCAAGTTCCCATTCTCAGAGATGAGAATTGTTGCAAGTGACTTTAGGGAATGCTCTGAGTACTCTGGTTTAGCAGAAGTCAAAGTTATTGTTGTGGGTTTTATTTTGGAAGGAACTGGTTTGTCTAGATCTTTGTGGTTGCATCGAAACAGCGATTGTTCATCTTATTCTCATAGGTCCTGTTGTGAGTCCAATGTATTCACAACAGGTATAAAAATAACTTTTTTCAAGTAGTTCAAAATAATTGCAAACCCATAAATCCTTCTGTCCGGATCCCAGCTTGAGTAGACATTTCACACTCTCGGGCTCGGCTCTAAAATACTCTGGTGGATCCCTTATGTATATATACACACACTGAGCATGTGCTATTATATATATATATATATATATATATTATATATTATATATATTAAATATAGCACATGCTCGTTGAGCTTACATGGTTTTATTGATTCAGATTCTTGAATGTTTTGTTTTTTCATTATTTTTCCTCAACAAATGCGAAACTTGGACTCTATCACTACACCACACGTTGTTTGAAACTTTAATCTCACAATCTTATATATATTTATTAAACACACTTAAATTCTTCAAAACTTAAAATTAAAATTAAAATTTCAAATAAACTCAAAAATGAATACAATAAATTGAATATTTTACAACGGAAAGAAGAACACATTCCATATATTACAGACAATTTTAAATCGCCCGCCATAACTGACGCACGTTTGCGCGTCTGAAATTAGTGATGAAGTTTTGGCAACCATATATTGATAATCTAGTGAATTAAAATAAATATAACAGATTTTTGTTCTATTTTTGTTAAACTTGTCTTATTCAAAGAGCTAGATAAAACATTCAAAATTGAAAAGCGACAGAGAATATAATTACAGGAGAGCAGCCATTTTATTTTGATAGGAATATTGTAGCTTTTGATATACACGTTGTGATATATCAATTAATGATAGAAATATTAATATATTACAGAAAATGGCCATCCTTTGTCTACGTATTATATATCGATTGTTTGTTTAGAATCGATTTATATATTCTGGCAGTCTCACTTAACTATTACTTTTTTTTAAATGTGTCACAGTTGTTAAGTAGGGGTCTGCGAGCTTGGTTTTTTCATTCGAGTCAAGTATTTCTAAAAGCTCCTGAGTTCGAGTATTGTATATTCATATTTTTAAAACGTTAGACAGTATATTACAACACATATTCTTAAAAGATGAATGACACACATTTTTATAAATAGTAAATAATTTTGAAAAATAATAATTAAATAATGGAAATATTGGTTTTTAAATTATAAATAACACTTATAAAATACAATTTAAAAACAAGAACAACACTCAAATAAAAAAATAATTAAAATGGTTCCAACACTCTTGTCTTTAAGGACATTAGAATTACACTAACCATTACAAAAATAAGATAATAGAATGAATAATTGCATGATGGATTGGAAATGTATAATATGACAGGGTAGAAACACTGTACAGTGATGTAAAGTAAGTGATAGTGAAGGAAGGCCAACCTGAAAGGAAAGTAAGGTTAGGCCTAGATAGGAACAAACACACTTATCTATTTCTTCTTACACTTTTACACTATCCACTTCTTCAAAACTTCCACAGTTGTACATTCGTTTTAATTTTCGGGAATATTACTTTTTCATTAATGTATCTTCATATGAAAAATAAATATGTCCTAAAATTCAAAACAATGTGCAGCTGTGGAAGTTTGAAGAAGTGGGAAGTGTAAAAGTGTAGACAGAAAATAGAGAAGTGTGTTTGTTTATATCTAGGCCTAACCTAACTACCCTTTCAGGTTGGCTTCCTTCACTATCACTTTACACTATTGTAATGTGTTTCTACACTGTTTTGGTAAAAAGTTAATAAAATTGACGTTTTAATAAGCTAATATTTCCCCAAAATATGCTTCATTAACTTAATTTACTGTATTACAATTAAATAGACTATGCTTACTATTGCATTTTAAAAATTGATTATTAAGTACATCAAGTAGAAGCTCGAAAATTACGAGCCTACAAAACTTTCATTCTCGAGCTCGAGCTTAAGCGACAAGCTCGAGTTCGAACTCGGAATACGAGTACTCGCAGAGCCTTATTGTTAAGCTTTTACCACTTTGTTACTTTCATAATGTCAGGCCATATTATATTCAACACCATTTATTTTTTATGTAGATCATCTCAAAATGTTAGGGTCGTATTATATTCGGGCCATTACGGTATATTTACAATTTGCCGGCATTTAAGTGAAACGGCATCTAAATTAATATGAGAGATACTTGATTATCACCTATATTGAATGTTGCTGTTTTGTTTAGTTGCCAGTTTTATTGAAAGCTAAGAATTGAAGTAGCGAGAATTATTATATTAAGAACGATTCTTTCGATACCAGTAAGAATCGAGGAATCGAGTTTGACAACCCTACTATTGAAGGAAATTTATGGCACTAAAACTACAAATTTCAATAATAATTGAAGGCAGGATTAAAGGACAAAGCCTACAAATTTGCTAAAAGTTCACATTCAAAAGACAACAATTTTGAATATTGCTCGTAAGTGTGGAGTAGTCAATTGGGTAAACTTAAGTAAGATTTTTCTTTGAAAATATAGTTCTAGACAAAAATAAATAACAAAAGGAGTTTTCACTCTTGGTTTTGTTATTATTTCAGGATAGTGATTCCGAGGATGAGCCGGGAAGCCCCACCACTTCACAATCTCCCAGTCATAAAAGACAATCGAGGTTTAGTAATGTTGATAGTCCTGGAGGCTCACCTCCACAGCCTGCAGTTCAAGATACCAGGTCTCGTGAGGAAATAATGCAGGATCATGTGAGTTTCAAACTGTCCACTAGAGTCAGTCTTACCATCTTCTGTGTTGGAATCACAAGTGATAATGTATTTGATACTTTAATAAAGACCACCATTAATTTATTTAATTATTTATTAGAGATGGGACTGATCCACTCTACTCAAATTCTAATCTTCATTTCCTATAAAAATCCTAGAAATTGGATTGTGATATCATAATAAACTTAAAGGTTATTTTTTTCATACTGGTGTGAGTTTTTTTTAGCTCCGATTTTGTTCACATTATTTATAACGCTACTATATAAAATAGAAATAGGAACAAAATGTTTTTAAAAATCATTATGTTCATAAAATTCAGTTACATGGTAAATTTATGGTCTGAAGTATGGTTGTTAGGTTGGTTCTATAATTATTTGGGCTAAAGTAACCACATAAAAATCAGAAAAAAACTATAATCCTTAATCTGACGGAGAATAGGTGGACCAATGGGTTTTAAATAAAATATTGAATGAAGCCGGAAGTGCTCTCGCAACACAACTATTTGTAATGGAAATGGAAATGGTCATGGATAAAGTGGCAAGGAAACTTGGGGAGAAAAATAATGAAAGCCTTGATGTTTGTTAATGACTTGATGATATGGGGGGAGAAGGAAGAGAAACTATAGGAATGGAATGGGAAACTGAAAGAGTGTTTAGCATGTTGTAGTGTGAAGAGATGATAATGACAAGGAAGAGGATAAGGACTAATAAAGCTATAGGGTTGAATGGAGTAGAGCTGAGAAAAAGGTGTAAAATATCTTGAAACGGTAGGAAAATAGATGATTTGATAATTAGAGGGTAGCATGGGGGTGTGGGGGGGGGGGGGGTCTATAGGTGTGTAAGAGACCTGTTATGGAGAAGGGAAGTCCCCCTGAAGTGTAGGGAAGTGTTGAACAGGGCACACTTTGTACCCATTGTCACACATGCAACAGTAACATGTACATTGAATGTAAGAGAGACTAGGAAAATGAGGCTATAGGAATGAAGTTTGTGAGGAGCATGTTAGCTGTCACGAGGAGAAACAAGACGAAGAAAGAAGTTATTCGTGGAAGAGTGGAGGTACATGATTTAGTAGAGGAAGCAAGACTGAAATGGTATGGACATGTAATGAGGATAGAAAAGGAGAGAATACCAAAGAGAATGATAGAGATGAAGTATGTAGGAAAAAGACATCAAGTGTGCAAGTTGGAGGATAAGAATGTAAGTGATTAAAGGAAGAAGAATAGTGGAAGGATAGAGGATGACAGAGGCATTTTACTAAACTGACTCGGTCACAGGCTGGAAACCATGATGAGGATGAATGAATCGGAAATTGTTTTTGAATCCTCAAGTTTGGAGTATTACTAAGCTTTCAATAATTTAAGAGCCCATCCCAAATATTTTAAACTCTGAAAGATTTGGTATGTGACACACTATTATCTTTAGTTTTAGAAGTAATTTAAACCAAACTTTTGTAGTCTCAGTTATAAATATGCTGATAAGTAAAGTAGCCATGCCTCTTAACTTGGTATATTTTGCGACCTAAAGCTTTCCTGGGTCTTATTGTGATATTTTTCTCAATTCATAATAATTCTCCTTTATTTTAAAAATTCAAAGCTTCAAGCCATTATTGTTTTACAGATGATACGTGTTCGTCGCCTTCTGACCGAAGTTTTGTTAGAAGTAACAACGGAGGAGTTGGAGGGTGTTGCGCAGCAAGTATTGAATAAATTTAGAGCTAAAGGTACAGCTCTCCTTTTAGTTACCTGTTCCACCTTACTCTTCAGCATTCGTCGACCTTTATCATATAATAACTTGGAGGTCATTGAACTCGAGTCTTATTCCTAACAGATACACCAAAATTTTATTTGGTATAATTTGTTACCTTTATTTACAGTGAGACTCTTGCTGAACTATTTAATATGGTGCATAACTGGAACATGTACGTGTAAATTAAGTGTAAAGTACTGTAAAAGAAGTAGTGTGTCTGTAAATTCCTTCTAAAGTCTGGATTAATTATGTGAGATGAATGATTTCAAACCTTGAAAAGTCCTTAAGGATAAATTGTGTTTACAACAAATAACCCTGATTATTTTGTATAGCAGTCATTATAGCTACATTTATAAGTTTTGTGAAAAGTCTACGTTATTTAATTTTTATGGCTGACATAAACAACATAATAGAGCTTCATTAATCATTATCAATAAACATAACAATTTAACCATTGGGTTGTAAAAGAACTGCTGCACTCTTTTCACAAAATTTTACATTCCTTTAACCAACCTCTCTCTCTCACAAGTGAGCTCTAAGTTTGGAGGATAGTTAAACTTACTCTTCAACTAGGCCTGTGTGGGAATTACATTTTGACTTGGAAAATTTTCTGGCAGGAAATGACAATTTCCCACGGGAACTGCACAGGAAATGTGAAAAAGAATTTCAAATATCTTCCTAATAATTTAGGCTTATTTTTATTTTTCAGATTTATCATCTTAGTCCAAACTTAGCCTTCCCATTCATTCTAATAGTACATAGTTTGATGATAAAATTAGAAGCTCATGGCTTCATTCTGATCAAGTTTTAATAATCCACCATGAATACTTTGTAAAGAGATATCAACTTGGAAGTTATAATCAGTACGCTAAGAGATGGTGGAATTAAAATTTGTGTAGATAACACACTATTAATAAATTCAAACAAAAGAAAATATATATATATTTTTCACTTTTGCAGGCAACTTCTTCGGATTTACTATATGAAGAGTAATTTAATAGTAATTTTAAAATTAACTCTTTATTAATATTTTCAAGTCTGCATATTTATAGTGGGCTATTGTAAATAGCTCTTTTTCTCTCTTGGAAGTACCAAATATTTTACATGGGAGACAATACAGGAAAAAGTGATACGAACCAATTATTTCTTTGGCTTTTTGATTCAAGTTTAATATGGTTGGTATGAATGTGGGCCTGATGGACTTGCTTGGACTCAGATTGGCTTGGTCCTAGAAAAAAAAAATAGTAATCTTTGAGGTCCAACCTGAGTAAAGATTTAAAAAAATGGTCTAGTTCTGGCATTGTACACAGTCATTTATCCGTTTTATAAAATTACAAGATGTTTTAACAGCGATTTAGCATTAATAGGAATTATATTCAAAATAAATATGAATTACCCGACACCTTAGCTCAATTGGTAGTGCGTCTGTCTACTGAACTAAGAGTCCCAGGTTCGATTCCCGGCTTAGGCAAAAAAATTATGATTGGTTAAATGTGGGTTTACACTTTCACAGTGATGAATTAATGGCCGGGCGGGGGCTGGATGTTGTGTTTGTCCTGGTATTGAGTTAAATTATAAGACATATGAATGACAGCCCTAGCCAGCTGATAATGAAAAATATATGGCTTGAATAAAAACTGACCCAGACCATAGGCTAGAAACAGTAGTGGATGTAAAAAATGAAATATATTCATTTGAGAACCTAACTTTAAAAACAAAACTTTATATATTTGATGTTATAAGTTTGTGTATTTAAACTTTTTTTGTGTGTGTATAATCTCATTCCCTTTTTTCTCTACCTGGGGATTCTGAAATATTATCTACAGCAGGCATGTCAAACTCACGGCCGACAAACCTTATGATGAACCATCTTGCAATGCAACTCTCTCAACTCTCTGTTTTAATAAACTTCGAGGAAATACATTTTGGAATGTGATATTTGATAAATTGGCATAATTTAGAGAATTTTGGTATGTGAGGCTGGTGTACCAAATTTGAACTCTTTCCTTGGCTTTGAATTGTAGAATTTGTTCACAAAATATACTTTATATTTGGCAACAACAGTTGTTTCCTCACTTGGAATTATCTCTGCTTACGAACACACATTTGTCAACAAATATAAAAATGACTGGCATAATATTTAAAGCTCGACATTAACACTATTGTTGCAAATAAAAGTTTTCAAATTTTTGATAAAAAAATATAGGGTTTGCCTTATTTTTTAATACAGGAAGCCCACTCTTTTCATTTTTTAATAATAAGATACAAATTTATAATTTTTTTACTTAAGATAATTACAATACACACATTTTAATGTTCAATTTGGCCCTTATTTGATCAAACGATTTTGACACGCCTGCTCTTTAGGGTTGTAACATTTATTGTGTTGTCTTTCAAACTATATAAAAGTTAATTTGGAGTTAGTTCAATTAATTTTGAAGTGCTTTAGCTATAGCACCTCATTTTTAAATTAAATAATATTTATGTGCTTTAATCACAGAACATTAGTTTGTTATAAAACAATACTTTTTAAATAATGTGATGTTTTAGGCCATGATTCACATCACCTGCAATCCTGCCTTTAAATTTTCTGATTAAATTAAAATATTACAAGTTGTTTCTAATTAGAGATATCACAATACCTGTTTTCTCGATTCTGATTCTTGACTATCTCCTTTTTTGTTATTTTTCCAATCATAATGGCATATAAAATCTAACGTGCTTGATACCCTATTCCCCCTCAATGCAAAACTTTGGCTCAACCATTACAACACATGATCGCTAACTTTAATCTCACAGTCCGATAGATATTTATTAAACAAACTAAATGTCTTCAAAACTAAAAATTCAAATAAACTCATAATTAATTCAATAAATTGCAGATTTTATAGCGGAAAGAAACCATTTCTCGTGTTTGAAAGATTTCAAGTCGTCCACCATAACTGATCCGACGCACGTTAGCTCTTCAGAAATTAGCGATGAAGTTTTGACAACGATATATCGATAATCTATTGAATCAAAATAAAAATAACTTTTTTTGCTCCAGTTTTATTAACCACGTCAATTTTTGTTATATATTTACTAAACTTATCTTATTCAAATAGCTAGATAAAACATTTAAAATTGAAAAGCGACAAAGAATATAATTACAGGAGAGCAACCATTTTAATTTGATATGAATATTGTAGCTTTCAATATACATATTGTGATATATCAATTAATGATTGATATATTGATATATTACAAAAAATTGTCATTCTACTCTATGTATTATATATCATTTGTTTGTTTAGAATCAATTAATCTATTCTGACAGTCTCACTTAACTTTTACTTAAAAAAAAAGCGTTTCAAAGTTTTAAGGTTTTACCTCTTGATACTGTATTAACTAATGTCAGGTCGTATTATATTTGAGACCATTTATTTTTCATGTAGAACCCCTCAAAATGTTAGGGTCGTATTATATTCAGGCCATTACGGTATATTTACAATTTGCCGGTATTTAAGTGAAACGATGACTAAATAAACATGAGAGATAATTGATTATCACTTATTTTGAATGTTGCTGTTTTGTTTAGTTGCCAGTTATATTGAAAACTAAGAATCGAGTAGCGAGAATCGTAATATTAAGCTTGATTCTCGATTCTTTCGATACCAGTAAGAATCGAGGTATCATGGAATCTAATTTGATAGCCCTATTTTTATTAGATTAGTTAGATTGTTTCAGGCATTTGAGACTTGGTTACCAAAAACATAACATTTATTTTTTATGTTATTTAATTTTATTTAATTCCCCCCCCCCCTCCCAAAAAAAAAACAAGCAATTGTTACGACCCCTTACAAAAAAAGTTGGAAAAAACTATTAAATTCTTTTATAAATATACTTATAATACAGTTTCTTTTCTAACATGAACAATTATTCAATTATTATTCTTAGTAGGAGATGTTATTGCTTTAAAAAGCTAGAACATATTTTGTGACTAGAAAAACTTCTCAACTTTTTTTTTTTCCTCTCAAAAGGATCAAAGAGCAGCTCATTTTGAATATTATGGTGGTTTTAACGTTTGAAAATTATATTATTTTAATATAAAATTCATAAAATAAGTATACATGTAAATTAAATATTGACAAAATACTCAATCTTAAAAAATAAATATTTCATATTGTAGTAATGCTATATTCAAATATAAATATAAAACTATTATTGGGATTTTTGTGAAATTTTAAATACTAAAACACAATTATATTTTTAAAAAAAAATGTACAAAAGAAGTAAATTTCTTTAACATTATTTATTTCAAAATAATTTGATCATTAGAGTAATAGTGATAAATTAAAATATTAGTTTAAAGATAATTTCCCCAGTTGTAACTTAATTTTGTCGACCTCATTGGTCTTAGAGTAAAGTGGTCGCCTCAGTACCTGATTTTCATGGGTTCAAGAATGAAATGATAAACGGGCTAAAATATCGGTATTGGGACGGGAACGGGTAGTTATAAAAATGGCGCCTTAGAATAGTTTGAGATTAAAACTATATATTGATTTAAAAACTAATATGTTAAGACTTGTTAATGCTAACATCATTAAACATTATATAAATATCATATTAATATAATATCATTAAAACAATCATATATAAGGGTGTGCAAATAGTATTTATTATCGAATCAAATACCAACATTTTGAATGAATCTTTAATAGCGTAAATCAAATACCGTAGTCAGTTTTATTACATTTTTGATTTTTATTAGCTTGTTTCTTTTGAAAATTGTGTTTTATATTTAATTATTTGCTAAGTATAAAAAAATACTGCAAAACTTAAATATTTGATACTTCTTCATAGCAGGGAGTTTTGACACCCCTTAATGGTTCTTAAGATTTGACACCTCTTTAATATCTATTCCCAGTATGTCTCACTAACAAGGTGAAGCCTTAACACTCATAAATTATTGACCTGAGCAAGCCAATTCCTCCCTTTGCAGTCCCAAAAATATGATAGAGTAGAATTTATCTATGTTCTTATTTAATTCTTTCAAGCTATATCCTTGCTGAACCTAATAAATAACTAACTATTGATAGACAGAGTATAAAGTGACATGCCCTACCATCTTGTTTGTCTCTCTACAAGGGGTAATAACCCCTCACCCCCCTTTTTACCAACAGCTTATTGCAGAACAAATAAGGAGGCTATCTACGAAAAAGCTTAACAGGGATGAATTAGCATTAGAGATGGGAAATTTGATTCCTCGATAACTATCGATTCTTAAGTGTATCGAGAGGATCATGAATCAAGAAACTACCTTGATTCTTGATGTCTCAACTCCTAAAGATATGTGCAAATGATCGTGACTGCTTTATTAAGAGATTACTGAATATCGAATATTAAAGGCCATTTGTGATGCTTTTTTTTGTTATCCCAAATATTCTAATAGTAAAACTTATAAAAGCATTAATTAGATTTTAAAACCTAAAAATTTGTGTTTTGCTTCAATATCTAAACATATTTATCATGGTAGCATAATGCATTCAAGGAAAAACAAATAAACCTCCATATTAACAAATACCAACCCTGTGTTAAGAAATATATTATGATTGCTTTGCAAATTTACTGTCACAAATTAAATAATAATAATAATAATAATATAGTCAAAGTTTATTTCAAAATTGTAAAGCCAAAATTAAAATCATGACTGTAATTCATAAAGGCAAAAATGTTTTAAAAGTCTAATTCATATTTAATAGACATTTACCAAAATTTTTAGAATAAAACCAAATTGGTAAAAAAGGTTTACCTATCATGGCAGCCATATTGGTTTCTATTAACATAACCAATATGGCTATTCCAATTTCATTTCAGGCCTATTCCAGGAAGAATTGAGGTCGAGAATCGGAATCAAAAAACTGGGATAGTCCTATCTCTAATTAGCAGTACCTGCTGGAACAAAAATAACATTTTGTTCACACACAAACCCCCTCCTCCCTCTGTTAAACTTGGTGGAAATAGCCAATCCTGCTTAACTTACAGGGAACTAATAAATTCCATAGCAATTAGACCTTTTTTTCCAAACATTTGAGATCCTTTCTACCCTATATTTATTTTCTTAACACATTTGTTCCCCCCCATTATATTAGTCACATGTAGGCCTAAATGGAATAATATCAGTTGGATTATTTATTTATGACTGGTTTGACAATTTTAATGTTGAAAGTACATATCATTTGTTTAACTACGGGTTAAGGTGCTAGTCCGAGCACAAATTCATAAATGTTAGAAACCAAGTGGGCCTATAACACTACTGGGTGGAACTGTCCGGCAATAGGAAAATGCAAACGTCATTACAATTTTTGTTGTGACGCCTCTATTAAATTACACTTTGTTTCACAAAAATCTATTATATGCTCTTATATCAGCTACCTTTAGTTTCCCGGGCATTTAGATCTTGAGCATCATCATCATCATCAACTGTTTACAGCTTGTGGCCGGGTCAATTTAGTAAAATGCCTCCATCTTTTGTTATCCTTACACCATTCTTCCTCCTTTATTTGTTTGCATCCTTCTCCTCTCACATGCACAATTCTATTATCTGCTCACATTTCTCTCTTGGCCTCATTTGCGGTCTTTTTCTTACATAATTTTCTTTAGCATCCTCTTCTTTCCTTCCCCATTCTCATTACATGCCCATAACATCTCACTCTTGCGTCCTCTACCATCTCATGTACTCTCACTCTTTCTCGGATAACTTCATTCCAATGGCCTCCACTTTCCTAGTCTCTCTTACATTCATTTTCATTGTCTCTGCTGCATATGTGACAATAGGTACAAAGTGCTCCATTACAACACTTCCTTACACTTTAAAGGCACTTTTCTTCTTCATAGCAGGTCTCGTACGTATCGCGCCTATAGAACAACTCTCCTTGCTGTCCTCTTCTCCATAGCAGTTCTCTAATGCACCTATATAACAACTCTCCTTGCTGTCTTCTTCTCATTACAAGTACCTACTGCAAAATGTAGTAATCACATGTAATATAATACAAAAATATAGGGACATATTGGTTTAAATGTTATTTATGTTTTATTATTAAGTCTTGATGTCCATACCAATTCCACCCACAATCAAATACTTTAAATATTGTCATTTTAAATTTATTTTAGTATCTCACTAATATAAATAAATAAAACATTTTTTTTTTCAATCTAAAGACAAATTTGTGTATCTCAATTTTTAATGTCATAAATTATTTATTGAAGATGGCGTTTTGAGGTCCTGTCCATGTCTATAAACAATAATAGAATATAAATATATTGGGCTACTTGAGATTTTGAAAGGCCACTTTCATATAAATCTTTATTTTATCAAATAATAGAATAGGTCTGTGATTAATAGTGCATTGGTGTTAGACTATACTGCTGATGACAGGGAGATTGAGCTTCAAATCCCAGAGGGTGGTTTTTCCAAAATGGTTTTCCACTCTTTCCATACAACTGCAGGTACACTTCCCTTGAATTTGACTTTCCTCATCCCTAACTAATTAGTGCAATTAGTACATATACAACATATAGTCTGAACAGGTAGTAAGATGCGGTGCAAAAATAAAAAGGTACATTGAGACTAACTGCCTTGATAATAAGTGCATTTTTAGGGCACGAGTCTTTCCTGTATTAGACTGTGAACATTTAAAATATGTTAGTCATTAAAATAAATTTGTTTGAGAAGCATATTTAGTCCCGGAGAGATCTTAAATATAGACAACCATTATCAAGGTATATCTCAATAGATCTATATTATTAAAGATCTTTAGAAAATATCAACTTATGAAGTTGGACACTGGTTTGAGTTATTTTATAGAAACTGTGCAACCTTGTAAGCAATAGAAACAGTACATGTTCAGTTTCCTTATGATATCAATTTTGATCCCCCTTGGCTATGTTCCCATTTTTAATTGTGATATTTTTGTAATTCAATTGCATACCATTTCCTTGTATGAGTTTGTTAAATTTATATTTACATTCTATGTAAGTTATGGGTTGTTTGCAAATAATTTTTGGTGGTGAAACGCATGCTGGCAAAATTGTCACATTATCTGTTTTTAATTCTCATTATGTGTTTTGTTGTTGTGAAACACTTGTTGGCTATGCTTCACATGTACTAAACGTTTGATTATTTATGACAAAGCTCCAGCTATGCAACTGAGGAAGACCCAGGCTTTAGCATCTTTGACAGGTAAACTGGGTAAGTAAAGTATTATTTTTATTTTATTTTTATTTAATATTTGTATTTACAAACTATTTCAGTCTTTGTAAGCTTGTGTGGATTTGCTAGAAGAGTGTGATACGACTTACTAGATTTTTCTGATCCTTGTAATGTTAAAAATGTCAGTTGAAAGTTACTGGAGATGCATTTTCCTGTGTATGTTTGATCAAATTGATTTTGGGGTACCCACATCATTGGGCATGCAGGCTAAGATGTTAAACTGTTTTGGTTTGATTTGCCAGTGACAAGGCAGTTGAAATTTGAATCGTGGCAGAGTGCACCAAGGTTTTTTTTCTTCTAAATTGTTCTCACTCTCTCCCCACTCAAATTCTAATACATTTAATCTAAATTATACCTTCCTCATACCCATTCCATTGGTGTGAATATGTAGATAACCCAGATGTATAGTAAGACGCAGTGCACAAACAAAAGTTGAGACCTTTCAAAAACAATTTAACTAGGTTATATCCAATCTGGCAATATCTCTCAAGCATGATATACTGTATTTCTTCAATCCTAAGATGCACCTTAATTTTTCAGTACCATCAAAATAAAAATAAAGCTTTGATTTTAGGAATATAAATTAAAATAAAATGCTCAATATCTTAGAAGAAATATTTTTATTACAGAACTCAATTTACTAACAACAATAGTACCTAATTTATAAGTTGGTATGTTATTCACCACTTCTTTCTGAATCAATCTTAGAGTCTACTTCACATTTATATTCTGATTCTTCTGAGGCATCTTTTATATATATATATATATATATATATATATATATATATATATATAAAATAGTCTTCTAAGTCATTAAGAGAGTTAGTCGAAAAAGTACTATGATTCTAAGATGCACTCCATTTTAAGAGACATTTAAATGGGGGAAAAAGTGTCTCTTAGAATTGAAAAATATGGCATTATACACGACGACGCTTGGTTTGGTTTCAGACATAAGGCAGCATTGAACATAAATAATACTTAGCTTGTATTTATGGATTAATTTAGTGTGATATTTATTATTTGTTAAACCAATTTAAGAAGACTAGATGACAAATGTAGATTTTAAGGCATTTGCTTGGTTGGGAAAATTCCATTGAAAATTAATTATTATTTTTTAAACCAACTTGAATGCAACTAGCTGGTATTCAAATTGAGTTGAGCATGCATCAAGAGTATGACATTTTAGGTAATTCTAACCATGGTTTTTTGAATGAATGTATATTCTATGCATAAAGCTCAGCCAACATAAATAGCAGTGTAAGAAAACGACAATAAAAGTACTTGCACTTTTGTGTAGCAATTTTTGATGTTTTTCTTTTGTGAATTTTTGATCAATTTCTTTTGAAAAAATTATATTTATATTTTGATTAAAGTTTTGTGAAAATTTGTACTCACAGCCACAAATAGGTGTCATTTTTATCAATTTATGAAAATTAATAGGATCTTAATTCGTTTTGGTGGTCGCATGGTCTATAAGGTGTCACTCTCACATTAGGATAGACTGTTGATGACGGAAACTGGAATTAAATCCTGGTTCGGTGTATCAAGGATGATGACTTTGCAAAAAAAAACTTCCTGTCCCTAGTTTTAATATTATTGATAATGGTCTGTTGACTCAATATGTTTCACCACCCTATTTGTTGGGCTCTCTCACAAATTACCCTCAGACCAGACTTTCATTTCACAAACATATAATAGACAATTATTCATCTAACCCCACACACATACAATTTATCACGGAAATAGCCTTACACAAGCTTGAAATTGAAAATTGTCAAGTTTAAACCTTAGTTTGAAATTTGAGTACTTATAGATCATCATCATCATCACCATGTTTCCAGCCTATGGCTGGGTCAGTTTAGTAAATAAAATTCCACCTTCCTCTATCATTTCACCGTTCTTTTCCTCTCACTTGCACAAGTTCTGTTATATGCTCCTCGCCTATATTTCTTGGCCTCCCTTGCATGTTATTTTCCTTTATACTTCATCTCCATAATTCTTTTTGCAGGATGTCCATTGACCTGAAAAGCAGGGAATTTGGTTGGTTAGGGAAAAGTCAGGGAATTTCATTTAATTTCTGGAATTTTCACACATTCGCTAAAAAAATACTCAAATTTTATTTACAATAGTCAAAATAACATTTTTCTTCTAGATAATATACACCACAATCTCTTTTAACACAGTTGAGCATACTAATTTTAATTTTTAATGTCAACATGGAATTTTTGTGTCATATTTCCACCCTTCTACCATGCATCTTTAGCTTTTAAACTGTATCTCTGCAAGGCGGTATTTTAATGTCTCAATATGATCTTACTGAACTCTAACTTAAATCGCTATAGCCAAAAGCTAATCACTTTAGGCTGAAACCCTTCATTGAGTGCCACACTTTCGGAATGTGTATTTGTCTGAGAATATTATTGGATCAAGTTGCGATCTTAATTAAATAATGTTTGTAATATAGTGACTGGAAAAGTTGGAAATGGGCTGGACACCCTGCTCTGGCATCCTCTCTTATTATCTATCCTCATTACATGCCCATACCATCTCAGTCTTGATTTATCTACTCTCTCACATCCTACTTCCTGTTCCCACTTGCAGATAAATTAATAATTATCGACTATGGTTTAATAAATATACCCAAACTACGGTAGGAAAGGTGGTGACAGCTAGTAAACGTGACCATATTTCCATTTGCCAACTCTTATGATCTGCAAGATATATGAGTTGTTACTTTTGGCAGTTAAATTTTCACAACAAACAATTTGTTTTTGATTCTTTTTTTAAAATGTTTTTCAAACGAGAGCTTAAAATACTGCAGTTTCTTCTTAGATTAAGATGGCTAACCAGCCGAGAAAGAGTGGTTGATTATGTCATACAAACCTTCTTCGGTTGCATCCATGCGCTGTTTACAAATAAAAATCTTTTTATTTTAGAACTAATATTTTGTATGGCTCTTTCTCTGAGTTAAAAATACTTGTATTTATTATGTTGGCCTGTCATAACAAAATACAAATGTAAATATAATACTGTTTACTTTATTATTTTATGGACTATAATGTCTTTATGCCGGTGAAGTTAAGATGTTACACCTTGTCTTATACTTTAACAGGTCACAAAAATTATAATTAAGGAATATTTTAAATTTAAAAGAGATAGCTATACAAAATAGATCTTAAAAATTAAACAATTAGAAAATAGATTGTAAACCAACCACATTCACAAACATTATTACAAATTTCATCTCATTCATACAACATTATTATTCACTGAATTAATAAATCATTCATATTTTAGAAATTTTATTGATGTGTTTGACTAAAACAATTTAGACAAAGACATACACACATTTATCCAGTTAAACTTCTCAGCTATTCAATATATTTTGTTCTTCAAATGAGTTAATGGGGCTTTCGAGTATTATGTAACCACATTTTTGGCCATTTTTAACCCCTCCTTTTTGTAAGCAAAAATAAAAAATTCCTGACCCCCCCCTTTCTATTGCTTGTGTAAGGTTGGTTGACTTTTTTCATACATTCTTTTTTTTTTCATTTGTTCACAGGAATAACCATTTTTTTTTCTTATACACTTTTGCTTATAGCCTGAATGGGTGGTAAGCGACGATTAAAAAAAATTAAAATTCATGCAATTTATAAATTACTGGTAGTTATTAACATAAGGTGTAAATTAATATTGGGAAATATTTTACAATTATCACTGGCATACAATTAATTTAAATTTATTGAACAGATGAAATTAAAACAAGTTATAACATTATAAAAGTTTAAAATTTTAATTTACTTTTAATTGAAGTTAGCGAATTAATGAATATTATATTTATAAAAAACCACCCTGAACTCCATTTAATCCTATGACCAAGTTCCTTGAATCCACATCTCAACCATTTCAATCATTATGTTTATATTAGAAGGACCTAGGTCACTCAAGCTTTAGCTTACTTCGTATAAGCTTCTCCATTTCTCCCTGTTTAGCCAATCAACATTTTCATCGCTACCTGAAGTCCAAGTGGCTTGCGATGCCCCCGCAAATAAGCAAAGATCAACCACCCCCCACCCTTTAGATGCTTACGTAATACTTAACGGCACCTAAGAAAATATAACCATACAGAGTAATTCCTTAGGGAAGTATTATTGGTAATATAGTATTACTAAGCAAATCATAATTATTTCTGAATAGATTGATATTAGTTACTTTCAGCCAATGTTTGCAATAAGGAACCTAATACTAGCTGTCACCTACCACCCAACCACCTCTCCTACCAGAGAGAGGGTATGTATACATATACTGTAAAACTATATAGTTCCATTTTTCCTATTTGATGATTTAGGTTAAATCAAGTTTGAAAACCTCTTTATTTAATTATCTTCCACATTTTTCTCAATATTGACTTTTAATAATTATTTTTGTAGATCACAAGCATTAGAGTCATAATTATTTTACTTCATGATTGATTATTTATCTCTTGAGTATGACATAGTTTTGTGGATAGTTATTTTAATCGTGGCACGATTGTCTTTGATGTTTGTACAATTTCTTATGGTAATTTCACGTTTTTAAGGTTGCCAAACATTGTGTAGCCATGAGCTATCTTAGCAAGCTACGCAGTTTTATAATAATGAAAATTGATAAAAATAAACTAATAAGTGTAAATTTAACCAAGAAAGCCCACATAGAAAAAGAGGAAAAATGTGGGAAGAATCCAGTGCACAAAAGTGACATATTCTTTCTTTCTTCTGTCTTCTTTAGTAGAAATAATCACACATTTAAATCACAAATAATTTTAATATAAATTGAGTAATATCTTAGCATTGTTGCCTTTATCAAACAAAAAAAGAAGAGGGAATACACTTTACATAAACACTAAACTACTCCAATTTGAATTCAAAAAGATATTATAGGGGTAAAAATTAATATAAAATTATTTATCCATTGGGCCACCTCATTGCTAAACAAGATATGCAATTAAAATTGTGAAGGCAACCAAATATGTCCATTATGCCTGAATACAAACCAAGTCAAGTCATGTAATTGAATTGTGAAAGGGTTAATCATAATTCTTATGGATTTTAAATATTACATTGTCTTACTGTATGTTTTGTTAAACTTATTCTACTGAACAATTATACAAATTAAAATACTAGAGCTATACAAAAATTTTAGATAAGTAAACATTTCTGTAATATTTTCGATGCCGAAAATGAAAGTTGAAACACACTACAAGTAGCATTCAATATTTTTATACTTTGATTGTTTTTCCTTGCTGTTATTACCAATATTTGTAAAATTATTTTTGGTTTTTGAAAAAATTAATATAATATTGCTAACCAACAGCTTAGATCAAGTTAGTATCACATTTGCCCAATAATTAAAGATTTCGTTCTGAGATTCCTAGCAAGGCTTTTAATAGATCATTCAAAAAATTGGTTTTGCCTCTCACCAAGTAGTTAATTTTCAGTAGAGTATTGATGCTGTGTGTGATTTCAGATTTAATAGAATAACTCACTAATAAATGTGACAAATACTGCTATAACAAACCAATAAAAGTAATAATAGTTTGTCCAATTCACAGAGAATTTCTATATAAAATTTCTATATCTCTTTTAAGGAAAACCTCTTCTAACGTTTTCAGTTATTTTATTATAATTGGAAGAAGTTACAGGAAAGTTAGATGGAAACACATAAAATGTAATGAACACAATATGGACTTTTACAATGGAAAAAAGAACACAGTTCACACTTTACAACGCTGCCATTGGAGAAAGAGGTAATGGCTGCCTCTTGAAGAAAATTGATTGTTACTACCCAATCCCTCGACTTACCCTACCTTCTGATGAGTTCTGATAGAATGAAACCAAAGTTGGAGGATTGGGCAGTAACAATCAATTTTCTTCAAGAGGCAGCCATTATCTCCTTGTACAGTGGCAGCAGTGCTAAATGTGAATTGTGTTGTTCTTTTCATTATAAAAGCCATCGTGTTCGTTCCCTTTATGTATTTCTATCCGCCTTTCCTTAACCTTTTTCCAAATGTAACAATTTAAAACGTATATGTAATTTTTGATTGAAATACACAACTTAATTAAGTTTAATGATTTAAAAAAAGTCAAAGCAGGCAATTAATTGTTTTTACTTTATCAATCATCTCATATTTAGTGCTACCCATGCATTCTGATAACTTAAAACTTGTCCTGAGCATACCAATCTGTATAGTATTCTTACCTTAAGCAGTGAATATTGTCATGGTTGTGGGTACAATCAAGGCCAGTTCTACTCTAAACTGATTACTAAAAGAAACTGTGGAATATTAGCCTCGGATAACCAAAGCTATGATCGGCAGCTGAGGTTAAAACTGAAGGTGCATCTGTTGAGAACATGAACTCGGAATGTGGAATATGAAAGACATGTATGGTAAAGAGAATGAAATATTAGAGAAATTATATTCTGTGTATATGTGAAACCAAGCGGAAAGGGAAGGATGTTTTGATGACGAATTATGTTAACCTGGCAATGTGGTCAGGTGGGAATGGGTGGGTAAGGAGAAGTCCGGGAGTAGGTTTAATCCTAAGCCCAACAGCTAATCTGTTTGTGAGACGGTATGAATTGGTGTCATCTAGACTTATGGGTACGTTTGAAAATAGGCAATCATAGAACTATGTTGGTTGTTGATTATGCTCTGGTGGAGGGTGAAGAAGAGAGAGTGAGAATGGAGTTTTTGGAATGAACTCAATGAAGTCTTGAATGCATGTGAAGAGGATGAAAGAATTATCTTGTTAGGAGATATGAATGGATGGGTGAGTACCCAGAGTCAGAGAGAGTGTTAGGAAGGTATGGTGATGACAGGTTAAACAAGAATGGTAATGTGTTATTGAGTCTGTATTTAGAAAACGGTTTATTTGTATTATTATTAGCACCCGTGTCTTACTACCTGTTCGCGTTATACCACGATAGAGGCCTGGCATTCCCCACATTCATAAGTTGTGATTAATACAAGGCTTGTCAGAGGTGAAGAAAGGGTTTGGTAATCAGATAAATCTGTGCCGGGACCGAGGATTGAACCTCGGATCCCCAGCACAGAGGTCTGACACCTTACCCTGGACCACCAGGTCACCAAACCTATTTGTATTGAACACATGGTTTAGGCACAAAGATATTCATTGGATACATGGCAAAGGGGTGATTTGAGAATGATTATTGACTTTGTGGTGTGTGATGAGAGACTTAGAAGTTAAGTAAAGAATACAAGTGCTGTGCATGTTGCTAAATGTGGAACCGATCACTTCCTAGTGATCTCATTAGTTGATTTAGGAATTTTGTGAGGAAGCAGTGTAAGAGTATTAAGCAAGTGAGTGAAAGTGGAAAATTTGCAGGATAAAAGTGTGAGAGCGCAATAAGATTGCTGGGTGAAAAAGGAACTTTACAAGAGCAGGGGAAAGAAGCTCTTAGAGAAAAGAAAGAAGCATACAAACGATTGTTTGCTGTGAAGAGTAAAACAAAGCTTAAGAGGTTATGAAACATGTACAAATAAAAAAAGATGAATGCAAGAAAGTAGTAAAAAAGACTAAAGAGCAAATGATGTTTAAAGAATGATTTTGAAGGAAATAAGATTATGTTCTGGAATTGGGTGAAGAGAGAACAAGGAGGGCAAGGAAAGACCATGGTATTCAGAATGAGTGTGGTGAGATGATCTGGGATGAAAACAGTATGAGAAAGTGAAGGAGTATTTTGAGCAATTGTATTGCAAAAACATAGAGAAAGTAGCAGAAAATGGGGAAAATGTTTTGATGAGTGACAGAATTAACTAGATTGAGGTGTTTAAAAGATATGAAAATGTTAAAGAATGGCAAGTATGTGGGTGTAGATAAGATCATAAGTGAAATGCTGAATTGTGGGGGCATGGTTTTTCTTTCCAGATTGTGTGAGTTGTTAAATGTTTGTGCTGGGATTTCAAATGTTACTAATGATTAGAAGAATGCTGTCACTGTTCCTTTGTATAAAGGCAAAGGCAATTTGAGTGACTAAGAATTATGAGGTAATTAGTTTGTTGAGTATTCCAGGCAAAGTTTTTGGGAGAGTCTAATTGAGAGGGTGCCTAAAAAAAATTGCAGGCAAGATTTGGGTTTTTCAATGTGGTTTCACGCCAAGTCAAGGTTGCATGGACCAGATATTAGCATTGAAGCAAGTTATTGAGAAATGAATGGCAGTAAGGAAGAAAGTTTATTGGGCATTTGTTGATCTGGAGAAAGCAGACAATCAGTTAAATAGGAGTATGTTATTAAATGTTCTTAGAGAGTATGATGTGGATGCATGGTTAGTAAATGCAATTATGGCGCTGTATAATGGAAGTAAAGCGTGTGTTAGGGTGGATGGAACTTAGAGCAAATGGTCTGTCATTGAACAGGAAACAAGTTTGTGTTATGTCTGGTTGTTTAATGTATTCGTGAATAAGTATATGAAGGATTCTTGTAAGGATAAGGTTGATGTGGATGGGATAGTACTTCTATATGCAGATGATGCTGAATTAATGGCTGAGAATGAAAGTGACTCGCTGAATGCATCAGATTGTTTGAATGTGGCAACAGGCAGAATGGATCTTCGTATAAATGTCTCCAAAACTAAAGTGATAGTTTTGATAAGAACGGATCAGGGAATTATTGTTGGCTTATAATAAATGGTAAACTGTTAGAACAAGTTGATTATTTGTATATCTTTGCAGAATGGTCTGTAAAAATGGAAGGATAGATGAAATCCACATACAGGCATATCTGGGAGTAGTTGGATGTATGTGGACTATTGCAAAGAAGGATGTATCAAAAGAGGCAAAGATGGTGTTATATAAAAGTGTGTTAACACCAACATTATTTTATGGGTGTGAAGAGTGGGTTTGTCAGGAGAAACACAAGAGCAAGGGGAATGTGGTTGGAATGAGATATCAAAGAAATGAAATTGGAAAAACTCTTATGGACAGAATCATTGATGGATAGGTGGGTATAGGAGTCTGATTTAAAGGGAATCCAATAGGTCAATGTGAAAGAAGCGTGTTACATTAGTTCGCTCATATTGAAAGGATAAGTATGATTCTAGTGACGAAGCAAATATATGAAGATAGAGTGTGCGGATCAAAATGAAGGGGTAGGATTTGTTAAATGTTGTAAATGAATGTGTGAAAAAGAGCATGCATGACTCGGTGTATGGATGTTGTTGAAGGGAAGGGAGTTTGCAAGGTTAGGGAAGTGTGAAGAAAATTAGTGAGAACAGATTAAGTACGGAGTTATTTTTTTAGTTATATGCACAGTTTCTTTTGGGAACGGTGTGATTGGGTATGCATGTATGTAAAGAGTACCAACTAAAGGTTAACCTAAAAATTACATTCAATATAAATGTCAAAAATATTAACTTTGGGCTAAAGGGTTTATTTTTCATCAGATTTTAAATTATTGGTTTATTTCTTATTTATTCTTGGTTGATCTATTTCATAAATAATTTCAACATTTACCTAAATTTATTTACTTGAATTAACTTTAAAATACCAACTTTTGAAAGCCATGCCCATTGTTGCACATTAATTTGTTCTTAAATTCTTTTTTTGTGTTGATGAAGTAATCTTAAAGTTTTCTCAATTTTACATAAAATGTGATTAAGGGAATTTCTAATTTCTGAACATTGTTATGAATCAGACATGAGCTTTGTTAAGTAATAACAGTGTGGACTGTTCCCATGCACAGGCCTGGGGATGTACGGTGACAGTGATGAGGAATCTGAGAGTGAAGATGATGTTCCCACACGACGCACAAACGGTCTTGATTCAGATGAAGAACTCAAGGTAATGTGTCATATTGAATGTGTATTTAATTTGGTGTCACCTGTTTCAAAGATGCTAGCTTTTTAAACATTCCATATATTATCTGTTTTAATCTTCTGTTGAACTTCAAGGAACTTTTGTTGGCCAAATTTATAACATATGTTGCAGAATATTTTCAAATATCAAACAAATTCATTTTTAAACCAGGTGACAAAATTATTTTTTTTTATCACAAATACCTTTTATTCTAGAAATATTTTTCCAAAGACTGCAAGGTAATGCACCATGTTTATTTTCAAGGTTCATTAGCTAAGCTCTTTAATCTTGGGTGTGCAACTATCAAATATAATGATTTTAAATTATATGTATAATATCTTACTTTGTTTAAAATTTAAAGTCCTCATTGCTCCTACTAAGTTATACGTGCTGGTAATTTAGCATTGAGGTGACACAATTAATTTCCTTTACCACCAAAAGAATATGTTTTTGAAGATCTTTACCTAATATAGGATCAGATAAGAAAACGCAAGCAGGAATTTGTGAAAGTGGAGCGTGAGATCGAGGCTCGCCTTAAGGAAGAAGAGGAGCGCGAGAATCAAATTGTGGAGGATGATGCAGGCGGTGAAGACGATGAAGATGGTGAAGAGAGCAACGAAGAGAGACAGGTAGAAAACCAACAAACTGATTCAAAGCGACCAGCGGCTCACGATGGTGAGTACTACCACAATAATGAATACAATTTGATTGGTGTGAGAACCATTTGTCCCTATATCCACATTGTTCAGGTTTTCTATAGGTGGAGAAGAAGAAAATGCTGATTGTTATTTAATATTTTATTCAAGAAATATAATAAAATGAAAAGCTTGGAAATATTTTTGATGCTTGTGTGTTCAATGAATTAAAAATGTTCATAGAAGGTAAAATGCTAATTTTTAACAGTTTTTTTTATTATAATTAAGGTTAAACACAGGTATAACTTTATTTAAGTGTGTTGACTTCTGTAGTACCAGCAGTGGAGGTGTTTTGGATTAGTGAGTGGGTTTGATTTAAAATATAGGGTGTGATGATTCACAGTAAAGCCATATCAAAGAAAATCTTATCATTTTAACAAATCATCAACAGAAAATGCTTGTTAAAAGTTTTTTAAAAAATATCATTTATCTCTAGGATGTGGTTAGAATTATGAATGGAAGAAAGAAGCTGGTCAACAAAATGTTGAGGATGTGAATTGACCAGAGCTAGATTTCCTGCAGTTGGAGTGACTTTATATTGACCTTTTCTTTGCTAGTTTCTCAAAATAATATGTTTTAGTATTCGATTTGTTTTCTGTATTTTTTTATATAATTTTTAATTGACAATAATACTATTTTAAGATATTTTCTACATTTTATGTTTTGACTTTATTTTCTGCTTGTGTATTAATTACCCTACAATAATTTTAGGTTCTGACAAAGAAGAGCAAGAAGAGCTTAAACCAAGATTGTTAAATGAAAATAATGAAAAAGCTAATTTTATGTCTCCTGCTATAAGAAGGGCTTCTAGAGAAATTAGCAGTGTTGATGTGAAAGCTGAAGGTGATGATGATGATGATTACAAACGTAAGAGCAAGCCTAAGAGATCAAAGGCAAACGCTGACAGCTCTGATGAAAATGAACCTTCAAGTGATCAGGACCCTTCACCTGGTTCAAATTCTTGTAGTTCTTCTCAATCAAGCTCATCAGAAAGTAGACGTAGCTCAAGGAAAAGTTCAAAGGGAGGTAAACACGATAGGTCAAGAAGAAAAGAAAAGAAGAAAAAGCGAAGTCGCAGTGGGAGTAGTGATCGGGATCATTCAAGTAAAAAGTCAGGTCATCATAAAGAGAAGAAACGAGAGAGATCAATGAAGGATAGTAGAAATAAAGACAAGGGTCGGCGAGAGAACAGAACTCATAGTAGAAGTAGAAGTAGGTCATATCGTAGCCACAGTAGAGATAGAAGAAAGTATAAAGATGAGAGTAGGGTGGATTTTGAACGAAAGAGATATAGAGATGGAAGTAAAGAGGATTTAGAAAGAAGGAAATATAAAGATGAGAATAGAATGGATCTAGAACGAAGAAGGTTTAAAGATGAGGGCAGGGAAGATGTTGAACGAAGGCGGTATAAAGATGAGGGTAGGGAAGATGTTGAACGAAGGAGGTATAAAGATGAGGGTAGGGAAGATGTTGAACGAAGGAGGTATAAAGATGAGGGTAGGGAAGATGTTGAACGAAGGAGGTATAAAGATGAGGGTAGGGAAGATGTTGAACGAAGGAGGTATAAAGATGAGGGTAGGGAAGATGTTGAACGAAGGAGGTATAAAGATGAGGGTAGGGAAGATGTTGAACGAAGGAGGTATAAAGATGAAATCAAAGATGAATCTGAGCATAGGAGTTATAGAGATGAGAGTAGGTATGAGTATAGCAGTAGTACCCGGTTCCATCAACAAGAAAGTCAATCACCTAGAGAATATAAAAGGAACAGCAAACGTTATGAGAGGTCTTCACAATCTCCCTCCCCTCAGCGGAGGGGTGAGGACAGCAATTTTTATTATTCAGAAAATTATCGAAGGAGACGATCACGGTCCAATTCTGAGGTTTCCTCATCAAGAAGAAAATCTGCTCGTCATTACAGGGAGTCTTCTAGTAGTTCAAGATCAGCACATTCCCCCGCCACCGGTAAGAGGTCGAGACACAGCCGGTATGAATGACCTGCTTCACAAGCCCATGGATGAAAGGTTGTACTTAATCATTGTCTCTCTTTTGTTTATTCACAGTCGTTATAAAGTGATATTTTCACTTGACTTCTTATTTTCTTTGTTATAGAAATAACACACACACACATCAGATGCTGCATCACCAATTGGATGCTTTATTCATAGTTGATGTGGCAAAGATAGTATTTTAATTACGATGTCTAAGCATCACATTGCATTAATGGTGTAGCATTATCTAATTAAGAAATATGTAATTTGACAAAATATGAATGCTCATTCAGGTGAAATAATTAGTGTTGTGCTGATACTGAATCTGAGTATCGGCCAATCATTTTAAATACAGCACTATTTTTTGTTAAATCAAGTATCCTATATTTACAACCAAATTAAGGGATTTTTGCACAAGTTTATATTACTTTTTTGTGAATATTTATTTTCTTGTTTATGTTGGTATGCCAGTGTTGAAGTGATTTCTATGTTACTTAACTTTACAAATTCCATTGTGCTTTCATGAGTGTACCTTGAAAAAAAATTAAAATGACAGTTAATTTCGAGTAATAAATATTGAAAATAAAATAAACCAAATGATTGTATTTAGTGATCTACAAAATAGCTTATTGCTCTCTAAATATTATTAAATCAAAATACTATTCTTTTAAAAGTACACAACTTAAAATCAGGGTCATTTTGAATTACAGGCACTGTTCTTTGAGTCTTTTTTTTTTTACTGTAAATTATTTGTTTCAGTTGACCAAGAAGATCGATTTCTGTCAACATATGAACAAGAAAACGGAATATGAAAATGTGTTGGTTGATTGATGTGTGTGATGTAATTGTTTCGAGATTACAAGACTTATAATACAGCAATAGGAGGGTTTAAATTAGTTTGAGCGTGTCAGTTGGTTAAAAATTTACAACACTATAAATAGTATTTAAAATGTGTATTATTTGTATATTTTTTGTTTGTGAAAGAAATTAAATGTGTAATTTAGAGCTTCCATTTAATATTTATCTAGACATTTGTTACTATTCATGAAATGTTCTTAACATCGCTTTAAATACGTATTATTGTGATGCATTTATTTTTCTTGTTCATATTTAAAAAAATACTTTTTCTCTTGTAATAAATTATTAACGGCTTGGTATGGTAAGTAAATATAGTCTCTCGAGTTTACAGGCAAGTGTTTTTTTTTTTTCTCTATTGCTAATTTATGCCTAAACTAATATAAAACACCCAACACCACAAATATTGCTTACTGGCAACTTAAAAAATCAATACTTTTATCTAGACCAGGCATGTCCAACCCGCAGGCCCCGAGTACGTTCTCTGTCAATTCGAAATACTTTAAATTACAGAATTAAACAACAAATTAGGCTCTTGTAACTAATATACTCGCTAACTTCTATATATTTTCCAGAAATGTAATTATAATTAAGGATGGGACCCTAAAATTCTTAGGGATATTCAAGTGTTAACTATTTGAGACTCGAATCTTAGAAAAAAAACCACAATTTTTAACGTGAAATTTGTTTTAGAGCTCTAATACTGCTTATTGGTGGTTCAAAACTAATTATAAGGAATATATAGAATGAACTTAACAACCAAGTCTCAGAACAGTAATTTACCACTTAACTGATTGTAGGAATGTTTAAAAAAATAGTTACTATTTGTATTTTCTATTATTCTATTCAGTTTATATTTCCTTTTATGTTCTTAATTGTTTCTATGATTCAGACTTTTAAGGTAAATTGGAGATTTGGATTTGACCGATTGCCAAAGAACTTATGTGCCCCTCAGTCTGGGAATGATTGGACATGCTTAATCTAGGCTTTAAAGCATATGTTATACTTTTTACACAGAGTTTTCCAGTGAATAGTGGGGTTATTTAAATATAATTTGTTTGTTTTTTCAATTACTTTAAGTTTGGTGAAATTTAAGTTATCTCTCGTGGAATTTTTTTTAGCTAGTAATAGAAAAAAAATCTAAGAACAATACTGGTGTCTTTCTGTTTAGCTTGTTAAGCTTTAATTTTCTATTGCTCGATAAAATATAATATTTACCTTTTTCATTACTTAAGCACCGTAATAGTGTAATCAAGGCACAGAGGTAGGGTTGTAATTTAAAACTTAATTTGTTACTTGCAGTGACAAAATATGACTATTATTTTATTGCATCGATGCTCTTTATCATGAAAGTAGCTCAACTATTAGATACCACTGTTTGCTAATCGCTCTAGAACACTAATATAATTTTATTTTATATTTAGAATACAAATTTGTGCTGTATAGGCATCCTTAAAAATGTGTGTGTCCTGTTTTAATGTGAACTTATTCCTGCATTAAACAAATAAAACATGATCCAAAATATTCTACCAAGTCCATATATTCTTTTTTGGTAAATTGTTACTTCTCTGAATTATATAATTGTATCTGCCAGCAAGTTTCATTAAGACTGCTAAAGGCAAGAAAGATTAAACATCTACATACTTAGTACATACCTAATCACTCTATTCCCTTACGGGGTAGGCAATAAATTGTGCATATAGATCAAAAACTACTCCGTACTTAATCCATCCTCACTAACCAGCTCCACACTTCCATATCCTTGCAAACTCCCTTCGCTTCAACAACATTCATACATACTCGTCATCTAATGGTTGATTAACTGGAATATTATAGAAAATGTATCAAATTATGATTTTCTGCATTCTTCAATTGACCATCAAAACTGGATTTTTTTTAAAATTTATTTCATTGGAATAGTTATCTTCCACCCGCTTTAGTGAAGGTGTCACTCTTTCAATAAATAGGCAGATCTGTGTTAGAATACCATTCATATGTACTGAGAGAGTTTTTACCTAAATGGTTTTCCACTACCCCTATGTGCAAATGTGAATACACTTCCTCTAAATTCAACCTTTCTAATCCCTAATACATTAACATGAAACCCGCGCGAAAATTAAGAAACAGCGCTAAAAAAAGTTATTTTCCAATATTTTTTTTGTATGTTTGCAAAGAGAAACAGATTTCTTAAGTTGGTCAACTTATATTTTTGTACCTTAATTGGTAAAAAGTATGGTATATTTGTTTAAGTTTAGTGAAATTGGTCAGTCTCAATATTCATTTTTTGTGAATATTCATTTACTAATATTTTTAATTTAATGTCTTAGATAAACTAAAAGCACTTCGTGTCCAAGCACATTATTTAAATTTTAACTTTCGTAGTAACAAGACCAAGTCACGTGATACATGACCAAATCCATACTAGCTCCTGCTTAACAGACAGCTTTATTAGCCTACTTCATTCACTCATTATCGAACAAGCAATTAAAAAATATACACGATAATCTAATATTAATCTCACGCATTAGTTTAAAGTGTGTTCAACACTCGTGTTCATAAATGGTCTAAAGTTCTTAATTTTATCAATTTTCACTATTGTAAAATCATTTAGCCACTGGGCCGCCTCATACTGACCCTGACCTTGCCAAAATAATTTTATTTTAACCCCTTATATCTTGAATTCACAGGGTCGAAGGAAAGTGGGATATGCTTAACTATACATATATATCGTAATTATTTATCGATTTTATAAAGTTAAAAGTGCTTATTATCTGGTTATTGAATAACTGTCCTAGTAATAAAACGTTCTGTTCCACCCAGATTAGTTCAATTTAGTTATCAATTACTTTAATAAAAGCATTACAATGTGCTTTAAAACAAGTAATGTACAGTTTATGTACCAGTACCAGTCTGAGTGCAAATCCTTTGGTGAGCATGACATTTTTTATGATTAGAACTATACAATTGTTTACAATACACTTTTAAAATCCTTTATGCCATGTGTCCTGAGTCTGTTTTCCCTAATATTAAAATTATATTTAAATTAGGAGTGGGCGCTTGAATCCTTAAGGAGATTCAAAGATTAGACTCTCAAATCCTTAAAAAAGAAATAAAAAAGTTGAGTTTGTTTTAGAGCTTTAATGCTGTTTATTGGTGGTTCAGAACAAATTATAATTATAGGATGAACTTATATTTAGCTAGATCCCTGACCATTAATTTAACAATGTCTTACTACGCGTTCGGGTTATACACCTATGTACTAATTACACTACTGGGTCAGGGATTGGAAGGCTTAATTTGGAGGAAATTCACTCATATTTGTATGGAGGGCAAGTGGAACACTTAACTGAATGTATGAATATTGTAATGAAATATTGTTAACATTTAGTTTCAATGTTGAAATGTCTTAACAGCTTGAAGGTAAGTATATTACTAGACCTAAACGTGTAAGTAGTTTCAAGTACACACACACACCTTTCATAGTTGTAACCTTTTTTGATACTATACTGCAAACCTTGTTAATTTACAGTCAACAACTATTTTAGTTGTCACTAACCTGGACAAAATATGAAATTTATAAATACAGCACTTGGCTACCAGATTAACTTAGTGATTAAATGTGTTTTAATAGAAACATTTTATTTTATGATAAGTCATGTTTGAGGTTTTACAAATGCGACTCGATGCAATTTCAGAAGAAATTATAGTTTAATAAAAAATTGCTATGTAATAAATTACAAAAAATTCACAAACTGGTTTGATTTTATTTAAAAATAAACTTGGTACATTAGTTAGGTCTATACACAACCAAGAACGTATCTGTTTGAATGACTTTTCATTTATCAAAGTATGACTTGAAAATATTAAGAAAAATAAAATTCAATTTTTCTTAAATATTCTTAAACGTTCCTTACTAAGCATTTCAAATGTTTTTCAAAAATATTACTTGAACGTAAGGAATAGGTATTTAAAAAATCAAGGATAATAAATTCATTATTTTGTTCCCTGTATTAAAAAAACTTATTCCAAAAAAAGTGGCTGCATATCAAAGAAAGAACTCTTTTTTTTCATATTTATTTAACAAAGGCAGAATATATATATTCTGTAAATTTGTCTAAATAAATGTAATACAAAAACTTAAAAAAAATTCTGAAACCTTGATGTAAAACATTTGACCTATATTAAGATTTTAATTTGGTTTCTTCTAGCTTCAATCATTACCAATTATTAAACATGCTTTAAAAAAAAGTCAGTGGTAATTGAATTACTTTTATATACACATTTTTAACTGTTTCTCAAGCTCCAAATAGGAGCTTAACTTTTACCATATAAAATGAAAGGTTTTAATAATTTGTATGGTTTCTTAAATGGCTCAAAATGTACACTCAATTTAACTCTCCTTATAGATCATACTATGCTCCTATTGTATAAGCTACACCCTTAAGAGAAATGTACAAGGCTACAGGGTAAGTGTAGTGTACATCTCAATGATAGCTTGGGGACATGCAAAATGTGGTTTTACAATGATGAGATGCTCAAGGTGCGATTCCTGGCCGGGTGTACCGAGAGATATGTATAGTTTTCTAATAGTCCTCCATGCAAGTGCAGGTGTATTTCCTCCTAGTTCCACCTTCCTGACCCCTAGTCCATTCATCATCATCCGTGGGCTTCCCAACTACGGGTCGTCTGGCACGACCTCTTCCATTCCTGTCAATCTCTCCAAGATTCTCCCTTTCCCATGTGTCCCCAGTCCATTCCTTTAGCTTTCATGTATTTCTGCCATGGTTCATCCATCTCGTCCATGATATTCCAATAGGTGTTCTACTCTTCTAACTTTGTAGAGCTTTCCTAGATATTTTATTCTCCACTTCCATCACATGCCTTAACCATTGCAACCTTTTTCCCTTCACTATATTTTCTAATGATATTACCTTTAACTCACCCTAATTTTTTCGTTTCTTATCTATCCTTTTAACATTTTCAATACCTCTCAGAAACCTCATCAATATGCAGATTGCATCTATTTATATCTCTCCTGATCCATGTATAAGTATCGGAAACATACGCCAACTTATTGGTTGATAACACACCCTATATAACAAAGTTTTGGCCTCTTTTCCTTTGTCCATCGCCAAATCATATAACCATGTGATAGGATTGTCCACTCTTCATATTCTTTGTCCTATTTTCTTCTGTACCTTACTGTGTGCAGTAATTTTCCATTATTTGTCAAATCCTTTGTTGATTTTGAGTTTCCATCTACCTTCAATGTATTGCCTTCTTACATGTTTATGTCCAATCTTTACATCGCTCTTGCCCATTTTTAAATTACTTAAGTTAAATGCAGATAGCCCAGAAGGATTGTAATACACTGGGTTGGGGGCAGGAGGGAGGAGGTAAACCTTATATATAAATTAATAACTTTCCCTTTTCTAGAATCAATAGCCCCTAGAAAACATAAAATGATCATGGTTTCAAATAAATTACTGATATAGACTCAGAAAAATGGAAGGAAGATATGGTTAAACCTGAGATGTTTGTTTGTAAATCAAAAATAAGTTTATAAGCTTACAAATGTTAACATTTCTTACTAGACTGATGTAGATTAACATTTAGTGATAAAATTGATTTCAAAAGATAATTTTGAATATTCTAAACTCTCCTTCAAATTTTTAGGGCTTTTAGTTTCTAATGACCCATCTCTACAAGTCAGTCTTATCACAACCAAGAAAGGTGATCTCTAAAGTATTATTGTTGGATATCATCATTGACCTTTGAGGAAAGTGTTGTTAATGCTTAAATGATTTGTTTTGTTTATTGATTTACATATTTAACTTAATATTATAAGCCTGAAACTGTACCCAGATACACATTTTAATCAAAATCTTAAAGCAGCTGAGAAAATTGACAGCTAACTTTTCAAATTTAGGCATAAAAAAAGTATTTATTTGAAAAAATACCAAAATTCACCAATACTTTTTCTTTTGCAAAACTGTGCTTTTTTTTATTGACAAAATAAAAGAAGCAATAATATTAAATTGCTAAATACATGAGCACTTCAACGTCATGGTAAATAATAAACATTTTTATTTTAATAGAAAGGAAAAATTAAACATATATTAAAAACCTGAGACCTCTACTCAAAGTCACAAATAATCCTGTGATAACAGTTTAATAGTTCAAAATATACGACACCAAGAAAACTATCTTAAAAAATAATAACATAAATTATTTCACTTTGAATCTAGTTTTATGTTCAAATTGGATCCAACTTTGAGAGTGTACGTATCAGATGGATCCAACTTTATGAGTGTACGTATCAAATTTGAGATTTTTCAAGCATGTTTTCCCAATCGGGTGAACAAATCAATCTGGCTTTAACAGGCCCAAGACTTATCATTTTACCACCGTGAGTACCTTCGTCCAAATCAACTGCAACCAAGTCTTGTTTGAAACTGATATCTGTTCCCTTCTCCACATATAAGACATTCTCTCCCATTAATATCCGAACCCTTCCAGACTTTAGTATTTGCACTTTGCCTATTAATCCTTCTGGCAGTGTATGCAGTGTGCAATTCATTTCCTCTGCTTCAGGCGGATTTTCAGTTGACGTTTTGGCAACAGTTGAAGGCCTTGCAGGTCCTCTAACAGCTTGATCATCTGGTTTTAATCCAGGTAAACAGTCTGGTAGTTGGAGTAACAAAAGTTGAGGTTCTTTATTTTCAAAAAATTCAGAAACATCACCTTCTTTCTTAAGTGGTTTTATATCCTTTTGTTCTATGTCAAAATTTTCCTTCTTTTCTTGTTTTATTTTAACTCCTCCCACAGAGATTTCATTTTTTGTCTTTTCAACTTCATTTTCATCTTTTAGTTCTTTCTTCAACTTGACATTCTTTAAAACCGGCAATTGAACCGGAGAATTGGACGAGTCTGGTTGCAAAGTTGGATCATCGATAAAATTGTCACGTAAGAGTTCACTCAGTTTTAAATCTTCTTCCTCTTTATCAAATTTCAAACCGTGTTGAAGATTAAGTTTAGGTTTTGGCAGGAACTTTGCTTCTCTTCCACCAGTACTTTCATTTCTTTGGCCTCCCCTTTCTCTTATTCCTTTTTGTTCCCCGACAGCTCCTTCTGAGAAAACCCCTCCTGATGATTGTATTAACGTATTTGCTCTACCTCTGCCGCGTCCTCTATATTCTCCTCTTCCTCGGTTCTGAAAGTTCTTTCCTCGGTTGGACTGATGCTCTCAACTTTAACATCATTTTTATTTTTGTTTCGCTGAACATTAAGATTAGGAGTATAAACTTTACGTGGTTTGACATCAGGAATAGAGTTATTTTTGCCCCCGCGGAGAGAGTTGAAACTGAGATCACGGGAACCTCTAAAAGATGGCAGACGATTTTGTTGCGGGGATGATGTGCCAGGTTCCAGTTTTATATTTGATAAAATTATTTTTTTAAGATCTATTTTACTATCTGCTGCCATTATGTAAATTTTATTTTAACACACAAATGTTTCACTGATTATTTCCAAAATTATATTGAATATAATTTTACATTATCTGATTTGACACACACACAAAGAAAAGAGTGTAATCCCAGTTTTATAAAAATTTACTTGGATTGCTCAGACCTTTTTAAGATTATTTATATTCTACCACCCAAGCCATTAAAAAATAGACAAGAGGAAAACTCTTGTTTGAACTAGTTGTGAATAGGGTCATTTGATTCATGCATCACTTCCCGAATCTCTGTTCACAGCACCCAAATCTGTCCAACAACGATAAAAATTCTTTCACGTTGATGTTATGATGAGTTGGCAGATGCCTGCAAACAAAATATGTCATGTATTAATTAGTATTCACCAAATGTCATAAACTTCAACTTACTAAACTTATAATTCTGTTGTCTTACAAAAAAAGAAGGGAATATACTTTATAAGTCTATCATCCTATGCCAAAGCTAATGTAAATAAAAACTAGCATCTGTGGTCAAATGGCCTAATGTGTCATCTTGTATGATGTACAAGATTGCCGGTGACGGGAGATCAAGGTTGGAATCCCAATTAGTGTAAGGAAGATGTTTCTTTTCTCTCAATGGTTTACCACTCTACCTCGATGCAAATGCAGCTACAGTTACCTAAAATTTTACTTTTCTCATTCCATTAGTGTAATTAAAACATGCATATAACCCGGGGTACTAAAAACATGGTGAAATACCAAGGTGTCCAGCCAAACTATCTTTTAATTCCCTGGCTTTCTTGGTTTTCCAGAGCCATTTTCTAACTTTTCCAGTCACTTATTATAAACATTTTTGTATTAAGATCTCAACTTAATCTAATAATATTTTTAGAAACACACACATTTTGAAATTGTAACACTATATTGATACATTAAAAGATCGCCTTACACGGGCTAACTTTGGGGTAAGACATGATAGAGGGGTGGAAACATTTGATGAAAATCCCATCTTGACTTTGAGAATTGAGATTAGTATAGTCAAGATAGACAACTGTACTAAAATAAATTCGAAGTGAAGAAAAAGATTTTTTGACAGTTGATTATTGTAAATGAGGTAGTGTAGGCCTATTATTTTAGTGACTATGTGAAAATTCCAGAAATTTGATCAAATTTCCTGACTTTTCCCTGTTTTCCAGGTTTATGGACACCCTGAATAAAATGCAAACAAAGGACAGAAAATGCTCAGCATTTTGATTTTTAGTTCAATTTTAGGTATTTTGTTATTTGTGTGAAGAGAGCTTAGGCTTATTTATTAAAACATGTTTACTCATTAATATGACCTCATATCAGGGTGTCTAGCATCCAGGAAAATTGTAATTAGCTGGGAATTAGAAGTGGTCGGGGAAAAACGAAAAAAGTCGGGGAATATGGTAGATTATAAATAACAAAAAATCTGGGCAGCACTAAAGTATTAACGTGTGGTGATTCACTTTATTAATGACTGATCTAAAACCCAATGAGCTTGGAATTTTAAAAAACATTTGGACTTTCAACCATTAGAAATTTCAGTTATATGTTATTTTAAATGCAATTATAACTCAATTTGTTGAAATCACTTTTGTAAATTATAAATCATAGCAAGATATTGGCATAAAAATATTTAAATAAATGGTATTTCTCAGTTGTACATACTTTCTAATACAAAATATAGTTATATTAAACTTGGAAATAGAATTTTTTTTAAATTGTTTAGCAGTAAACTAAACTTATTGAATGTTTCTAAAAAAAATTATACAATAGAATTTTAAAAATTGGTTAACAGTAAACTAAGCTTTATTTGAATGTTTAAAAAAAAAATTATACATCTATTTATCATGTAAATCTTTCTATACATAAGGTTTTAAAAAAATTTCAAATGTTCAATAATATGGCTAATTAAAGAATAACTTCACCCCAAGGTATGACCATATACATTTACAGATGAAGTTTAAACGAAAGTCATCACAAAGTTTCAGCTGTAGCCCCTTTTAGAGTTCAGGGGCCACAGGCCACATATAATCAACATTAAGATTAAAATGTTCACAATTAAAAGACTTTCTCTGCATAGCAAAGAAAAGTGGGTACATTCCCTCTAAATTAAACCTTCCTCATCTATAGCACATTAGCATAATTAGTACGAACTAAACAGGTAGTAAAATGTGGTGCTAAAAAAACTGAGCCTTGCCTCAGTACTCACTCAACAAGCCAAATCCAATATCACAATCATACCTAACAGAAAACACCAACAAAAGCAACCACCTGGTGGTTTGGAACAAGGCTGTAACCAGGGGGGATTTTGGGGGTTCAAACCACCACCCTCCATCCCCCCAAATTTTATAGACAAAATGTATATGGCTTTATTTATGGTTCAAACAATATCAAAATTAAGATAAAAGTACATATAAGGGGGCTTTTACCATAAAAAGCACTTCAAAGAGCTTCTAAAGGTGTTTAATATATAGAAATTTTCCTATCCTTCGGCAGTTAAGGCTCTGCCTACCCTCTCTGGCAGTGTGTTGAGCTTCAGCTCTTAAAATAGATGGCGTTGCTAACGTTATACAAACTGGTTAATTGCACCCATCAGGTTGGCAGAATAACTGGTTTGTTTAAACAATTGGGAGGCTGGCTGGTAATTAGTCAAGGCTGCCAGAAAACTTTTCCTAGAACTGATAGAGATAAGAAGTGTAGTGCCAGAATGTAGGTGACCAATGGACTAAATTTGGGGAGATAAAACGTCAAGATACAATCATACTCTCGAGCAGAAAAATTAGCCTATCCATCCCAGCCAGGGTAGACACTTCATTCTGGGGGGTTCAAATCCATGATGAGGGTATTTTGGGGAGATCTTATTCAATCATTTCCTTCTACTCTCCCACGCAAATGTGGGTATATTTCCTTAATTAATTCTGCCTGTTTAGGCATGAACTAATTAAGTCAGTGGGTTAGGGATGAATATGTTTCAATTTAGAGGAAGTGTACCAGCATTTTCGTGGAGAGTGAGTGGGAAAATATTTAGGAAATATCACCTGATCATGATTGAGCCACGATCTCCTAGTCATCGGAAGACTAGTCTATTACGAGAGTGACACCTTAGAACATGTGACCAGCAAAGTGGATATTACCAATCCTCCTGTCTATAAAATAACTAAAAGATTAAAATAGCATGACTTACCAAATCTTTAAAAATTATGTAAGCTAGAGAGGTGGGAGAAAGCTTAAGAAAATTCTTCCAATCACCTATGTGAGGGTGGGAGGAAGGATCTAAAATCATGTAAAAAAGCCTTATGTAATCTAAGGATGGCATCCTTGCAATAAAAACTATGGGCCATAGATACAAGGCCTAGCAGCTGGGTCATATTAATGAGTAGAGTAGAAACAAACTCGGATCGTTGCTTTATAAATCACCTTTTTAAAAAAGTCTTGAACTACTTTTTTCAAATGAATATCTGGGTAGGGTAGTGATAAATAATACTGTATACTTATTTTTCAGAGAAAAAATTATTTAAGGTAAAATTACAGATAACTCATTTTTGAAGATTTTGTCACTAACTATAATAACTTATACGAAAGAGTATGTAGCTAACGATTTTGTCGTACCATTTATTTGAGTTTATTAGTAGGCAGGTAAAATAAAAAAGTACCTCAAATTTAATGTGCTAAATGTAGCTAAACTTTAAAGGTTAAAGAGGCAATCAAATATTTCATAAGCAGTTTCATTTCGAAGACTAGAACAATTTTGACTATAAATATATCTTATTTTCATTACTGATTGCCTCATACTACCTGTTCATGTTATACGCATATATGATAATCTAATTGGGTAGTAATGAGGAAGGAAGCATTTGCGAAGTTATCTACCAGCATTTTTATTTCAGAGATGGGGAAACAATTTAGGAAAAACTATCCTCAGTAGACTCAAACAGGATTTTAACCCCAAGCGCTCCGCTATCAGCAGCCCAATTTAACACTGGAGTGACGCCTTAGACCACTCGGCCACTGAAGTGGGTATCTGTTATTTAATATGGTGCTTACAGTTTTCAAACTTCTATAGGATTTACACAATTTTCCAGAAATAAATGTTTTTGGGAATAGTTTTTCATCCTATTGGTAGATTTTAACTTAATATCTCCATGGTGTCGGCCTGCAAGCAGGCTATACCAATCGAGAGGCTGCCTTATGTTGGTGAAGATATTGTCAACATTTTTTGTTTGAGGGTTCCATATGGTCAGCACAACAAACCTTTCTTTCAGCCTTCTCTCTCAGTTTTCTAGACTGAAGTGCTACTTTTTTGTCCTCACGAGGTTGATTTTGGTTCCGTTTCAGACCCACTGCTTCGCAAACAGAATTGGAAGCACTGGGGATCGAACCCAGGACTTAGGAATCTTAAGCCAATAAATCTGACCACTATACCACATGAGCGGTCGAGTACCAACTACTTACTTACTTTGTGGCGTAGGGAACACAAAAGTTCATTAACTTTAATGGTTTTTAATATACTTTACTTATCGGCTCCATGTTATGGTCAAGATTGCTAAAGCGCTATGACTGAGCAATGAGTGCGTAAATTAATCAGCTCTAGTAAGTTTGCTAGTTCGATTCTAATCAATTATATCTTTGAGTTTCTTTGTGCGCCCTTTCTTCCATCGACCCATGCTTCACAAACTTGTTATTCACAAGGATATAAAATAATATTGTATAAATACTTCTCCACCTCAAAATTTATACAATCCATTGAATCTTGTTTGAAAGTTAAAAAAAAGTCACATTTTGTTAATTATATAAAAAAGTAATCACCGTGGGTACTTATTGTTTGAGATTCGATATAATTCTTCTAAAACGAGCACACAAACTGCGAGAATGCAACATATTCAAATTAAAAGTATCACATTTAACAATCTAATAAAATAAAATCAACAAGTTCACACTATGACTACCAAAAACTTTGTGCATTAATTTTTTGAAAAATAACTTATTCCAAAGTTCAATGAGAGTAAAATCCTAGACTGTAAAATAAATATAGTAGATAAAATCATACTGAGAACATCTCCAAATTACATTTAGACCAAATTTTATTTAAAATAACTATGTTTTATATGAGCAGGAATGTTTATTTTTATTTATTATAATAGTGGATTAAAAATTCAATGTACAGTAGTTTTCATATACTCTGAATATTAACACTTATTATTACCACATGTAGTGCTCAAGAATGAGAGAACCCGTGAAAGAATGTAGAATAAGCGTGAAGAATTTTACATGGTTTACTGCCTCAGGTAAATAAGGGCTAATGTCATAAAACTTTGTGTATGGAGAAGTGTGTAGTTTTTTCTTTGAAAATAATGTATCACTAGAGTAATACTCTCATTGAAGTAAGTAGGGACCAACTATATTTATTCACACAGCAGTTAGGACTTTGTGAGTATTTTAGTTACTTATTATATTAAGATGTTTATATTTAACTATGCAAATTTTCATAATTGGACATTGGCCCTTCTTATCCCAATGCACTTGGTATTAATGTTTCTTTGACTCAAGCAGGTCATAGAGATTAGCTTCACCCTCCCCGATACAGGAGGTTAGCCAATGCTTGCAAAAAGATACTAGCTTGTAAATGGGTAACAAACATACTAACAGCACCTATTATCAACTAATATAACAATTTGTAGAAGGAGAAGTTGTATTTAAATAAATCGATTATTAATTCTTGATTCCCATTTAAAATGCATTGAAATGGAAGCATTTTAACGAAAATATTTCAATAACTATATTTAGCATGGTTTGAAAATTCCATAGAAATTATGAAAGATGCCCAGATATGTCACTAAAATAAATAAAAAAACAACAATGTTGAATTATTAATATTTTTAAGAACTTTTTTGTTTAGAACTGTGCATTTATGGGTAAGCTCAGCCTTAAGGTGTTATGTTGCCATAAACACACTTCAGATAGCTTTTAGAGGTGTTTAGTATTTATAAATTTTCCTAGCCTTCAGCAGTTAGGGAGTTATGTTGCCATAAAAAAACACTTCATATGGCTTCTAGAGGTGTTTAATATTCAGAGTTTGTCTTAGCCTATGGTAGTTAGGGGGTTATGTGCCATAAAAAAAACATAGCTTCTAGAGGTGTTTAATATTTAGAAATTTTCCTAGCCTTTGGCAGTTAGAGGGTTATGTTACTATAAAAAAACACATTAGATAGCGTCTAGATGTGTTTAATATTTAAAATTATTTCTAGCCTTTAGCAGTTATGGTGTTATGTTGAGAAATAACTTCAAATAACTTCTAGAGGTGTTTAATATTTATAATTTTTTATAGCCTTCGGTAGTTAGGAAGTAATGTTGCCGTAAAAAAACTCTTATGATAGCTTCTAGAACTGTTTATCATTTATAATTTTTTCTAGCTTCTGGCAATTGGGGGTTGTGCCAACCAACCCCCTCCCCTGAAATTATTGGCTGGCTAAGGCCTTGGTTTGGAAAGCTTGATTATTTTATAGTAGGGATTTATTATAGGCAATAAAATTAGCTTTAAAGTAAAATAATGTTAGTGAGATGTAAACATATTTTATTTATTTAGATTAGTTTTCAATAGTTACAATGCTGTAGTTCAAGCAATAACTTTTCTTCAATGTAATCTGGTGATAACATTCAAACTTCATTCAAGGTTGTGATGGTGTTTAAGCTGTACAGAGCACACATTTCCCACATATATATATATAATATGCACACACACACACACACAACACACACACACTTATTTAATTCATATATATCTTCTGTGAACAGCCTAGAACTGAGATTTTATCCTCTGTAGACAGCCTAGACAATTTGAGCCTACATTCCTTGTAAACAGCCTAGAACTGAGATTTTATCCTCTGTAGACAGCCTAGACAATTTGAGCCTACATTCCTTGTAAACAACCTAGAACTGAGATTTTATCCGCTGTAGACAGCCTAGACAATTTGAGCCTACATTCCTTGTAAACAACCTAGAACTGAGATTTTATCCGCTGTAGACAGCCTAGACAATTTGAGCCTACATTCCTTGTAAACAACCTAGAACTGAGATTTTATCCTCTGTAGACAGCCTAGACAATTTGAGCCTACATTCCTTGTAAACAACCTAGAACTGAGATTTTATCCTCTGTAGACAGCCTAGACAATTTGAGCCTACATTCCTTGTAAACAACCTAGAACTGAGATTTTATCCGCTGTAGACAGCCTAGACAATTTGAGCCTACATGCCTTGTAAACAACCTAGAACTGAGATTTTATCCGCTGTAGACAGCCTAGACAATTTGAGCCTACATTCCTTGTAAACAACCTAGAACTGAGATTTTATCCGCTGTAGACAGCCTAGACAATTTGAGCCTACATTCCTTGTAAACAACCTAGAACAGTGAGATTTTATCCGCTGTAGACAGCCTAGACAATTTGAGCCTACATGCCTTGTAAACAACCTAGAACTGAGATTTTATCCGCTGTAGACAGCCTAGACAATTTGAGCCTACATTCCTTGTAAACAACCTAGAACTGAGATTTTATCCGCTGTAGACAGCCTAGACAATTTGAGCCTACATTCCTTGTAAACAACCTAGAACTGAGATTTTATCCGCTGTAGACAGCCTAGACAATTTGAGCCTACATTCCTTGTAAATAACCTAGAACAGTGAGATTTTATCCGCTGTAGACAGCCTAGACAATTTGAGCCTACATGCCTTGTAAACAACCTAGAACTGAGATTTTATCCGCTGTAGACAGCCTAGACAATTTGAGCCTACATTCCTTGTAAACAACCTAGAACTGAGATTTTATCCGCTGTAGACAGCCTAGACAATTTGAGCCTACATTCCTTGTAAACAACCTAGAACTGAGATTTTATCCTCTGTAGACAGCCTAGACAATTTGAGCCTACATTCCTTGTAAACAACCTAGAACTGAGATTGTATCCGCTGTAGACAGCCTAGACAATTTGAGCCTACATTCCTTGTAAACAACCTAGAACTGAGATTTTATCCGCTGTAGACAGCCTAGACAATTTGAGCCTACATTCCTTGTAAACAACCTAGAACTGAGATTTTATCCACTGTAGACAGCCTAGACAATTTGAGCCTACATTCCTTGTAAACAACCTAGAACTGAGATTTTTATCCGCTGTAGACAGCCTAGACAATTTGAGCCTACATTCCTTGTAAACAACCTAGAACTGAGATTTTATCCTCTGTAGACAGCCTAGACAATTTGAGCCTACATTCCTTGTAAACAACCTAGAACTGAGATTTTATCCGCTGTAGACAGCCTAGACAATTTGAGCCTACATTCCTTGTAAACAACCTAGAACTGAGATTTTATCCTCTGTAGACAGCCTAGACAATTTGAGCCTACATTCCTTGTAAACAACCTAGAACTGAGATTTTATCCGCTGTAGACAGCCTAGACAATTTGAGCCTACATTCCTTGTAAACAACCTAGAACAGTGAGATTTTATCCGCTGTAGACAGCCTAGACAATTTGAGCCTACATTCCTTGTAAACAACCTAGAACAGTGAGATTTTATCCTCTGTAGACAGCCTAGACAATTTGAGCCTACATTCCTTGTAAACAACCTAGAACTGAGATTTTATCCGCTGTAGACAGCCTAGACAATTTGAGCCTACATTCCTTGTAAACAACCTAGAACAGTGAGATTTTATCCGCTGTAGACAGCCTAGACAATTTGAGCCTACATTCCTTGTAAACAACCTAGAACTGAGATTTTATCCGCTGTAGACAGCCTAGACAATTTGAGCCTACATTCCTTGTAAACAACCTAGAACTGAGATTTTATCCGCTGTCGACAGCCTTGACAATTGAGCTTACATCCCCTGTTTAAACAACTTAGAAGATAGAATAATTCCAAAAAGTGTCAAATCAGGTTCAAAAGGGTGTAACATTTCATCAAGGTAACAAACTATGAAGTTTAATTAATTTCATTTTCCGAGTCTTACTACCTGTATAAATACATATTTATAAATAAAGCTGTCTAGTGGTAGGGATGTGAACAATTGAATTTAGATTAAATGTACTCCATTTACAAGGATAGAAAGTGTAAATCTATCTATGAAAAACCAACTCAAGTACACCTGGACAAAATTCAAACCCCAACCTCCCCATCACTGGTAAACCAGACTAAATAAGCTTGACATTTAGAGACCATACCCACAGGCGTACATAAGTCGATTGTCACTGAGATTATTACTAAAGTATACTCCTTTTACAACTGAGAAACAAGATTTGAAGCAATTTGTAAAACAATAGTTTTGGAAGCTAATCAAATTGTCTTAGCTTTTAGTGTACAGCAATTAATATGCTAAGTGTTCAGTGCTACTGTATATGGTTAAAATAAACTATAAACACTTGTTTTGTGATGTACATAGGCCCATACCAATAAGATTGTGCAAAGCTCACATTATAAATGCAAAGTTTACTTCATGTGAGGCAAAACTGAAGATATCGGTAAGGTTTTTGTTGTAGTCACACACCGGTAGCATTACTTTTAATTTTTAAATGAGCCACTTTGCTGACCACATGGTCTAAGGTGCTACTCTCGGAATAAACTAGACTGCTGTTGATGGGGAGATCGGGGTTAGATCCCAATCAGGTATATTGAGGCCGGTTTTCCCTAAATGGTTTCCCATGTTCTCTCCATACAAATGTGAGGACACTTCTTCTAAATTCAACCTTCCTTATCCTAACCCATTAGTGTAATTATTATATAAGTGTATACACCAAATAGGTAGTAAGATTCGATTCTAAAAAAAAATTATCCATTAAGTGTAGAGATAGCTAAAAAGGATTCAAGTTTATAGAAAATAAAACACTAAATTTTTTCATGTGATATCTGAATGTATCTATGCTTACGTTATAGACGTATAATTTGATCACTAGTTGGTGTTTTGAGGATTTGAAGGGTATTATGGGTGTCTTGAATCGAATAAATGTAGATTTAATCTTTGACTTTAGTGTTTTGAAGATACGCACACCTCAAGTCCAATTACCGTATGAGTGGTGGTAAATGACAGCTATCAGAAAATGTAAAAACAGTTATAATAAAAATAAGATTAAAACAATGGTTTGTTTCGGGAGTTTTGGTTGCCAAAAGCAGCATGAAGCCAACTCCGAGTCGAAGGTGGCTGCGTTATCTGATAGCTCGTGATCTCAATAAAATAAATCACACATTAGTAGCCGATGATTTCCACACGTCCATCATAGACTTTGCCTTAAAAAATATGAGTGAAGAATGACCCTGGGCACAGGAATATTCCTATATAGCTCAGTGGTTAACGCATTGGCGTAGTAAGCCAAAGGTCCCGGATTCGATTCCCGTGTGTCATTTTTCAATTTTCAGAATATGATATCTTGCTGGAGAATTGATCAATAAAAAGCATAAATAATAGCTTCGGCTATTTGATTCCTAAAATAATATATGTTCTTGCAGATCATTTATGGTTTGGCAAATGGATACATAAGAGTATGTTTGGTAACTTTTACTTGCTGGCAGTTACCAACACTCCTATGGCGAATGGAATATACAAACTAAATACAGTTTCTTCATCTACTTACAAGAACTCTGTAACTCTTATTTGCCACGGTAGGAGGCCAAACGTGGAACAAGTCTTCCCGCAGTAAATGGCTAGATCTGGGTCGGGAATGTTTACTTCTGAATGGATCAAGCTACCGACGAGATCCTGGTCTATCTCGCAAGATTTGACCTCTGCAGTCTTTACAAGTCTACACAGTCTACTTGTGATGTCCACTAAACCCCCTCGGCCATCACGCCAGGATAAGATGTTCACTTGAAACTTATTCAATGATGTTATACCTGTTTGGACACAATCATCAATACATATATTTTCACTTTAACAATATTTGATAAAATCCAGTCACCATTGTTTCTAGAAATTTTATCATAGTAGACATCTGCCTAAAATTTTTGGAAAATAATTACCTGCTTCAGTGGCTGCATGGTCTAAGGCGTCACTCTCATGTTAAACTAAACTGCCAATGACAGGGAGATCTGGGTTTGAATCCTGGCCGGTTGTACTGAGGGTGGTTTTTACAAAATTGTTTTACACTCTTCCTCCACATGAATGTGAGTACACTTCCTCTAAATTCAACCTCCCTCATCTCTCATTAGAGTAATTAGTATATATGGCATGAACAAGAAGAGAGAAGCCTAGTAAGTTGCAATGCTAAAAATATTATTCATTTGTATTAGTTTTTCGATACTATTTAAAAAAAATACATTCCCCGCCCCACTGAATTGAAAGGGCATTGTTGTAATTTGTGCTACCTCTCTAATAACTCTATAACTCTTCTATGATAAGAGTGACAACTAGCAGAAGGTTCTTTATTGCAAACATAGGCTGGAATTATTATAATATAATCATTTCATAACACTTATTATATATAATCTAGTATTATCAAGCACAAAGGCTATATGGTAAGAGGAAGGGCTCAGACTTATTTACATAAAAAATTCACATGACCTGATCCTATAAACAATAGAAAATTTAAATGGTGTATTCAATACTGCGAAATTGCCAGAGACACCTAAGAAACAATCAAAATAAATGTAAAAATATTAATTTTTCATATGAAACTCCCCAGGTAAAAGGAAGGGCTTGGAATTGCCTACTTAGAGAGTTTACATGTTACAACCAAATAAAAAATGTAGCTATCCCTGGCTTTTCTATAGTCAACATAGGCCTAAATATTTCTGAATAGGTTGACATTAGTGACTTCCAGCCAATGTTTGCAATAAAGAACCTTTTGCTAGTTGTCCCTTAGCTAGACTACTACCGTAAAAAAGCCAAGTTATACATTACAAGAGTTTAGGCATGAGATACAGGAGAGAAGTGGTTTGCAAACATAATTTGATTTTAATCTTTGTCTTGCAAACTTAATACCCTACCTACCTAATTATCATCCTAGATCAGTATTTTCCAAACTTTCTCCAGCCATATACCCTTTTAAGGAACATGGCTTAACCAATTTACTCCTAGCGCTTGATAAAAATAAAAGTAAACAAATATCCGCATTCATTATTACACTGAGATAAAAAATAATATAAACAAAAAATATTTCAAAGGTATCACTTTGTCTCAATAATTGTTCAGGTTAAAAGCATATATTATAAAAACAAACACAAAATGGGTCAAGATGAGTAAGGTAGCATCTAACTGCAGTTGTGTGTAAAGAGAGTGAGAAATAATTTAGGAAAAAACAGCCTCAGTAGACCCTAGAGGGATTTGAACTCCAATCTCCCAGTCATCAGCAGGCCAGTTTTACATGAGAGTGACAACGCCTTAGACCGTTCAGCCAGTGAGGCGGTTGAAAGGAAAATAAAATGAAAAAAATGGTCTAAGCTAGAATATTAATCCAAAAACAAAGTTATTGTTTAACATTTACTGTGTAGATAAAAATTACATGCACACATTCAAAATTAAAATTTGGTAAACCACTTTTTGACTACCTATCATTGTAAATAACCAACAACTCTTGTTTCTTTAGTTAAATAAACTATGAGTGAATATTATTTGTATGTGTACTCACCATTTTTCTTTACAACCCCATTTAACAGTGTATTTTTGCCCAAAACAATGTTTCCAAGTTCACAGTTTCTTAGTTCTGATAAAAGTTTAAACAACTTTGCTTCATTCTTCTTCAAGACACCTGTAACACAAGCCCACAATATTTGTATAACGAGAACGGTGGCATCATTATACATGCCTGTGGTTTGGTAAAATGCTATGATTGAAACTCACCATTATGTTCATAAAAACTAATAAATGATATTCCCGCGGTCATACACCATATAGCTATCTTAGCTAAATCTTTGAAGGATATCGTTTCGGTTCCAACAATAACAACTAAATGACACGGTAGTTTATCAAATAATTTAACCTGTTTGGAAATGAATTTAAATTCATTCTCAACACTGTCTTGTCCCAAAAGTTCTTCACATTTTTTCCGAAAAGATATCCACATATATTGTGTGTATTGAAGAACTGAATACAGTGCATGAAGAAATAACCATATAATTCGGTATAAATTTAGCGTCATTATGATTAATACATAAATGGACACTAATCATAATCACGACACTACCATACAAACATAGCCGGCCTCATATGGCACGCTTCTACACACCTTTTTTAATTTCTAGTCATACGTCTACGTCAAGAGTATCACAAAGTTTATCAAATCCTCCATAGTGTGACTGTGACCCGTGACTCATCGCAGTATCTGTATCTTAAAAGTGATTAAAATAATCAATTAAAATCAAACTATCCAATATTCTTATAAATAAGTTACTAAAGTTAATAAAGCGCTACTATAGTAGTGGTTCTAAATTGAGCTTGAAATCATAAGCGTCACTACTCGCTAGCACTTGTTTGTGGGTTGGAGGTGTGGAATGTATTTAACCAAGTCTGTCCGTATCCAGTTGTTTTTATGGAACGGGTGAGGGTTTGAAGAGGAAGGGTGCTACTTGTAGTGGATAGTTGTGACGTCCTTAAATTGATTTGTATATATATAATTTTTTTTTTCCGTTAAATATTTTATGAAGCATTTTAAGGTATTTTAACACATAACTAAGCTTGTAGCAATTAGAAAATTTAATGGACTCTAATAAGTTACAAGGCTAGACATTGACGAGAAACAAAAAATAATAATATTCAAACTTTTTTATTTTGATGTGGCCAAATGTTGTAGATGAATATGTGAAAAAGAGAAACATTAAGAGCTAAGAATAAAAGAGCATGATGACTTGGTGTATGGATGTTGTTAAATAGAAAGAAACATGCAAGGATGGGGAAGTGTGGAGAAAGTCAGTGAGGATGGATTAAATACGAGGTTGTTTTATGAGTTATATGTACAGTTTCTTGACTACCACATAAAGGAATAGCGTGATTAGGTATCAGTGGCGTCACGCGTGGGGGTGGAAGTCGGGGTGGAAGTGGGGGGGGTTAATCAGGTGTAACCCTCACCCTCCAACCCAATGTTGGTTAAAGACTTGAAAGTTGGGAATTTTGTTAGATTTGAGATCTGGAGTTGAGAAATTCTAGGCTTACTCTGTCCCCCATTACTTTCTATCAAGAAAGTCCTTAACCACAGACTTGTACAGATAAACTTAAAAGTTCCCAATTGCTAATTCTTTCTCTACAAAAACTCCAAACTTCAAAGATCATCAAACTTTGAAAGGTGATTCCTTATGTAGTAGATTGTATAAAGCTTTAATCAAGTAGGCTAGTAACGCCGTTGTCAGTAGGCAGAGACAACGACCAGTGAGTCTATGCCAAATGAGGTATAGAAACGAATCATAAGGGAACATGAGCTGACCAACAGCAAAATTTAACTCAGCCAACAATGCTTGAAGTGGCCGCATTGTCAGCCAATGTTTTGTTTATGGCTTAGTGTTTTTAGTTGTGACTTTCATGGCTGCTAGACTGTAGCAGTTTTATGATTCAAATGATCATGTTGTACAACCTATAACTTAATTAGGGCTTTATTAAATTTTGAAGGCATATATGCAGTGAATGTTAGGCAACATTTTATTGTTTTCTTACCGAAAGCTTTGACTGATGAAATATGGACATTGAGGTTAGTGTTAATGTTTGACTTCCGAAATGTACACTAATATTTCCAGCAAGTATCCATACTATTAATTTGAATTGAACTAATGAATCTTTTTTCAGTATTTATTAAAATAGGCATTCATAAAAGCAATTTAAATAGGCTCAAAGCAACAATGAAGGATGAGGAGTAATATTGCTTTGTTACATTGTTACAATTCTGATATTTTTTCATTTGATTAAGTAGACTACTTTAAACAAAGATTAGGTTTTTTTTTCAACCTTTAACCTTTTCAAATTTAGGATACATTTTTAAATTCGTTATTTAGTGTTCAATTTGCATGAAATTTTGTATAACCATGTTGTTTAGAGTGCTGATTTCAAATTTGTCATAAGTTATTTAATAAAATGTCAGGGGAAGCCCCTTCAACCTTACGCGATAAATTACAATATGTTTTGAATAGTGTATAGACGTACCAATATTAACATTTTAGGGCAATTTCCATGAAGTTATTAAGCAGGACATTGGTAGACAGGTATCAAAATACTGGGATTATACGGTAGAAATAACAATAAATTCAATTTATTATTGCTTTATTTTACAGTTGAAAATGTTTTTTAATAAACATGGCCAAATTGCTAATTTTTTGATAAAGTGACAAGCGAGTTCTACATCTCTTGAGCTTACTAATTAAATATTGCTTCCAAGTATGTTATAATAAAGCAACGGTTTCCAACCTGGGGGGTCGCAGCATATTTTGGGTGGAGCTACAATATAGAGGTTTTAGCTTTATATTAACTTTTTAAACGTTTTTAATGATTATATGAAGATGAGTGATTCTAATAGAAATGTAAGTTGTTAAAGTGCTAAAAACGACCTAATTACTGCTTAGGTTCCTTTCGGCTATTTCATTCTGATAGTTTTTTGCTGACTTGTTTAATGTGGCAGCCTTGTAATGCTACTAGCATAATATAAAATCACCCCCAGCCCCGGACTTGTTGATTCTCTTTTACTACATATTAGTCGCATATAACTATTATTATAAACAATTATAATAATTAAAACAAGCAGTAGTAGACATGCGGGTTTAATGTCACGCTCTTTTAGTTTGGTTTGATGGTGAAAGTGAAGTAAGGATTTTAATTCTGGCCAGGGGTAGTTTATCCTAATATCCCTTCAAGCAAATAAGGGTACATTTCCTCTAAATGTTAATTATACTAGTCCGGACTGGTAGTAATACACAGGGGGGGGGGGGGGAAATTTAAACACAAGGATTTGGACGTTTTTAAGTTATCAAAATGTCGCGATAGCCACAAAGGGAAGAGTTGCGGTCATAGAATACTAAATTTTGGAAACCGCTGGTGTTTTGTAGGTTTCGAAGGGCCAATAATTACTAAACACATAATTCCATCCAGCTTAATTCACTATATATTTCAAGTCACACAAAAAAGTCGTCTCAAACAATAATAACATTCATCTCCTTGGTCACAGAACAAAATAAACAAAAGAATCAGTCTTGCCAGCTTAACACAGTAAAACACTCAGATTTGGTCCTTTTTATAGACTACAACATCCACCGTGTAGCAGTTGAAACAAGGGTCACTCCGCCTAGTGATGATAGTGAGAACTGTCACGTTCTCTTGACAAACAGCTGTAATAAAGTCAGTTAAATTTTTTAATCTAAATTACTCGATTTGAACAATATCTGCAAAATAACCTGAAATAAATAATAATTCAAGTTATTTCCTTATTTACTGAAAACGCCTTGTAGCGTAAAAAATCAAATATAAACAAATAAATTAATTAAAAAATACAGTTACCTAAAAGCTAGGTTCGAAACTTGATTATCACCCCAATTTTTTTTTTTTTAAATCTGGGAGCCTACTGCCACCCTCCCTTGTTCTTAAAATTGCCCTTCTTGTACTCTCCTTTGCCACATGGGAATTTTTCTAAATTTGAAATGCTTAGAGTTGGGGAAAACACTGGTTCACCCCCCAATATATTTCGTTTCAGTAATTTTTGTGTCATACTTAATCTTAAGTAGGTTTTTAGTCTACGCAGCTTTCTTTATAAAATTTTCGGCGTATTATTGAAAAGTCCTGATGACAAACAACATTTTTGTTGTAACCCTTTTCCAATTCTAATTTTATCCATTTCGTCTTCTTCCACTCTAATCACCACTTTATATTCTTCTTTAACAGTTTTATATCCTTCCCATTTATACCCATGTACCTCAAAACCTTTAACAACATACCCCAATCCACTCGATAAAACGCATTCTTGCAGTAAATAAAACAAACATCCGTTTCCCTGTCAATTTCCATCTCTCGTTCTGTCAGCATTCTTAGAAAGCCAACTGCATCTCTGGTCCACTTTACGTTTATAAAACTAAACTTAACTCCCATATAAGAAAAAAAACAATAACAATAACAATCGATAGAGTGGGCTGGGTGAGTGAACTTGTTATATCCGCTGGGTAAGCTAAATAACACCCAGCACACGCAATTTGGGATAGATGAGGGCAAGTTCTCACGGCCGTCCTCAACGGTCGATAAACACAGCCCAGACGTTATACCATTATTGTGATTACCTCACAAGAATTAATTCAACTTAAAGTTACCGAAGGATGATACTTATATAGAGAGAAGGAACGAATATCACCGCCAACAGTAATTTATTATAATTTACCAAAAAAGAGTCAGCAACAATGGATACAAGTATATTAACAATCATACAATATGCAACTTCTTTACAACATTTTCTTTTGGCGTCTTCATACCACTAGCACCAGCTTTAAGAGCAACCCTCATCGCTCGCTACAAGAAATAACAATTAGGCATGAAAACTAATACCCTATAATAATCTCAACCTAGGAATTAAACGTTAACTTCAACAATTACTAACACCTAGTCAATATTTATTATTCACATTATTTTACCAGCCCCGTAAGAATGGGGAAAAATATACAATTAAACCTAGCTATTTGTGTGAGCTGAGGTTGATATTATACAACAACTTTGCATTTAATTGACCAACAACTCTCAATAGTAATCATGACTCGGTTGCTATGGCAACTTCCCATCTATACATATCACGCGCTGAAGGCGCCCAGTAATTCATGTTCGGAGGCGAACATCCATATAATAACCTTACTAAACTTACCCTAACACAGTGAAATTTACATATAAACCTAGCAAAGTTTTATTAAGTTAAAGTCTACAGGCGATGTTTACGAATGACATAATTTATAAGTTGTTTTCCCTTTCTCCTTTCTTTTTTATATATATATCTTTTATAGTCAATATCTATTAATCTAAGAAAAATAGTTTAAGTGATTCAGCCCAGAGAAAAATAAATTGAGATTTACATATATTATAAGACAACATGGTCTAATGCCAAATTCGCCTATCTCTGACGAACAATTAATCAGAGCAAGGTTTTTTAGGAACGAGTCCATTTAAAATTAAAGCGCTAAACCTAACATGATAAATAGAGATAAAAATGGGAAACCAGTAACTATAACTTATACACAATTTAAATCTGTTACGCCCAATTATAAAGTCCAAAAGTTTAGGCATCTCAACCCATTTATCTTTAATATTATTACGACGGTAAAAATCGTAAACCTTTCACAAAAATATTCCAATAGTTAGAGCAAAAGTCTCAAGTCCAGATATGTTATGCGTTCAGATAAGAGTAAAGTTTTAGTTTATACGTAGACATAGCTTGAAATGTCAATAAAAGCAAGTTTAAAACCTTTTGGATATTTACTAAGTAAAAATAATTGAAGCGCCTAAAAAGAATTTAGAAAAGTCAGACATTTAACCCAAAAGGTATTTAGCTTACATTGTAATTTTCGTCGCTATCGCCTATTCAAGCGACCTTCACAGCCAGCCCAAGAGTGGCTCACAATTCACATGGTCGATCTTTTATACGCACTAAAACACAGCTTGCAGAACATTTAGGGGGGGGGGGACCAAAGAACGTAGACAGGGTGGAGAAGGTTCTAGGAGCCTCACGGAGCTAGTAGAAGCCCGCTCGTAAACTTGGTGGAGTGTTACTTCTTTTCTTCTTATGGTCTTTGGGCAAGCAGAATCGGCGTGACGTATCCCAGTGGGCGCGCCTCAGTCTTACAAGGAAGGTCGTGATGACCAGGTGTGTGACAAGTGGCTCGCGGTATTTACATGAGCATGGCCACGGACGTCTTCGTAGAATTGGGTAAGTTTGCAGTTTCCAGTATTTTGTCATTAGCTAGCGGCTAATGTTACAAGCCTCTCAGTCACGCTTCTAAGCTCGTTGTTCAATTTCCTATATTGTTTTTCCCCTTCTTTTAGTAAATCATTTTTCAATCTCTTACGTTCATCAATTTAATTTAATATGTCTTTGTGATACACTCCTTATTTCTTTAACATTGCGCCCCTCCTGGTATCCCATTCTCCGATGTACCCATACTATGGTTTAATCTTTCCAAATTTTCCTCCAGGCTTCTTATAAATACTTCATAGTCTTCTTTATTTAGTTTTACCACATCCCACTCCCTCATTAATAGTATCTTTTTAACATATTTTAGCTGTGTTTTTATATCTGCCACGAATATGTTGTGGTATGCATCACCGTCCGTTCCAGGAAATGTTTTAGCAATTTTGACGCTGTTTTTGAACCTTTGGTTCGATATCAGCATGGCTTTTTCATGTACAAAGTCTTCTTCGATGCTTCTTGAACCAGTTGTTGGCAATACAGTGATAAAGACTCTAATAGAATTATACCAATCGCTCCCCTCTTTCGTTCTGTCTTCCTATATTCTACTATCCAATTACATTCCCCAATTCACTGTTCCAGTCTACTATCACTATTGTTCTCCACATACATTTCTTTTGCCTGTTTATATAGTCTGTCTACCTACCTCCATCTCCACTGGACGTTGGCATGAACACTTGAATGAATAATTTTTCCACCAGGTCACTCTATATCCTAATTGCTAGCATCCTATCACTTATGGCCATCACCTTAACTATATTATTATTCAGTACTTTCCTGTACAACAATCCGACGACTCCTTCTTTATGCTCAATTCCTTTAAAAATAATCTCGTTCTCTCCCGACTCCACCTTCCCTTCCATTGTACCTCACTTAATCCTAGAGTTCTGATGTATATCTCTCCATTTCTTTCTTCACATTCTGCAATTTTCCTTTCCTATCCATTGTTCTTTCATTCCAAGTTCCAATTCTCAAACCGGATGTTTAATTCTTTCTTCCACTATTCTTAACTCTCACATAGTAATTTTCCCTTGGAATAATGCTCAACTGGAGATTCGATTGCGGATATATTACTCAGGAATATTTTGATCCTCTAAGGAAACGCATGTCTATGAAAGTTTCGTCCAGTGGGAACGGGAATACCACAATAATCTTTAATACATTGGTTCCCCCTTGCCTTCCAAATCCTATCCCATTGGCCTCTGAAAGATTCATCCACCTTGAGGGATGGTTTACCACTTCAAGTGCAAGAGAGTTCCCTTAAACCCTACCAACTCCTTCACCTTCCAAAAATGACTTTGGAGATGCTAGAGAATGCTTATTATGGCATTTTAAAGGCCTCTTCCTACATTAGCCCAAGCGTTAACCACCCTCTAGCATATGAACGTGTAGGTAAGGATTTTGGCTACAATGAGTACAGGACCAATAATTGGTATTAGCTTGACACTTAGCCACTATATAATTTATAGGATCCAAATTCGTATTAAAACAAATTGCATAATGAAGATTATGGTATCTGTTTATGTATGTTAATGTTAGTCAATACACTGTTATTAGACTCATCTTCGTACGCCTTTCTACGAGATAGGTGCTACGAATTGGGGTACCAATGGATTCTTAGTCACATGGGTATAATGGGTAATGAGAGAGTAGATATTTTGGAATCTAGTGTAAATTTACTTTCCATTGCACAATATATCCAGCTACGATATAGCGACTTTATACCGAAGGTAATACTCAGAAGTCAGGTTAAATGTAGCAAATGGTGGGAGACCACATGACAGAAGAAAGCAAAATGGTACCATAGTGTATGTGGTACAAAATTAGTTACACCATGGTTTGCGGGAGCTAAGGGCACTCGTAAGTTTACTTGTACAATAATCTGCCTTAGGCTCGGACACACCTACATGAAAGACCGACTTTATTTGATCCGCAAGGTTCCGTCCTCACATTATGTGGTTTGCCACGTTCCTGAAACATTAGAACATAAATTTATGACTTGCCCTATACATCAGTTGGCATGGGTAAATTACATTGTTTATTATATAACAGACTTTTCATTAGTTAATGTATTGCACTCAGACAACGTTACTTTGTATAGGCAGCTCTTTAATTTCCTTCTAAATAACATGTCCGTGTCGAGATGAACAAAAATATGTCTTCCCGGTTATCTCGTAGATGGAATTCGTGTTGAATTAGGTATAGGTTATGTGGGTCATAAGTGGATTGAAAGCATAGAATAATCAAGTAAGTAGCATCGGGAGAAAATCGAAATACAAATGTTCTTGGATTATTGAAGAAAATATCTTCAGTGCCATTGAAGAAAGAAAAAAGCTTAACTAATGGCAACCTTTGCTCTAAAAATAAATAAATACCTATGGAATCTACTTGTTTTATATTTTCTATTGCTAGTTAAAAGTTCACGTGTCTCTTGTAGATTTACAGAAATAGTTTAATTTTTCGGTATATCGGTCAAGTTTTAGTGTTGAAAATAAACTACCGTTAAACTACCACTTTCGTAGTTCTTGGTGTTAGACATAGTCACTGTTCTCTTTACACATCTAACATCCGTTCCTATTCCAAGTTCTATGGTGCACTAAAATCCATCTTTATTTCTGCCTATTTCCATCTTTTTGGTACGCAATTTTAAGCTTTTAAACAGTGAAGTTATAAATATTGTTAAGTTCGTCATCTAATTAGTTTATTTAATCTGTAATATTATCTTTATTTTTTATACTTAAACTGAGTACTTGTGTAATATAAATGCCATTGGCATTGAAGTGGTTAGGCTGTAATGCTATAAACACGTGTTTTATATACTTCATTAATATATTAATATACTTATATGATTTCGAAAATTATATAGTATGTTTATTCACTTCTTCAGGCCTTATATTCTTCTCGATAATTATTGATAAATTTGTTTTGATATACAGTATGTAAGTTCCGCATCCATACAATCCTGTCTTTTAATGTAAATCGCGTCCACACAGTTCGTATTTTTAAATTACGTGACTTGTGCCAACTAATGATAAAGTCTGAAACTTAGGCTGTATTCGAATTCTCTACTTATGTGACGCCACCTTGATATGTATATCTCTATCACTTGCATCAGCAAGGACGTGGGGAATTGTAGACATATCCGAATTGTAACCAAGGTTGCAGATACACCCTCCCACGTCATTGGAATCAGTTGAATCCAACAATAGAACCAATATGTTGTCGCTCGACTTTGGTGCAGGGTTTGATTGTCAACTGTTTCATTCTCTTGTCGTGGCACACATTTTTGCATTACCCTTCATTTAAAATTATATAACTGGTGTGTTTATTAGACAAATTTGAAATGTTGCATGAAGTCACAAAAAATTAAGTAGGCCTACCAATGCTAAATAATTGCAGCTCCTACTTTAAAATACCATAAGGTTCTTATTAACTCCCAGACATAAACAAACTGGTAAAAATAAAATGTGAAAATGGAGTTAAAATAAAAGCCCTTTATTCATTTTTATTAGAGCTTCTAGGCCTATATGGTGTTTAACATAGTTTTAAAGATCAACTCTAGGTAGTATCACAGATGTATCAAAGATACAGAAAGACTTGTTGGCCGTTTGAACACACTGATTCAAACTTCAATTATAAGTGTGTGTGAAGCAATTAATCAAGTTTATAACAAGGATCCTTAATTGTGATCCTTGAGACTATTCGGATAAAGTCACTGTCCATTTAAGCTCTTGGAAAGAAAATGAGCTATAGTAAGGCACAAGCAGACATAATCTAAATAGAGGTGTTTAAAAATATAATGAGAAACAGGGGTCATGTTGTCGGTATGCCAAACCTTTGGCTCCAACTCTATTTTTCTGTACTGTCTGACCTCAAACTTCATAAATGGCTAGAGTTGATTGATACTATCAAATTCAGGCAGTAAACTGCTTCAATACAGATTACTTCATAGGAGGATTTTGATATTGTGAATTTATATCTAAATAAATATTGTCTGATCCAAACTACAAGTTTTGTTCCTTAGTAACAGGATAAAAGTATAAACTATTGGTATAATATAAGTTTTCATTTTGAAGCTGGAGTCAAAGTTGATAGGCTACATTTTTACTGGCAACTCCATAGACCTGATGGGAAGTTTAACATTTAAAGTGACACCACTTTTTCTGAAAACTTGGTTTTCGAGATGCCACACTTTCTATGGTTTTTAAAATATCTCTGAAATATTTTTTTGCATTAAAACAGCCTTTTATTTTTTATTTATTTCCATAGCAAGGGATCCTTTTGCTGTCATTGATGCTTTTATTTCATTGAGCATGTATATAATATTTACTTTGCTGTGATTAGTATGAAGTCCCTAGAAAGCTAAAGTTGAGTCAACTTCTTCAAAGTTAAAGACTAACTACTTAAAAATGAAGACTCTGAAGACAGCAGTTTATTAGTGTGAAGTCGATCTCGAGCACTCTGTTAATAAATCTCTTAGGAACTTTACAATACGGAATCTTTCTTTGGCTGTGTCTTTAGTTACTAGAAATAAAAGGATAGTACTATAATTGAGTGGAAAACTTCTAATTTAAATTTAATTTGTTAAAATTTGCTAAATCACAATTTTATCAACATGGATTTTGAACAGATAGAAATATAATTTAGTAGGGTGTTTAGTTAAAATAATCATTGAATTGAATTAAGATTTATCATTTGTAATTTAAGCGTTCGCTTTATGACAAACTACAGCTATATAACTGCATTATAGACTAAGTCCTCTGAAAGTTTATTTTATTATTTCCAATGCATTGTTTACAAATTTCTGAAGACTAATCCCTTTTCCTCATCACTCTTTTTATCTTGAGTCATTTCACTCCCATCCTCTTTAACCTCTCACAGAGAATTCTAACTCTTTTTTTTAGCACTGCGTCTTACTAGCTGTTCAGGTTATACTCTTATGCACTAATTACTTTAATGAATTAGGGCTGAGGAAGTGATTTGATTAGAGTAAGTGTATCCATATTTGTGTGTATAGAGATCGAGAATCAATTTATGAAAATCAACTGGCAACACACCCGACTGAGATCGAACCATGATCTACTCATCATCGACAGCCTAGTCTATTACGAGAGTAAACCCACCCCGGTGGCGTAGTTAGCTAACAAGCTAGCTTCATGTTGAGCTAGACTGCCTAGGATGGGGAGATCAAGGTTCGAATCTTTCTTGGGTGAACTGGGGGGGGGGGGGGTGTCTTAAATGTTTTACCACTCTCCCACCACGCAAATGCGGGCTCACTTCATTTATAGTCAAACTTCGCAATTCTTAACCCATTACCTTAATTAGTACTTATGCATATAATCCAAACTAGTAGTAAGATGTGGTCCTAAGTATTACCTTAATTAGTACTTATGCATATAATCCAAACTCGTAGTAAGATGTGGTCCTAAGTATTATTGCGAGAGTAGCACCTTAGACCATGCAGCCACCAAAGCGGGTTATTTCTAATAAAATAGATTAATACACTATGACTACACACTAAGAAAAACCTAGCAGGGAGTAGAATACTAAGCCTAGTTATCCAATTTAGCCATCATTACAAGAGAATTGTGTACAACTCGAATGGTTAGTAAGATGTGATGCTTAAAAAAAAGTACCTTTGTGTTTAGTTCTATTGGCTTAGTTCTTTTGAGTATTAAGATGCAGTGTTAAAGAAACAAAACAAGAGAGTACCTTAGGCCAAGTTCTATCATTAATCTTTAAATTTTGTTTGTAAATTCAAAACAAAGCAACTTTGCTGGTTTTTAGAATCCAAGTTCTCCATTCATTCACTAATCTGACACTCAACCTCCTGCAAATACATTTTCATAAATTACTGTACTCTTTATCATTAGCATCATGACCTACAAAGTGGTATTGTTCTCATGCATAAACTCAATTTATTCACGTGATACAGATAAATTATCACTCAGAAATATAAAATTATTGATTGATGATTATCTCCACAGATACATTAGCTAATCCTGCTATTTTTATGCTTAATATGATATATTAGGTTACTAAATATGCCATCTACTTGATTTTAGTTTGATATAAAGTCCAATTTTCATATGAAGATCCTTTTAGAAAATACAAACACAAATGTTTGTTATCAACATCAATAGCATTTTACTACCCGGTTCGGTGGCCTAACACGCTAACCTCGTGTTAAGGGTCCCGGGTTCAATTCCTGTCATGGCCAAAAAATTTATCATTGGTCACTAAGGTTTGGTTAATTATGTTTAGGTTACTAGGTTAAGATCCTCATTGGCTTCACATCCTAATATTAACTATCATCATCTTCAGCCTCTGCATAAAGGGTATATGTTTACTACATTCGGGTGTCCCCTGGGCAACAGTACATCAGTACTGGCTAATCTTTTCACAAATAGAGCTACAGATTGACGTAATCCAGACCCACCATTATTATTATTATTCCCTGCTTCAGTGGCCACATGGCCATGTAGTAGCCTCGACTGCTGATGATGGGGAGATCGAGATTCAAATCTCGGTTGGGTGTACTGAGGCTGGTTTTTACAAATAGGTTTTCCACTCTCCTTTCACGCAAATATGGGTACACTTCCTCTGAATATAACCATCCTGATTTCTAAAATCATTAGCGTAATTAGTACATAAGCGTATAACTTGAAACGGTAGTAAGACGCTCTGCTAAGTTTTTTTTATTATTATTGATTTAAAAAGAAATTATATGGTAATCCATAAGGAACTACTCTTAATGGAAGCTTTTAGATAAACTTTATAATCAATAAATAAAATAGGTACATTTTTAGAATGCCAAATTGCAATGAGTTTCAATCACTTTTGGTTTACAAAGTAGGCTTCATATAAAATCCACATTTAACTTTTCCATCAATCAGGTAAGATTTGTCAGGTGAAACTTGAATTGTAGGCCTATTTATAGTACGAGGCACGTCCAGAAAGTAAGAGTACTGGTTGCCCTCTCGTGCTGTGAGAATTTTTTTTTCCAAGGTTGGAAACACTGAGTGGTAGTGGGATTTTTCGTGAACACAACGAGCACAGGCGGACCTCGTTAGCATGAAAACTCACCTTGTAGTGTCCGTTTGTGTGAAGTATGTCGATAAGAAATCTCGCCAAGTGTAAGGTGCGCGCTGTCATAAGGTTCCTTCTCGCTGAAGGAAAAACACCGACTGAAATTTTTTCACGGATCAAAACTGTTTATGGCGAAGGTGTTATGAACCAAACGAACATGTTTAAGTGGTGTCGTGAGTTTAATGAAGGCAGAACAAATGTTCATGACGATCAGAGGTGTGGAAGACCTTCCATTTTGACCGATGAGTTGGTGCAAAAAATCGAGAAAACTGTTCGTGAAGACCGCCGATTGACAGTGGATGAAATGTCTGCGATGTTTCCACAACTCTCCAGATCTCTCTTACATGAAACAATTACAGAAACGCTGGGATTCCGAAAATTGTGCGCAAAATGGGTCCCAAAACAACTGACAGAGCAGCACAAAGTGAATCGGGTCGCTAGCGCTCACGAGTTCCTTGAGCAATTTGAATTGGATTTTCTGAGCTCGATTGTGACGAAATGAAACCTGGGTGGTCATTACATTCCCGAGACAAAAAGAGTGTCGTTACAGTGGCGGCACACCAGTTCCCCATCTGCCAAAAAAAATTCAAAACCTCAATTTCGGGCAAAAAAAAAAATCATGGCCACTATGTTTTGGGACCGAAAAGGGATCATTTTGATCGAATTTCTGCCTGAGGGGGAGACGATTAATGCAGCACCATACTGCGAGACCCTAAAAATGATAAAAAGAGCAATTCAAAACAAACGGAGGGGAATGTTGACGAAGGGAGTGGCTTGTTGCATGACAACGCCCGCCCGCACATGGCCAACACCACTAAAGTGCTTTTGGACTCATTCGGTTGTGACATTTTGAACCACCCCGCATACTCCCCTGACTTGGCGCCTTCAGACTTTCATCTTTTCACCTCCCTCAAGACTCACATGGGTGGAAAAAAATTTTCAACTGACGAGGAGGTGAAACAAGAGGTCCTGAACTGGAAGAAGGAGATGGCAGGAGAATTCTTTGAGGAGGGCATCAAAAAGCTTGTGCCACGGCTCACAGCCTGCATAGAACGGAAGGCGACTACGTGGAGAAATAACTGACATACCAACAAAATCCTGTAATTTTGTTTTAAATACAATTTTATTTTTAAAATAGAAAAATCGAGTACTCTTACTTTCTGGACGTGCCTCTATGTTGCTGCCTGGCAAAGAATTTGTTAGATATTGTCTGTTTGTTAAAAATAAAATCAGTTTTCATCTATTTTAATCCATAGATACATTTTTGACTAGTCCTACAGTCTATAGATAGATGTTCTAGTCTCCAATGTTAACTACCTAGTGTAATATTTTTTAAAATATAGACATGTACTTTCAGCATATTAATTAAAAAAAAATCATTATTGGTTTGTGCTTTATATTTCTAGATACCAAAATGCAGCTTTACATTCGAGGTCAAGCTTGCCATGTTATTGAGTGTGAGGGCAATGAATCAATTGCTAAAATCAAGGTAAGCTTATTAATATTTAAATGCATAATTGAATACCAATATAGCCTACATTTTGGGTCTAAAATTAATACACCAAATTGATTTACTTATAAAATTAAAAATTGCTAAGTATTTAAAAATAATCGCAAAAGAGCAAGTATCCATTTTTGCTGGTAGACTTTTATTCATAATTTTTTTTCCCCATTAGATTAAAAATATATTGTAATTTTCTAGCCTCTAGGTGACTGGAGTCTAGTTTTGTGTTCGACAAGGATTTTATTGCTTTTATAAAATACAATCCATTTCTCATTTAATATAATTTCACGTTATAGAAAACAACAATATATCAAAATCACTTATTCTCTTTACACAAAATTTAAAATATCTAGGTCAATCACTAAAGTTACTTCACAAGAAGGTTCACATTTACATTTAGGCATGTGCAACATGTGCATCTGCACAAAGCAGTCAAAATATTGACATAAGAAAACTATAGCAAACCTTAACTTACCTAAGAAACAAATTTATAGCATTTAATGTGATAGATAGAAAAAGCAAACCTTCATTCGTTACTAAAGAACTTTTATATCGTGTTTACAATATATGGTGCCACAGCATCTGCAAATCGACTGAAGCTCTGCAGTTCTAATCTCATACTTTGACTTATTCCATTGGGCCATGTTATTGCTTTGTTTAATTGTTCTTCTTGGTGACCAGTGAGGTTATTTTTTTGTTTTATTTAACCCTTATAGTGCGAGCCGATTTGATTGGCTCTGCCTACTACCGTTAAAAGTGCCAGAGCCGACGAGGCCGGGTCTTCAAATTTGAGCGAGTTCTCGCTTTATCTGATAGGTAGTGTAGTAAGTGTAATATATCACAGGAAAGAGAACATTTTCCTCTTATTGTATAGAAGGTTGGCAACAAAAATCAACCGTAAATAATTATTGGAACTGAGAATTTAGTACATTTACAATGGTGGACGGTAAGATACTCAATGTATGTGCAACACTGGTTTACATAAGAGCTGCATGGAAAACTTAAGTGTGACTAACATTCATACTGATGTAAACAGTTTTCAAATGTACGGGTTACATTGTTCTGAGTTTAGAAAAATGCACCATTTAGATTTTCATGTTATTTAATGTAAATGAAAAGTTTTCTTTACCAATATAAGTAAACAGGTGTAATTACTTTATAAATTTATATAATATTTTTAAAAATTATTATAATATTCATTATAAAAGGTTTTTTGAAAAACACATTCATTATGTGTAGGCTTAACTATTTATTCATCAGGTAAGCAATATAATAAATCTTGCTGTAAGGTAATCAATAATGGCCCAAAAATATCTAGTGTAGGATTAAAATAAAAATTCCTATTTATAATCATATATATTCCAAACTATTTTCTTATGTAAAACTAAATGCACAACAAAATGATATTGAAATGTATATATAATTTTTTTAAATATGCCAATTAGCATTAAAATAAAATAAAATTAAATTAAAAATCAAATTAAAATCCATAGAGATTAAATAATTCTAATCAAATTGTATTAATTTACATAGTGGCTACAAACAGGTAAAACTTGGAAAAGTCAGGGAATTTTTGGATGACAGGGAAAATAGGGAAATTTCAAGGAATTTCACCAAAAATAAGGAAAAGTTTGAAATATCCCATTAATTTTGCAACTAAACAGTAAAACAAAAGTTAATAATACCTCAATAAAATAACATTTAAACTTTTTAAATAATTAATAAAACTGTTTATGTTTAGTAGATAATTTTTTTTTTAAATATGTGATCAAAAATAAATAAAACAAGTCATCATCTACCATTAAAATTGGAAAAAAGAAGTAATGGAAAATTAAAAAAATGTTTCCTGGAAATCCTGAAAATGCTAGGGAATTTTGTAAAATATGTTTTGTAGCCACCCTGATCTATTATTATTAAAGGGTAAAAGGGATTAAAATGATAGAAAAAACATAGTAATCTTTCACAAATAAAGGTTTGTCGAATTTTCTTGTAAACCTCAACAAAAGTGAGGAAATAGCTGTGGCATTCTTATCACACAAAACCTAACAGGACTCTTGCACTCTTTGCTTACGAATTCTAGAGTAGGCTGTCACTAAAAGTGTTAAACAGTCTTTTTCAAGACTCATTCATGTTTTAACCTTTTCACAGTTTCTGTTAAAAACTGGTAAATGTAAACAAAACATATTTCCCTTTATAAATATAATGGATGGACGATCAAGGTTAAGCGTTGGTGCACATATAACTGCAAACGAGAAAAGGACAAAGAGAAAGTAAAAGTTTATTCTGGTGTTGGAGTAAGCTAAAAATCGGAAGAATTGATTCAAGTAAAGGTTTTTACAACCAACAATTAGGGCCTACAGTAGGTGAGAAGTGATGTTGGCATTTGAGGATTTGGAAGAGGGTGGGTGGGGTGGCTGCAAAAATAATTTAAAGCACAGAGGTGTAACATATCTTAAATACAGCCTTGGTCAAACACATTAACCATCCTAGCGATATTGGTGGAGTCATGATAAAAACATTCGGTAAAAAGAAATTATATAAAAAAAGCAGTTTTGTATGTGTAAAAAGCTTTTTAATGCATGTGTGTGTTCATTGTGTCCATGCAAGAGTAAATTAAATAGTTGGTCTAAGATGAAAAATTGTCGAATTTTACTGAAGAATTGAAACAAAAGATTTGATCATTTTACTATTTTTCTTTGGAAAATAAAATAACTAGCCTGCCAGTACATTACAATTGATAATATTGTATTTGCTATTCCTTATATCTCTTGTTGAAACATAGTAGGTACATTATTAATATAACTTAGATTTCCTTTTGACTTTTGAATGTGTTTGTTGTTATATCTGTGTTCCAGGAGCAGGTGGCAGTTCTGGAGAACCTTCCTGTGGGTGAGCTATGTCTTTATTGCAGCGGAACTCCATTGGAAGAGGACTGCATAGTGGCAAACCTGCAGTCGCTGAGTCTTGATGTGACCATGCCTTTGTTAGGTGGTAAGGTGCACGGTTCCTTGGCTCGTGCTGGCAAGGTCAAAGGACAGACGCCTAAGGTAGAGTTCTATGCTGCAATGTACATGTGTAACTTTGACTCAATAGGCACAGTGTTCTTGGCATATATTTGTTTGTCCTTTTTTTTCTAACTTACGAGATGGCAGATTCAATTTGTGTGTTAGCTAATACTTTGGTCTAATCTTATGGGTCAATAAATGTTGAATAAAAATGTTTTGTAAAAAATCGTTCGGCACACTTATTTGGAAATAAACAGGTAAAAAACAGGATCCTGATTACAAGCCACAACATTATATGTAAACATATTAGGGATATAAAAGTATTCAAAATTTCAGCTTCATGCTAAGCTTATAATAGATGCGTGAGCTGGACAAGTTTTGAGCTGTGTATTTTGTCTCTGATGATGAATGACTTATGGTGATGCTCTTGTCACTACTTGTTTGGTAGAAAGAAGAGGGAAGTAAAAGAACATCAATAGGAACAGAATAAGGAAACAGGTGTGTAAGAAACTTGCGATGGAAAAGAGAAGTGCTATAAAGGGCATCATACTTTATACCCATCATTGCATATGCACCAAGAACGTGGACAAACATGTATTATAGAAGAGACTAGGAAATTAGTTTATGTGAATGAAGTTTTTGAGGAGCTAGTTTTCACTCACAGAAATAAGATTAGGGTTGAAGTTGTACAGGCAATAGTTGTGGGACAAGACGTATGAGATTGTTTTGGAAACAAGGGTGAAATAGTTTGGTCATGTAATAAGGAGGAAAAGAAAATAATCCCAATGAAAATGATGGATATTAAGTATGTAGAAGAAAATTTAATACCAGAAGGGAGACCAAGAAAGAGTTGTGAATAGTGATAACAGCAATTGTGTGAGCTAGAGATGAATAATAGCGGAAGAAAAAGATAGAGGAATTTTATCAAATCACCCAGCCACAGGCAAGAAAACATTGATGATTACGACTGTGTTTGAATATGGTATGTAAAAACCCGCCTCGGTGGCGTAGTTGGCTAACGCGCTTGTCGTGTTGAGCTCGACTGCTGCGGACGGGGAGATCGATGTTCAATCTCGGTCGGGTGAACTGGGAGTGGTTTTTCCGAAACGATTTTCCACTCTCCACGCAAATGCGGGTTCACTTCCTCTAATTAAACCTTCCCAATTCCTAATCCATTAGTGTAATTAGTACTTAAAGCGTATAACCCGAACGGGTAGTAAGACGCGTGCTAAATATTATTATTATTATGTAAAAGTATTTTGGAGTATAAGGGATTGGAGAGAGAAGTAAGAATCCAACCAAATTAGTATTATGCAAATGACCATTTAAATATTAAAGGTCTTCTATCTCTGTAAGGATAGCCTCTTTTGCTTTGAGTTAATTGTATTAGATTTGTAAGAATATACAGGAAAGGTGGATAGAAACATATAAATGAAACCAAATTTGGCTTTTACAATGAAATGAACACAGTTCATACTTTACATTGCAGCCATTAGCCAAAACCTAGGGGATTGGGCGGTAATGATCTATTTTCTTCAAGCTACAGCCATTACCTAACCTTTTAAATATGTTTTTTTTCATTGTAAAAATATTAATGCAACCGTAACTTCAAATAGGCTATAGTTTGTTTTTTAATTATTAAATTTCAAAATGTTTATGAATATGCAACCCAAACTTGACTCAAATCTTCTGTTCACATAGGGTTGACTAAAAAAAAACACTTAAGCATTCAGACCTCTACAATATTTGATTCGAATTATATAAATAACCTGCTTCGGCGGACAGATAGTCTAAGCCGTCAATCTCACATTGGACTAGACTGCCGATGATGGGGAGATCATGAATTGATACCGGTCGGGTGTATCAAGGAGAGTTTTTCCCAAATGGTTTCCAACCTTGCTAAACACAAATGTGGGTACACTTATTCTAGCATAATTTGTACATTGATGCCCAACCCGAATGGGTAATAAGACATGGTGCCAAAAAAAATCAGAATATTTTATTGACACAAATAAATCCTCATTGTTTAAGATAATAAATATGTGAAACTAATAAAACATTATAATGTGGACATTTTGTTCATTTACAAGTTCATTCATGGTTTTATAATTGCAAAAAATAAAAGAATAACACAATACAATGGGTTTTATTAAAGTTTGTTTATTTTGTAAAGTACCTAAAATTTGTAACATTTATTAATAAGCATAGCAAAATTTGAATTGGGTTCTCTCTTATAGTTGCACCAGCATTCTTTGTTTACAGGTTGAAAAACAAGACAAGAAAAAGAAGAAGACTGGCCGTGCCAAGAGACGTATCCAGTACAACCGTCGCTTCGTAAATGTTGTTCAAGGTTTCGGCAGGAGAAGGGGACCCAATGCTAACTCATAAGTTTCAGCGATGTGTGTTTTACAAAATTGAATGTTTTGGAAAATAAATTAACATCTGGTTTATTGTAATAAAGGGTTTTTTAATTATTTAAAAACGTACATACTTTGATACAAATGTAAATATTTATCAGTTTATTTGTGTAAACATTACCTCTACACATGGTTTCTTGATTTATGATTTTTTTGTTTACAGCAATGGTTGAAAGGTTAAGTGTATGAAGCTTTGAAACTTAAATTTTGGTTTAGAACAAACATTAGTTTTGATTTTGCTTCGAAAAATGTTCTGGCTTTGACAAATATGAAGTTTCGCCTTTAAAGATATTGACAGCTAAAATACTCAATCTCGGGTCAATTGCTGCCATTTTGAGCTATTAATATGTAATTGAAAAAATTGGAAGTTATTTAATTCTAAGTTGTGATGGATGGTAAACTGGATTTGTCAGAATAAAATGAAATATTACAAAAAAAGTGCAATAAAACAATTTTCAGAGTAATTATAGGGCATAAAGATTTATAAATAACGCATTGGTTTTTAAACATAAAAAAACAAACAAAAATATTCAAACTTTGAGAATATTTCATGTATTTGATTCAAACTAAAAAAGTGTTAGTATATAAGTGTATAAGATGTCAAATATTGACAGAACACTTTGAAAAAAACAAATATAATAATTATGGAAAGAAAAAAATTACATGTATACTAAGGAACAAAAATGGGATGAGAACTAGAAATAATAAAAATGACACTTGAGAATAAATTGAGTTTAAAAAACCAGTATAATGAGTCATATAATATGGCAAGACTAGTACAAGCTATAACATAATTAAACATAATATAAATAATAAAATACCATAGTAACATTTAGGGGTTTGCAAATTCCACTTTTTCAATTCGAAGCGAACTTGAATTGAATAAATGAAATTTTCTCAAAACCAAATCAAAGTTCGAATATTTTCTTTTAGTTATGCTTTAAAAAATATATTGTGGTTATTTATATAACTTAATGCTCTAAGATTACTTCAAAAATATTTTATTGAGCCATTGTTTGTAATAGTTTGTGTTAATCTTACAAATCAAGCAACTATTACAACTTACAATTAAACCAGACTGGTTAAAAATAAACATTGACTATTTTAGTTGTCAATATTTTTATTGACTAAGCTTTGAAGCCGGAATTTGTTTCGAATTGAAGTTGAATTTGATATTTGTTTTGAAGCCAGGCCCAAGTTTAGCACACCCTTAGTAACGTAATCCTTAGGGACGATAAAGGTTGAATTTAGAGGAAGTGTAACCACATTTGCTTTGAGGGGGGAAGGGAAAACAATTTTTGGAAAACCACCCAACCAAATTCGAACATGACCGCCCTGTCATCGGGATTTTAGTCAACACAAGAGTGACGCTTTAGACCATGTGGTCACTGAAGCAGGTGAAATGATGTTTAAATATAATAGCTTGGTCTTTGAAATAAATATTATGGGACCAAATATTTTCTTTCGATTAAACCTTTTTGTTTGTATTTTTATTTTTGGGTAACATTATTCAAACAATTATACCTCTTAGTGTTATATTTGCTATCAATAATAAAGTCGAGCAAATGATGTAATTTTTTTAAATTAGCATGTATGACAAAGGTTATTAATTTAACTCCATAGGTTAGGGATGTGGAAGGTAGATTAGAATACATACACACATAATAATTAATTTCCTAAATACATTTTTGAGAAAGTTTATTTAAAAAGTATAAAATGTAAACTGTTAGAAACATTGATTTATATTTACCTTAAAATATTTTTATTTGCAATTTTTTTCCTTAAAAATGTAAGTTTAGCATTTTATTATAAGTAGGCCTAGCATAAATTAATTTAGAAAACAAAATAGTACCAACAATTTTAACTTAAAAAAATTCTAAAGTGATACTCTTGTGTCAAATTATATATAATCTACTTTGTTCATGAAAAGAGATAGGTATAACAAAGAAAACATTTTTACTATAAAAATTAAATTTCAAAACAAATAAAAATATAACAATATAATAATTGCACAGATGTATATTTTGAGGCTTTGCTTGGGATTTGTTATCATTACTACATTCACTTTTCTAATGAAGAACCTCTTCCTCACTAATGTTTTCACCCCATTCAAATATATCCACTCCTATTCGTAGCACTTCAACCAGAAACACTCAGCCCTAACCTGAATGCTATCTCAACCATATTCTGAGGCGCAGAGTCGTGGTAGCACACATACACCTCTCTTGGACTTGGTGTGAAAAACAGTCGCCTGTAAAAATTAACAAACGTTTAGTTTGTTAATGCAACAAATACATTATATTAGAATTAAAAATGGGTCAAATCCTTCAAAGACTAGTTCACACTACGAAACACTGCCTGCTTGTCAACAAACAAATGCATTGGGCAACTGCACTTGTATTTGTAAGAGCGCAAACAAATATCCAGGCCAGATGTATGTGGGCTGCAGTGTCCACACTGAAAAAGACGTTTAAGTTGAAATATCTTTGAAATTAAGTTTATTTAGGTACAGTAAATCCTCGATAACCCAGTGCAAGTGGGGAAGAGGGTGCCTGGATTAAGTGAAGCAAAAGATAACCCTGAAAAAAAAAAAGTTTAAAACACTAATAAGTTAAAAATGTAATTATATTGCTATTGCTGACAAAAATAAATAAAAATATCGCTATGCAACCTTGTAATGTCCCCTTGTAAACCCTATGTTTCAAAAAGGAAGGATGAAACTAGTTTTTATATTATAACAGCATTTTATATTAAAATTTGGGAATTCTCTTTGTTTTAAAATATTATTTTTAACCATTCATTTGCATTTTAGAATATTTAGGCCCTTTAGGCAGTTTGAAAATCAGTACATTTCTTTTATTTTAAATGTACTTACTGGGTGTGTTAGATTTTGTTCTAAGAAAATACACCTTTTCCTTATTCTTATTAAGGAGTGGTTGCATTGCCCATGCAACCAGAAAGCCAGAATTCAAACTACTCTCATGTGATAGTCGACGTGTCAGTCCACTTGATGCAATCACGATGTTATCAGAATTTGAAAATACATGAGGGAAAAGAACTCTCACTGGGACGCAGAAGGAACGCGCAGTACTAGGGTGGCGACAAGACGTGTTGCTTGTCTCCACATATTTAATTATGATTTAGGGTACAGTGACTAGTGTATAGACGGGTCGTTTGTACAAGCCGAAGTTAATTATTATAGTAATACATATAACAAGAATACTTTCTAACAATAAATTAATATAAAAGTGATCAAGCATAGTTATTGTATAAGAGGGAATTCTTATATGATAATCGACAGAGAAACCTGTGCTAGCCAGGGACAGGTGTTAAGATTATGTCGTCTTTTCGTAGTGTTTTACAATTGACGAACCAACGTGAGGCTCTTTAGGGTGTTCTTCAACCTTCCTTTAAAAACTTTAGAAAATATATTTGTTGATCAAAAGAAGATTAAATAGTTTTATCTTTTGTTTGTTTAATATTTTGCAATAAGGTAATTTGACAATAAATCTTCAAAAGTAAGTTGATCTTTCTAGTTTATAGCATCTGGCAAGGATGGTGCGATTGTGAATAGCCAGCTTGTTATATATTTTTTATTATAGTTTTATAATAATGAAAATTGATGAAAAAGGGAAAATAAACTAATAAGAGTAAATTTGATGAAGAAAGCCCACTAGGGAAAGAGGAAAAGATGTGGGAAGAATCCAATGCACAAAGGTGACATCTTCCTTTCTTCTGTCTTCTATAGTATAAGTAGTCACATTTAACACAAATAGAAAAATATTTAAACATTGTTGCCTTTATCAAACGCAAAGAAAGAAGAGAGAGTACACTTAACACAAACATTGCATTACTCCATTTTGAATTTAAAGAAAAACTGTTAGAAACACAATGCGCCGATTGTTTTTGGGAGTAAAAATAAATTTCTTGGCTATTTCTAGTGTTTATAAAGGCCTATATATCATATTAAAAAAAATAGTGATAATAATACTAATTAAAATAATAATAATAATTTGAAAAATTTTAATCTTATGGAAAGAAAGAAACTATATTCTGTTGAGGCCTGATGGTAATCTTGATTTGGTAATCGATTGGTGGGCCAGTTCCCACTGTCTAAGTTGAGAACTGTTGTATTGTTTGGGAAATGCTCTTATATTTTGGTGGTGTAGCAGGTTTGAAAGTCCTGGTTGTGGGTACAGGCTTGTCCGAATCTTTGTGGTTTGTGTCAAAACGATGATTGTTCATTCGCTGTCTGAGAGAGCCTGTAGTGAGGTCTATATATTCTGAATCACATGATTTGCACTGTAGTTGATATATCAAGTTATTCGTTTTGCAATTGTAATAACCAGGGATTTTGTATTCCAATTTGGTTACTTTGCTGTTGAAGGATGTAGCTGGTAGGCGGATTCCACATGTGCTGCAACGGGTGCTACCGCAGGGGTATAGAACTTTGGTAGTCGGTTTTCTTCTCGGATTCTCTTGTGGTCAGGAGTTTGGGATGGACTAGAATATAGTGGAGATTGGGTGGCCGTTTGGAAGTTACTCTTGGGGGTGAAAACTGGTTGTCTGTGAAATCTGTAACAACTTGTAATTGTATTATATTTGGAAGGAGATAAAGGAAAGGTGGTTTTCCTTAAAATAATATATATTTGTATGTATATTCACATCCCATGTCCATTTCCTGTGTATGTCCTTTGTGTCATTTGTTCCTTTTACATGTTCTTGTCTAATTGTCCTATCATTCTTTACCATCTTCCCTTTCCTCCCTTTAGTGTTTGGTTTCCTCTTTTAGGAACTTGTGTTGCGTTGATAGAATGAAACCTACGTCTTCTAAATATAATAAATTTTATCAGAATATAAATCATATGAAGCAGAATTAAATTATATAAAACCCAGAAGATGAATCGAATACACAGGCTAAATTTTAAGACCAAGCTTACAACTTGATAAGAGGTCTGTACATACATTTAAAGTTCCCCTAAAATTACCAATTGAAAAAAAAAAAGCACAAAAATAATAGCTTCGATACATGGTATACAAGGTCGCAGCCAGATTTATTTTTTAAATAAATAATGCCTTAGTAACTGTTTAAAAACACACAAAATAAAGGTAGTTACATGGAAAGCTCTGGCTAGTAAAGATAATTTTTATGATTAAGTGCATCAATGTTTTCAAGGCTCACCACACAAGTTATGAGCGTGTTCACATGCCCATAAACTCTGTGATACAGTCGGCTCGAAACCATAAATTTACACAAACACTATTACAAGCGGATCAATTATGATTAAACATTAATGAGATAAAGAGTTAATAGATGTTCCTAATTAAGAACAGTGTTGAAATATTAAATGATAGTTGGATAAAAACTGCGGTGAAAGGGCCATTTTTGATCATTTTTGAATGGCTTCACAGCTAAGCATTGTGCACAAATCTTTATTGTATTAATAGGTACATATTGTAGTTATTAACAAGAAACAGAACATTTCGAGTAATTATTCAAATATGAATGCACTGCACACATTTCTGGCATATTTTGGTCTTTTCTTTTCCCTTTAACATCCATACCGCGTGAGCCGAGAGATGAGTTAGGCTCGCTATGATGGACCTCAAGGGTTATATTTCACTTAGGACCACGCTTATAGAATTCAGAATCCCTCCTTGTAAACATACCCTATCTTAATTAGAGACTAGGCCTAAGTAACTTTAATCTGACAGGTTTGAACTGATGTTTCTAGCAGAGATGGTTAGACAAATTATCAAGGCATGGTGAGTGACTTAGAGGCTTCAAACACACACACAATTATTTTTTCAAACAATTGTTTTGTTTGTTTTGGAGGACCAATAATTACCAAAGACATAATTTCAGCTTGCTGGTTTATTTAACTATATTTTCCAAGTCACACACAATAAAACATGTCTACAATAATAAAAACATTAATCTCCTTGGTAACAGAACAAAAAAACAAAAGAATCAGTCTCACCAGCTTAACATAGTAAAAAAACTCAGATATTGTCTTCTGTATAGCCTACGTATAGCAGTTTAACCACAGCTAACTCCACCAAGTGCTGATAATGAGAACAATCACATTCTCATGACAAACAGCTGATCCAAACATATCACCCACCTTAATTAAGCTAATTAAACAAAACAAGAAGCAAACACAATGTAGTCTTTGTAAACAATCAAATTAATTGTCTTAAACTGAAAGCACATTATTTTATCACTGGTTGAGTCAACTATCCCTTGCTTGTTCTGAAAGTCATCAGTCGAACAAGCCTATCAGGTCCTGATAACTCTAGCCACGATGGCTGACTTCCACATTGAGAGGAGGTAGATGATCATATTCTATCAGCACACTAGTGTTCCAGGTTGGAGATTGGGAGACTGTTAACGACTTGGTGCGTTGTTGAAGCTGGCGAGATGCTCCGTTTACCCCCGCTTCCAGAGATGTTGGTACATCCCGCTGGATAATCTGGCATCTGGATAACTTAGTGACCTTAAGGCTAGTTAGATCTGGATTAGGGATGGTTGTGAGACTTTCTCCAATCAGGAAATGTACAGGAGTTAAAACACATGGATTACTTGAATCAATGGATATTGAAAAGCTAGGTCGCAAATTTAGACATGCTTTGATTTGATACAAGAGTGTACACATTTCTTCAAAATTCAAGGATGAGGTGCCTACCAGATGCCTTAAGTGATATTTCATGGATGTGATGTCTGCCTCCCATAACCCACCAAATGTGGCGAGCTGGGGGTATAAAATGCCAATTGTGCTTGCAAAGTGATGGACAACATCAACATGCTGCTGTGATTGGGACATAGTATAAGTTCTTTTAGTTCATTTTTCGCTCCTGTATAATTGGTGCCATTGTCGCTGGATAGATTTGCGCATATTCCTCTTCTTGCAATAAATCTACATAATGCAGCCAAGAAAGCCTCTATTTATAGGACCCTCACAAGCTCTAAGTGTATAGCCTTTCTTGCAAGACAAATGAAAAAGGCAATACTGCACTTTACTCTGAACCTGCTTCAAAGTGATCCCTGCCGAATACGAAAGGGTCCTTCGTAATTGACCCCAATGTTAAGAAATGGACAGGCTGGTTTTGTATGCTACAGAGGCAAATGTCTCATCAGTTGTTCTGATGCTTGCCCTTTAACTTGAAAGAGATGAGATATTTATGAATCACTTGGCAAACAGAACGCCTTCCCCTGGGAATCCAAAATTGTTGTCTGAGTGATGATAACCTCAACTATGTTCCTGCATGAAGCAAGCAGAGATGTTCATTATGAATGATCAGCTGTGTTATATGATGCCTTTCTGGTAGAAGCAATGGATGTTTTTGATCATAAGATGCTTGCAGTCTTCCGCCCACCCTAATACATTGTGACGGGTCAACAAATGGATGAAGGTCCTTGAGTTTACCTGACGTGAGGTTTGTAGATCATGCAATTCTTGAGAAAATTCTTGATGATGAGCAAGCCTGATGCTGATGCATAGGGCTTGAAAGAGCTCTTTGCTTGACAAGAATCCTGTCCTTCTCACTTCCTTTAAACATTTTGTTTTGGAGATAACGCTCAAACAGTAGGCAATTACATATTGCAAGTGCGAAAGAGATGAAAATTTATCAATTATTGAATCAAGCATTGGTCTTATTACTGGTAGACTAACGACGGGGTCTGCAAGCTTGGGTCTTTTCATTCGAGTTGAACTCAAGTCGAGTAATTCTGAAAGCTCCCGAGTCGAGTTCGAGTATATTTATATTTTAAAATGTTAAAGTATATTAAAAACATGTTCTTAGTAAGAATACATTCATTTTTATAAAGAGTAAATACTTTTGAAAAAAAAAAGTTAAACAATGGAAATATCGGTTTTTAAATTAGAAATAACACTTTTAAAACACAATTTAAAATAAAAACACTCAAATAAAAATCTAATAAAAACATGATTAAAATGGTTTCACACTCATGTCTTTAATGACATTAAAATCACACCAACAATAATTATAAAAAAAAAGTTAATAAAATAGGTAATTGCATGGCGGCTTGGAAATGTATAACAAGACAGTGTAGAAACACGTACAATGATGTAAAGTCAATGATAGTGAAGGAAGCCAACCTGAAAGGATAGTTAGGTTTGGCCAAGATAAGAACAAACACACTAACACTTCTCTCTTCATGTCTTTTTAAACTGTTACACTTACTTCTTCAAAACTTCCACAGTTGCACATTAGTTTGAATTTTCGGAATATAATTTTTCATTGATGTCTCTTCATAGGAAAAAAAAAATTCTGAAAATTTAAAACAATGTGCAACTCTGGAAATATGAAGAAGTGGGAAGTGTAAAAGTGCAGAAAGTAAATAAAGAAGTTGTTTGTTTATATCTAGGCCTAACCTAACTATCCTTTCAGGTTGGCTTCCTTCACTATCACTTTACATTATTGTAGTGTGCTTCTAATTGTCTTTATAAAAATAATAAAACGACGTTTTAATAAGCTAATATTTCCCCAAAATATGCTTCAGAAGCTTAATTTATCCTATAAGAAAATGTAAGAATCATAAACAAAGAACTTTGGTTTAAATTAGGAGGGATAGCCATCACACTTACCTGGTGATACTGGAGTAGAAATTGTTTAGATATAACATTAAAAAACACACAAACAATTTTTAAGGACAAGCTTTCACTGTCACAGACAGCTTCATCAGGTCAAGAGAGTAGACTGATGCTTTTGGTTGAACTGTAACTTTGAAGTGTTTCGTATTTAGTCTATTATCACTTAGTGTAATCATGCATTATCAATCTTATGTTCCATTTCCATTCCTTTATGCGCAGTTGCACATGCACATTGTATGGGCTCTCGTTATATATTATTTTATTAGAAATTTACTTTATTAAAAGTTGATGCTGAGACTTTAGAATTGAAAATAATATGACTAAAATAATATTTCTAGCAAACAATATGAAATAGTAAATGATTTTTTAATATAAATAAGCTTGCTAAAATATGTATTGTAATAAATAAGATCAACATTAATTTAAACATTTAACTAACATAATTCTATAACTAAATAGTTACTAAACAAGAGCTAGTTTTGTAGCAAATCGTATTAATTAATACGAGTTTTAAATATCCTAAGTTTGAAAACATTTAGTATAATAATATATTCTTGATATTTAGTTTAACATAAATTATTATTTTAGAAAGAGACCAGGTAAAATAATAAAAAGAATCATTCAATCATTCAGTAATCTTCTTAGCTATTTTTATTTTCATTGCTTTGTCATGGCAACACAAGTAAACAACTTCAATCAAGTATAATTCAAAATGGACGACAATATTGAATAAATTTACTGGTTGACAATGGTTTTAAAGGTCTATTACATCGTTAATGTGAAAATTGAAATTAATTTTTAACAATTTGTTAAGAAACCGAATGATTTATAAGTGAGAATGCCGATATTATCTTAATTAAATAGACTATGCTTACTATTGAGTTTTAAAAATTGATTATTAAGTACATCAAGTGGAAGCTCGAAAATGACAAGCCTACAAAACTTTCGAGCTTAAGCTTAAGTGACAAGCTCGAGTTCGAGCCGAAATACGAGTACTCGCAGAGCCCTATTTTATATCATATTATTACTCACCCAACCACCCAATAAGTGAAAGTTGGGGTCGTTTTCTTGGCTGAAGTTTCTCCTTGACACTGAAACAGTACACCATGCTCCTTGATGGCGATAAGCGACTTGTTCAAGTGGCACTTGGCCACATCTTGAGCCACCAGCTTCTGGAGTCACACGATTTTAAAAGAATATAGACAAGACAAATTTACAACACTCACCTCCACTCCTTACATACAAAATATTTAGTTTACTAATTCCTGAGGAAGATGCTATGAAGACATTGAAATATGTGTTCCTAAATGTGTTAAGTGTTTTTACATTTATTTAGGATTAGTTTTTTTTATCGCTCATTACCTATTCAGTAATATATAAAATAGTTACTTTAATGGGGAAGTATGAGTAAATAATTTAGAAGTAATCTACCTGCATTTGCATAAAGGGAGAGTTGGAAAACATTTAGAGAAAACCACCTTCAGTAGAGCCGACTGGAATTCAAACCCCAATCTCCCAGTCTTCAGCAGGCCAGTCTTACATGAGAGTGATGCCTTAGACCATTTGGCCACTGAAGCAGCTAGTTTTAATATTGTTTGTAAGCTAAATAACAGTAGCTTTGTAAGAAAGAATAGTGATGAGAAGACTTACGTGTGAAGAGAGTATATAGATATGAAGAAAGAAATATAATGGCAAATGTTTTTTTTTCTGTTTTTACCTAATTATCTCTTTAAGATTGACTTACATTCGTATCATTTATGTTATATTAATTTATTTGACACTGGTTTTTAGTTTTCATGTAATTAAAAAGAATATATTTAAGTATGGATTGAATCCACTATTTTACAAATGTGAATCTCAAATCAGTATCTTCATTTTACATGTGAATCTTGAAACTTAGAAAACATGGTACAATATAAATTCTTAAGCTGTGATGAAAAAAATGGTACATTGCACCAAAAATACTTTCTCATTTCTTTGCTAAGAATTCAGATTTTACTCAAAACTTGTAGACAATGTTACACAAAGTTATAGAAACATATCGAGGGAAAAGTAAGATCCATGTTCACCGGATAGCATAACAATCAATACCCCAAAACCTCAATTTAAAAAATATATATTTACCAACATTTCAGAAACTATTGGTTTTATAACAAATATTTCAAATAAAGTTTTTATTTTTATCTGTACTACAACTTTGTGATAAGTTATTTAATATCTCAAAGTGTTGTGAAGACATGATCAAGATAGGAAATTTACACCGATGTAAAATACCCTCAAAATCATTTTCATGGGAAAATGAGAGTTGCAATTTTGTTTGTAATGCCAAAGTGACTGGATTTGAAATTTAACCAAAATCATTTGAGTAAATTTGGAGAAAATCGATGTTTCTTTTCACCCTTAGATAAACTAACCTTTATTTTAGAGAGATAATACAAAACCTGTCTCTAAGGAATCTTATGAAAACCAAAGATACCAAGTTCTAGCCTAATCGATAAAATAGTATCGGATCTAGTCCCAGTAACGTTGCAATAAATTTTTTTTTAGGTTCATGAGGCCATGTTACATTAATTCATCAATCAAAATCTCAAATTCAATTTTTATGGCGATCACAATATTTTCTCTACCTGAGAGGTGCAAGAAGGTACAATTATAAATAATAATTAAATGTTCGCTTAATGTGCTGGACATTGCACTTAGTGGTGATTAACAAAGATATTGGTATTTAAATCCCAGCTGGTGCATAGGGTGGTTTTCAACATCTCCTCTCTTACTGGCGTGTTTCTTCTCAAGTACTCTACTAATGTTTTATTAACTAAAAAAAGTGGTTGTGTTGAATGTAATAATTGTTATTGTTATTAGCACCGCGTCTTACTACCCGTTCGGGTTATACGCACTTACGCTTATGTGTAATGGTAGGGTGATTGTGAGATGAAATGAAGGACCTACAGTTTAACGTGGAATCCGAACCACGGTGGAGGCCTGGCATTCCCCACATTCACAAGAAGTCTTGTCAGAGGTGAAGGAAGGTTTGGAAATCAGATAAATCTGTGCCGGGACCGAGGATTGAACCCCGGCCGCCAGCACAGAAGTCTGACACCTTACCTCTAGACCACCAGGTCACCCAATGTAATAATTAAAAAAAAAAAAAGTGTTGCAAAAGTTTTACTATAGCAAACTCTTAGTCCACAAATGAGTTCAATACCAACCTTGAAATGAACTGTGTTTCGCAGAAGAACATGAATGACCTGGCAACTTTGTCGGAAGTTGTTGAGTATTTCAGCTAGCCTCCCCGAGCTAGCAACTGTCCTGTCAACTGGTGGACAAAGCAGAATGCCTTCCGTCAGGTCCAAATGAACATAGTGGAATAATACGTTGTGTTCTCCAGCAGTCAACCTATATGACCACACATTACATGTTATCAACCTATGTCTAGCAAGCCATTTACCTTCAAATATGTTGGTTGAGATTCATACTGTAGTTAAAATAGCCATATTTACATTGGAATAGTCTGCTTTACAGAACAATAAGAACTCTTGATAATTAAATGGTCAAGGTGAACATATAATATAATATAACATATAATATTAAGGCAGCAGAGACCTGCTATGGAGAAGAGAAGTGCCCTTAAAGTGTAAAAAATCATACAACGAATGAATGGTCACAGTTTTGATACCAACCCCAATGGCCCAGACAAAACAGTAACACTTCATGCCCAACACGATCCAGCCCCCCCTCGGTCACAGCCTTAGATAACCATCCCTCCTTTTCTTCCAAAAAGGCCTACTCACACCAGTCAGTCATTTCTATACAAACAAAAATAACTGATAATATAATTTAATAGTTCAATAAGTGAATATAATATAAATAGAACAATCTATCAATCTCCTGCTGAAGAAGGGGACTGATGTACCCTGAAAATTTCATAATTATGTTTTGTTGTGTTTTTTACTGTGAACTTTAAGGCCTACAGTTTTTTGGTGTGTAGGCCTTGCCCTTCTATCCTCCTTTCAATGTTTAATCTAATATAGCTGTTTGGCGCCATTTTTCCTTTATGTAGGTTATTTTAGAAACTTTCCCGTGAGAGGGAAGGCAGGATTGTTCTCACTTCATGCGAGACAATGACATTGCTGACATTCCTACAGTAAAATACTGTAGAAAGGACTAGTGTTTTCAATTTTTGTCCATCATTTAGAGATTTTTATGCAAAAATATAAATTTCTAGCAGTATTCATTTTTAGGAAGTTGTTTCCCTGTAGGAGCCCTAAAAAAGAATCCACTATTCAGAGGTGTTTGTTAAGTATATATTTCACTGTACATTTAATATTCAAGTATGATTATTTTATTCTAAATTAGGGTTTTGTCCAGTAAAAAAAAATATGATTTTTTTTGTCTATTTCAGAAAAACTAGATAATAGAGAATGTCAAAGGACATATTCCAATAATATTAAATATGGATTGGTTAATCCAACGAAAATTTAAAAATCTTGTTAAAAATATTTCATTTATGATAAAATTAAATTCTCTTAAAATGCCTAAAATAATAATTTTAAAAACATATAGGATTTTTTTACTAATTTAATTTGGAATATTCAATGTGCACTTTATAAATTGATTGATTATTTCAACAAACCACAAACTAAATTAATTCCATAACAGACACAACACCCAGTCACCAGTTCATAATTGTGAGACGTGATTTAACCCACAACAAATTTTTCAGCTGTAATGGGAATCAAACCTGGGACCAATAACTGGATAGGCAGACACACTACTGACTGAGCTAAGGTGTCAAATTTACTTCAAACTAATGGCTAAAATAAATTATAGTTTGGATAAATAAATATCTACTTAAGCTAATACTTACTTCGCTGGTATTATTCCTCCCACATCAGTGAACAAAGCCTGCTTTATGTCCGACAAATCATAAGTGCTACCTTTTTGACCATTCTGATCCTGAAATGAATAATGAAAGTATTTAGCAACATATGGGAACAAATGCAAAAGAGTTTATATGGAAGAAAGTATAGCAAAGGTGGCTAGAAACATATAAAAGGGATGAACACATTATGACTTTTACAATAAAAAGATTAAAGAACACAATTCACACTTTACATTAATGCTATTGGACAAAGGTAATGGTTGCCTCTTAAAGAAAATCGATCATCACCGTTCAATTCTGCAACCTAGATTTCATTCTATCGAAACTCATAGAGGATTTTAATGACCATTAGCCATCACAAGTGTTTGTAATAGTTCTGTGACAAGTTTCGAGATTTTGATTCTGAATATCAAGTAAGATTCATATTTGCCCTAAAGTTAGGAATCTTAATGTATGTAAGATTTTAATTCTGTTCTTAATTTCAAATCCAAATAAATTCTAGATTCGGATTCACCTAAATTTAATACAAAATTTGAATCCTAAAGTCAAACATATTTTGAATAACTAAACTTTTTATAGAAAATGAAATTGATCCTCTTTAAAATGTACCCAGTAATTTATTCATAACTTCTTGGTTCAGTCATGTGGTGGTTTTTACATTATATTTGAAATATTTTCACTTCACATATTTGATTTAGAATAGATTCTAGTTAATAAGTAAAGAATTGTATTTGATTCAAAATTGAAAAGCTTGTATTCCCACGGGCTTAGTTTGTACTATGCCGAGATCACAAACAACTTAATGTAAAGGATCTCCTCATGTGTTTGAATGGAAGCGACCATGATGCAGTTAACTTAACTTTAAGAGATGTCCTGGGAGGTCTTTTATTTAAGTGAACGTTGCTTGAAGGGTATCACATGATCAAGCCAGCCAATCATTATGCGAGTGATGTCAACAGGGCTATTTAGTAATTCATTTGTTGGTTTTAAGACCAAGGGCTACTCTTTAGCTTAAGTTCTTGTGATCAAACATTGAAACAAAGTAATTAAACTAAAATAGGAAAGCTAAATTTATAAAAAAAAAGTTTAATAATAGATATTTATTATATCAATTGAAAACTGTAAACATTCACAGATCATCACTTTACAAATAGTACAAATCACAGATCATATTCCAGAATGCAGATGTTTGGCTTGAGTTGTTACGTTAAGTTATGTGAATCATAATCACACATCTGTTTTCTTAAGTTAAGTTAACTTTAAGTGAACGTTACTTAAGTTGATCATGATCCCAGCATAAAATGTAAATGAATTTATAGGAAGATAATTATTGATAGTTCATAAAAATTACTCCTGTTCATTAAAAAAAATAGTAATCAGAAAAAAAACCACTAAAACCTTTTAGACCTGTTAAAATTTAAACCTAAATTACAACAAATATACAGAACTCCTGATACAGACTTATCTGGAAAGCAAAGTAGTGATTAAATCATCAAGTACTATTTATAATCAATGGCAGCTTGTGTATACATTAATTGATCAGGGCTTGAAGGTTGGAAGGGTTTAAGGCTTCAGTTTCTGCTGCCGGGATGATTTCCGAAGCGCTGCAATTATGTTAAATCTGGAGACTTGATCTGCTGGGTTAAGCTCCGAGGGTACCCAGAAGACTGAAACTGGTAGGCCCCACAGGATTTCCATGATTTGGAGGTGAAGGTAGCATAGTTTGGATCTAGGAATTCCCCCCTTCCCTTTTCAGCGAGGAGCTCATAGGGGACATTGGTGCTGCTGTCATCTCTACTATGTTTATTTCCATTTGTTGATGCAGCTGCCAAACCCATCAGTCCATAAAGTCTGGGGATGCTCCTCCCAGTGACCAGGGAGTGGTGTCACTATAGAATATTGTCCAAGGGCAAGGGAACACGCAGTAGCAGTCTTTTCTCCACTATTCGTTTGATAGTATTTGTAGGACGATCTGGCCGTCCTCAATGTATGCATCAATGGACGAGTAGCCGGGCCAGTTTAGGTTGAACATTATTCAGGAAAGATACGCGGCAATTCCAGTCCTCTTTGATTTCCGGTTTGGGAAGGAATTGGAGGTACAGTTGAGTCTCAGAAACTCGACCTAATGTGATTGATATGGTGTCGAATTATTGAAATGAACTTGCATAATATGCATGTTTACTAAACAAGGCTAAATCACAGTGCAGTATCGAATATTATAGGTACAGTAACAGTAATATACATACAGTACAATATATTAAGTTTTAATATATTGGTGTATATACATTATACATACATGTAATATACAGAAATGTACACATAATATTGTACATATAATATTGTATTGCTTCGAATAACACATTACTGAATTGAACAACTAACAAACACAGCACTTGTCAAAACACCACAGAGCAACTGTTATACAAACTGAGAGGTTATACTGTTGAATGACCTTGGAATGTGATGACTGGTGCCAACAACTGTGTGCACGTGCGCATGTTGAGTTATTGAGTGTCAAGTTTTCAAGAACTTACTGTAGTAGCTTCTCGTAAGAAAATATTAAAGCCCCCCCCACCCCACTACCTTTCCATAAAAACCCTTATTAAATTTAAGGACAGCCCCTAAGCATGCTAAGACACTTTGCCAAACACCAACTATTAAAAATGCCACTAACTCTGTACGTTTCCCAGTCAGACTCTGAATCATCTGATTGGTCAGTGGATCTAGAGGGCTTCTCTCTTTCAGCTCTGCGGCCCAGGATTGGAGCAAACTCATCACTGATAACACTGGCAGCCTGGCTTGCAGAGTCTTCAGAAGTCGACCCTTGCAGTGAAATGGCTGCAGGGAAAGTAATTCCCAACATTTATTGGTTTGTAATTTGGAATGGGCAATTGAAAGAAGGCTATAGATAAATGGAAGTTATAGCAAAAATTAGTGTGGTGAGTTGTTAAATACTGTCGCCATTAAATATTTGATAACATCATGAACGTTCAGAAATATATTACATTTTATTGGTCAATATTGATTTTATCTTCATTTAAATTTTGTTTATTTGTTTTTGAGAAGGATATTCTAACAATTTACCAATAAGAAAAAAAATTTGGAACTTACAAATGAACAAAAATTGTCAAAAGCAATATGATGAAAAATTATTAAAATACATTTGGTCAAAAAAGAGGTTATTTCTGCCTAAAAAAATATGGAAGACACCAACACTATACAATCAAGTATATATAGCTACTATCTTATTTGCTTCGAATGTAGAATGTATTTATTAGGGGTTTGAAAATAAGATTATTTATCGAATCGAATATTAAAATTTAAAACAAATATAAAAATTTTAAAACGAATGTCAAATAGTACAAATCGAATACTAGATTTTTCTTACATTTTGACAAAAATAATTTAAATTAGTAAATTCCTATTGAAAATGTGGTTTTATAATCTAAGTATGCAAAGTGTAAAAAATTACTTCAAAACATTATTTGAGCTAGAATTAATAAAAAAAAAGATTGAATTTAAAACAAAATTTAGGGAATTGAGAGGAACTTTTGATTCAGTTTTTTAGACCACAGGTTTCAACTAAATACTTTTTTTTTAATTTTATGATAGGTTTTTGAAATAAATTTAAATTTGAAACTTGCATGAAGAATCTTTAACTAGGCAGTGTAGAGACTATATTACTTTGAATAATAATAATAATAATAATAATAATAATAATAATAATAATAATAAATAATATTATTATTATTATTATTATTATTATTATTATAAGGTAAAATAATGGGGTGATTAATAAACAAGGTCATATTTTGATTCTTTCATCATTTCTATTATTTCAAAGTGTATAACACTTTTGAATTATTCGCCCCGCGATGGACGCCATTTATATCATTATGCTATTTTGTTGATGTTAATTGCCCCGTGTTTGGGTGGTATTTGTACCATTGAAATAATACACAATTATTAGGTTAGATGTGATTTTATTTTAATATCACTATTGTCTTGATTGTAGAACTGATCATGTCGTTAACAATTTTGAGACGCGACTAATAAATAACACAACCGTACGTATCGAAGGCTGGAATGACAGACACAGTCTCATTGAGAGTGCTAGTGTCAGGGCTAGTGAGCCAGTGCACATTTATTTCACCATGCCTAGTATATAACTCGCTTCAAAAGAACTTTCTAGAAGGTGGCGTTAAAAAAAATTAAAATACAAAAAAAAACACATCTCGAATGGCAGTAGAATGTCCGAGAGCCGGAAGCTGCCTCAAATTACCTTTTAAAATTTCTATTCGATCTTTCCAGAACAGGAAGTTATTATTTATTAAAAACCTTAAATTGTTATATTGACTCAACTAACGTCACACACTCTGACATCACTTATCAGTGGCTTGTGCCTTCTTAGAAAAGAAGTGCTTTAAGCGCCACATAATATATTATAAAGTTCAAATAAAATTAAATACGTTTATAAAATTAGGACAATATTATTGTCAATGCTTTCACATATTCTTTAGGGGCAAGTCAGTAACATAACAGTGTAGTTCTCATTTTCTAATGTGCAAGGCCTACTTTTGTTTGTGTGTTGATTATTACTCAACCTAAAGTTTGGTTGGATCCTAAACAATTCCACTGTCAGCTGAAAACCTAAGCAGCACTGAAAAGGCTTACTAGGTAAATTAGGAGTGCAGCAGTTTCCTGTTGTTTTCCTCACTGAACCGGAAGGTATTATTGCACATCAGTTTGCCAAGCCCACCAAAAACATACACAAAGCAACCAACACCTTCACTCCATCCATCACAGGGACTGGCTGTATAATGAATTTAAATTAATTTAATTTAATTTACTAGTCTCGCTCATAACTTTCCCACTTTCATATTATACAACAATAAATTTACTAAGATAAAACAACATCGATAAAATTAGTTCTTACCCCTTTAAATGTTCTCTAGGATTGACACCCCTTAAATGATTTTTTTTAAGGTTTGGAACCTTTTAAATGGTCTCTTGTTGTGACACCCTTTAAATGTTCCCTAGGCTTAACCCCCTTAAATGTGTTTTAGGTAAGAAACCTTTTAAATGGTATCAAGGTTTGACACCCCTTAAATATTCTCTAGGCTAAAAACACCTTAAATGTTTTCTATACATGACACCCCTTTTAATCTATATTCTGTCTGTAACAACAGTCTAACAGGCACACTCAAATTGTTGACCTTGCAATATTGCCTCCGCCCCTTCACCCTCCATTTTAAAATGCCTTGAAATATGGTAGAGTAGCTGTTGTGTATTGTGTTTTTTTGCATTCGCTATGCGCATTTTGTTTTACTGTTGTCACTTTCTGTTGCCATGGGCCTGTAGTCTTTTGTTTTGTTTATCTAAAATGTAGCGACCGAACGGGGTCCTCTTTTGTGAGCGTGATAGAATAAGTCTGAGTTGTTTAATTCAGTAGTTCTTCCGGTTGTTATAAATAGGGATTCCTCAACCCTCAATCCCGAATATTGGTCCACGCGGGCCGGATCGTTAAGAAAATGAGAGACCAGATTACAGTGATGTTAGTTATTTGTGAGCAAGCCACCTAAATAGCATATCAGTTATCAAGCATTAACAGTGTATTATTCTCAAGAGTATAACAATAAGCTGTGCATCTCAAAATTCATTTTAGTACTATTCTGTATTTTACATATATTCACTGGATTTAATAAAAAGTCATGATCTCTATGAACTGTTTCAACGAACACAAGGTCTTTCTTCGCTGGATAAACATTACAATCAACCATATTAGCCTTGTAGACTGAGAGAGCGCACGCTTGCAATCACATTGTGACATCACACGATTGGCCAGCTATAGCAAGTCAACTTAATAGTGAGTTTCAATACAAGACAGTGTCATTCTCATAACTATAGCAAGTTAACTTAGAAGGTTTAAAAAAGTTTCTTACCATAGGGTATATCTATGCATGTCTTATTCTCTGGCATCTCATGATTTCTTTAAGTAATTATGGCACAAGAACAAGTTAAATCACTAACCAGAAATCATGGTGTTTTAAGTGGAAGTCTCACACATATGCAAATATTTAGAGATCAATTTAATGAAAGAAACATATGCATAAATGAAGTAAAGGTGTGTTATAAGAAATTAAGTGAAATCTGGGACAAACTTCAGGTAATTCAACTACAAATTGGATAAATTAATCTAGAGTCAACTACTGAAAATGAAGGATATAGGCAAGAATTTGAGGATAAATACTACAAAGTTAATGCAACTATGCAAGATTTAATAGAACACACTATGGTAGCGCCAGGTTTGAAAATTAATGGGTCAGCAGAATCAGTAAATTTAAGTTCACACTCCTGTAATAATTCAAGCATACGATTAACTGCAATAAAACTAACTACTTCGATGGTGAATGGACAACCTGTGCGGACAGTTTCAAGGTCATGGTACATGAGAACGGACAAGTGCCTACAATCCAGAAGTTTCAGTATCTTGTGTCATCACTTTCAGGTCAGGCCACAAGGTTAGTACAAAACCTATCTCTTATGGCAATCATTATTGAGTGGATTGGAAGGTGCTTGAGGATAGATACCAAAACGAATGTCTGATCGCATCTACCCATATAAGGCAATTTCTAGACGTTCAACCTATCCAGAAAAAATCTGCAGTAGAAATACTACAATTATTAACACTGCAAAGAGTAACTTAAATGTAGTTAGGGCGCTCAACATTGACATACCTTTACATGACCTACTTCTTGTCCATCTCTTCACACAGAGTATTGATGTTATGACAAGGTGAGAATGGGAGTTAAAAATTTCTGATAAGTCATTCCCAACATTAGATAGTTTTATTTAATTTTTGGAAACCAAAGGCAGGTATTAGAAAATATTAGGACTTTTGATAATGACTATATAAATTTAGGCAAACATGATAGTAATTTCAGGTGACGAGGTTGCCTCGACACACCAACTCACTAGTTAGCACTTCACAAAGGCAGTGCCATTACTGTGGTAATAACACCCACAGTCTGTACAAATGTAATGATTTATTGTATGCCAGTTTGTATGATAAGAAGCAATGTGTCAAACAAAGAGGGTTATGTTTCCACTGCTTACAAAATGGTCCAGTGTTAACGAGTGTCCTAGCATGCACAAATGTAAGAACTAAGAATCGTGGCACATCTCACCATACATTGCTTCCCAATGAACAACGTTTGCTAGTAGATGTGCATAAGAACGGAGTTAGGCCAAGTCAAAATGGTGGACACCATGACAGCCAGTACCAAATGGGTCCTGGGCGAGTACAAACAACCAGGCAATGCTTGTTTAAGTCCTACTCAGGGCAGCTAATGTAGTCTCAAACAGCAAAGCCAAACTCAGTGTTATTGTCTACAGCAGTCATCAAGGTTAAGGACAACCTGGGTTGCACTCACCGCCGCAGAGTACTTTTGGATTGTGGTTCACAGTTGAACTTCATCATGGAGTCACTTGCTCAGCGGTTAAAACTAAGACAACAGTGCAACCTATTGCCAATGGCAGGAATCAATGACATTGTGTTTACAGCTTTACAGAGCATGGACGTACAATTAATGTCAAGGTTTTCAGAGTACTCAGCTAATGAACATGCTATATACTTCCTAATATTACAGGTGCTATGCCAGCTACACGTCTAGACATTGGTGAGTGGTGTATCTCTGACAATATGAAGCTAGCAGATGATCAGTTTCACACCCCTGGTCATATAGACATGCCTTTAGGATCTGAACTTTTCCTGCACCTACTAAAGGGTGGGCGGCGAACACGTGGTCAAAATCATGCTGTACTACAGGAAACAGAATTGGGTTGAATTCTTACTGAAGGATGTCAACAAGTACTGGGAGCAAGCAACTGAGATTATCCACATCATTCTTCTTGAGAAATGAGCCTAACCTAAGCAAGAAGCTCCAGAAGACCTTTACAAGCACAACTAATGGTGGTACGGATCAGATTGGCTGAGAAGGGAAGGTGATCATTGGCCTCAATGTAAGTATATATTACATACAAGGAGGAGACAACCGAACGTAAGAACCAAGCAGTGTATATAGCAGTGACACACAATCCTGAGGAAATTGTCAAGAGATTCTCATCACTAACCAGATTGCAGCGAATAATAAGTTATTGTTTTCGCTTCTCAACCAATGCAAGAAAACAGCAAATTAGACACCAAGGTTCGATAATGGTGAAGGAGCTTCGAGCAACTTTGTATCATTTCATCAGACAGCTACAGCTATCATCATATCCACAGGAGTTTAAAGATCTCCAAGATTTTAAATAAATTGGAAGAAAGAGCGTTCTTCGCAATCTTCATCCTTTACTTTACGAAGACAGTATTCTACGAGTGGGAGGTTGATTGCAGCATGCTGAGGTTGAGTACAACCAGAAACACCCTATCATTTTGATAGCAAGCTCCAACCTCACAAGATTAATCATCCAAAATGAGCATCTATGACTACTTCATGCTGGGCCCCAGTTGTTACTTGCAGCTCTCAGACAATGATATTGGAGAGTGAATGGCAAGTGTTGTAAGGCAAATAGTTCACAAGTGTATGAAATGCTTCAGGCTAAAGGCAAGGGTAGCTCAACAACTAATGGGACAGTTACCAGAATCTCGTGTATGTTCAGCAAGCCATTTCTGAACTGTGGTGTGGATTATTCTGGTCCATTCTTAATTCGTTAAGGTGGGTGGCGTAGCAAAATCAAGATGGGGTTGGGCCTATCACCGCAATACCAAAGTCGAACTACACACACATTCCTATGAACAGACTGTCTAGGTGGCAACTGGTTCAACAATGCACAAAGCGGTTGTGGAAGTTGTGGTCATCCGACTACTTAAGCCAGCTCCAGAAGCGTTCCAAGTGGACCATTCTGTCCGTACGTCATCCAGTAATGTCAACGGGTGATACAAAAGCTGTGTCCCCTACCAATTGACTCAATAGACTCATGTACAGTAGTGCTTCCAATGTTTATTATATTTTATATTGTTCTATTCAAGACCTTCTAACTTTGTTTTTAAAAATATGTGTTATTTTTGGTGGGCAATATGTTGTGTATTGTGTGTCTTTGCATTTGCTATGCACATTTTGTTTTACTGTTTTCACTTTATGTTGCCATGGGCCTGTAATCTTTTGTTTTGTTTATCTAAAATGTAGCGACCGAATGGGGTTCTCTTTTGTGCGTGTAATAGAATAAATAATTATTTAGTCTGAGTTGTTTAATTCAGTGGTCCGCCCGGTTGTTATAAATAGGGATTTCTCAGCCGTCAATCCCGAATAGTAGCTATTTATATACTTCTCTAAAGGTTTCATTGCAAATACTTTCCCTTGTAGAAAGTGCACTAGTCACGTGGCTCCCAACTGTTTGTCTCTCCACCAACAGTATGATACCCACGCCCTCCCCCCAACCTCTAGCTTTCTGCTAACATCGATATCCCCCTCCCCTCATATTGAACAAAGGACAAGAGTATTTTTAACCTCGAGTCAACAGATTATCTGGCTACCTGGGGTGTTAAACATACTGATCTGGGGACCGGACTTTTAAGAGATTTAAGACACAGCTATTCGATTTTGCTATTCATAGGGTCTATTCGGATTCAGCTGTTAATTATTCGAAATTTTGAATATTCACACACTATTAGCAGCATAACTCACAATCTAGTCGACCATGGCTGTGTTATTAATGATAGCTAGCTCTTAGAAGCCAATGATTTCACATTTTCATCACAGACTCTTGAGTGAAAAATGTCCCTGAGCACGACGAGACAATACTGTATAGTTCCATGGTAGAGCATTGGCACAATAAACCAGAGTTTGCAGGTTCATTTTTTTTTACATCAGAGAGGAATTAACAGTGTGAATAAAATATAGTACATGAAATGCTCACCTGATGCGTTGTAGCCCAAAGGACTGCCCCTGTGCTTTAGTATGGATGTGACTTCTGGAGGCTTCTTATTTACAGGTGAGCCTGTGCCACCTAATAATGAAATAGAGTACATTTTAATGTAGGCAGATCAAATTTTGTATTGTTAAATGCTTGTTTACAAAATTCACATTTTCTAAGTAGTGGTAGCAGTGGGGGTGGTGGTGGTGGTAGTCATCAACATCATCAACTGTTTCCAGCCTGTGGCTGGGTCATTTAGTAAAATGCCTCCATATTCCGCTATCCTTTCACCATTCTTCCCTTTATTTCTTACATTCTTCTCCTCTCACTTGAACAGGTTCTGGTATTTGCTCCTCCCATCTCTTTCTTGATCTGCTTTTCTGTATTTTCCCTACATACTTTATCTCTATTATTGTTTTTGGTGTTCTCTCCTTTTAAATCCTTATTCCTTGACCATACCGTCTAAGCCCTGCTTCCTCAACTATCTCATATCCTCCCTGTATCCTTACTCTTGCCAGGATAGCTTCCTTCCTAATAGAGTAATCCTGTTTCTCCTTGTGACAGCTAACATGCACCCCAAAAGTAAATTAAAACCATTAATACATTCTAAACATTTGGGCACAGTGAAGATTTGAAACTTGACCTCTTGGTGAAGAGCAATCCAGTATGTGGGCCTGACACTGTGACGATCGACAAAGCTCATTAACGTATTAGAGTGGTAATAAGTAGACACTGAAATATCGCAAGACATGTCTTTAACAAACTTTTACTAGGACATTAAATTGAATAAGTTATCAACATATTTCTTAAGTTCATTGTAGCATTTTAAAATGTATTTTACACAAGCAAAATAAAATAAAATTTAATCTTTTTGTGAAATAGATTACTTGACCTTTTATATGTTTATAATGGTCAATTATGTCTATTTTATTGAAAATTAACAATTTAAAAGTTACCTATTTTTATTAAGCAGCAAGTAACACTATTCTTTGCCTGATTTTTTGTTGTTGGTGATGAAAAAAAAAAGTACCAACTGCACTGTTGCCATTTTTTTCTTAATATTCCTATAACCAACCAACGTTCTAAATAGAAACATTTTATTTTTCCCAACCAATACCATAGATAAAGAAGTAAGATATTCATTTAGTCTTATTAGTCGTATTGTGACTAAAGACAAATATTTTAGATTGAAGAACAAGAAATCTAGGTTTAATTATTTTATCCATAGCACTGTACCACTTGCGTTTGAGTTTCTTTAAAACATTTTTAGTAAAAAAAAACACATTTTATTTACCAAATTTTAATACCGAAATATAACCTTTTATTTAACGAAATCCAATTATTTTATTCAACACAAATTAGTCTCTAGTAAAGTACAGTTTAACTCACTTGTAGGTACAGTAGCCTTTGTAGGTGTAGTGGGCCGGGCAAGGCCCAACAGGTTGTCAGCCCTTCTTGGGGATGCCTTGCCCAATGGAACACATTCTGGAGTGGTTATCTGAGGGCGTGCACTCACGGAAATCCTGGAGACAGTTTTCAGCCTCAAAATTAAAATGCGAGTAATTTTTTTTTAGAGATGTAATGATTGCTATTTTTCTCGAATCAGATTCCTCCAAATTTATAATTTCATTCCTTCTACATACATTAAAACTTTCATTAAAATATTTTTTTATTTATATCCTAGGGGACGTGCAAAGTCAATTTAAAAAAAAATAAAAAATTGGAGCAAATTAGAATTGAGTATGACCAAGGGAATGGCTCTTTAAGAGGTTTCTCCGCATCGATGATACATGATCTAAGGCATCACTCTTGCAATAGATTTGTAGTTTATATTAAGATTAGCTTTGTGTTCTACAAAAATACAAAGTTTTACTTATTTCTAACAATCTCTTCACAAACTATCCACATAAGATTTTTCTATATTAATTTTCATTTGAACAATCGCTTGTTGAGATAGGATGGACTCCAAAGAGTTAACACACATGAGATGGCCACACCCTTCCTGAAAAATAGTGCTCTATTGACTGAGCATTTCAAATATGGCGGCGATAAACACACGGCTGGGCTTTAATTTGCATTTGCATAAGCTTGATTTGTGGCATGGCCTCGTGATAGAGAGAATCTACGTCTTTAGGAAGAAACTTCCAGGTGGATGTGAGATGTAATCAAGATGACGCAGTTATTGTGCGTAAAGAGCTTCCCTGGATCTAGATTATGCTAGAACAATGTCAGACCTTCAAGAGGTCGTTTTGTTCACTGTTTCCTACCTCACTCCCTCCCTCCACCTTCTTCTCTGATCTAGCCATGTTTTATATATAAGGGAGGTACAACCAAGGAAGAAATAAACTTTGTATCATCGTCACACCCAGGAAATATCTCGCTTAGGATAAGTGACAGTGAGGAAACCACTATGGGAGGTTATTGTATTTTCCAAATTATTTTGTGATTTAAATCTTAAGACTTAAAACATAATTATTCAAATTACTTTTCTAAATTGTTTAGTTACTAAAGGTGTAGTCACTTTGTGTAGGTGACAATATTGGGAACCTTTTAGCAGATCTTCGTTTAGAAGACTACTAAAAAGATAAAAAAAAAAAAAATCATATTTAAGGTGGTAATACAGGGAATGCAAGAATAGGCCCATATTTGTTGCTGTTTTTATATCAAAACTTATTTGGCCAGAATTAATCAAATATTTCTTCAGTATAAACCTAGAGTTTAATTTTCTTCACATGGTGATATCAACAGGTCTTTAATATCTGTCATTAGCATAGTGGCATTAGATGAGAAACTCTTCAAATGAAGAAATTCTAAGACACCTTTAAAGAGATATTTAAGAAGTGTTGATAGCACCAAGTGAAGAAAGTTAAACCCTATGGTTGAGCAGAAGCAATATTTGATTTATTTCGGCCAATAAAAGTTTTTATTTAAAAACTGCAATAACACTGATCTTTTTCACATCCCCCTGCACTCCTACCTTACGCGTGCTTACCATTTTGATGCGACAGAGGGAATGCCAATCTTTTTTATGTAGCCCAACATTTCTTGTGCTTGTTCTACATAAAATACATCTGGGCCAGGGTTTCCATCACATCTGAAACACAGTGTAGGTAGTTTTATAGAAATAAGTAGATGAAATACAAACAATTTTTTTTACTAGGGGTTCTGTCTTATGACAGGTCCATTCTTCAATGAAACTTAGACCTCCAATGCACTCTGTCCTTTGCCTCCTCCTTCAGCACCCAGAATTTTCTTATTTCCTTCAAGTCATCTAATATTTGAATATTCCTTCTTCCTAAGCTCCTCTTTCGCTCAACCTTTCCTTCATAACGTTTTGCATAAGAGAGTTGCTCTTAAGGATGTGTCCGATCCAGTTTGCTTTGCGTCAAAGAATAACATCCAAAATAGATCTCTTCTTAATTTGTCACCCTGGCTGTCTACCTGATCTTCTCAAGTCTTCTCCAGAACTACATTTCAATGCTATCCATGTATTTCTTTTCCATCTTCCTAAAAGCATAAAATTTCTGCTCCATACAGTGCAATGCTCCAAATATAACTTTTTATCAGTTTCTTCCTCGGTTCTAAACTCAACTTGCTGGTCAGCAGTAGCCTCCTCTTGTTGAAAGCTTCCTTGGCCATGGTGATCCTCGACCATTTTCTTGATGCAGTAGGCATTCTTTGTCAATAGACTTCCCAGGTACTTAAACTTCTCTATGTTTTCTAACTCCTAGTTTTCGATTTTGATTCTAAGTGGCTCTTCATTTTTTGAAATCACCATCACTTTTGACTTCTCAATGTTGATCTTCATGCCATATCTTATCCCTATCTCCACTTGCCGGTCCATAATTTCCTACAACTCTTCTTTATTTCTGGCCAACAATGCTAGATAAAATGTAAAGTAGCACCCATGAACCGAATGTTCAGTGAAAGCAGCATAAAATGTGATTGTGTTCCTCTTTTTAGAGTTCAAGTCATTATGTTTGTACTTGAACATACTATTACAGCTGAGACTACAGGGACTAACATTTATAACTACACCATGAGTGAAAACTACATCAAACTAACATTAATAAACACACCATAACAATGAGAACTATACCCCAACTACTGTATGAGTGTAGGTAAGTGACAGCTAGAAGTTATCAGATCTACTCTCATGTATCCATTCGCCAAACCATGTGATCTGCAAAATCGTTGTGTTGAGCTATAACTTTTGACAGTCAAAACCTTCACAACAAACAATTATTTGTTTTTAATTATTTAAAGTGTTTATGCATATATGAGATAAAAGTGATGAATGTTTTTGAATGTTTCTTTTTTGTGGAAGTGGCAACAAGTTCATTTAAAAATTCTTTACACTTGAGAGTTTCTAAAAGACTGCCTTTTCTTCATAAATTAAGAAGGCGAATCAGACCAGACCAGATGAAACAGGCTCTGTTGATAAAGTCATACAAGCCGTTTTTGGTTTTGTTACTGTGCATGTGTTTGTTTTAAAGTAAACAATTTTATTTTGAAACTAACATTTTATATGGCTCTTTCTCTAAGTTATAAAACATACTTATTTATTTTGGTGGCCAGTTATAAGAAGATACAAGTGTGATGTGAATATAATACTTTTTAACTTATTATTTTATCTACGATAATAGCTTTTGCTACCACAATTGAAAACAAGTTTTATAAATATTTTGTGCTCTTTTCAACAGGTTAAGAAAAGTAAAATTATAGTATTGCTAGGAAAATAAAAAGAATGCAAGTGAAATCAAGAAAGAGATGAGAGGAGTGGATAACTGCAAGTCTGAAAGTGTACAAGTGAGAGAAGTAGAATGGAAGCAATTAAAAGGAAAAGATTGTGAAAGTATAGAAGAAGATGGAGATCTATTAGTATATGTATCTGTCCACAGGCTTGAAACAGATGATGAATATGATGATGTCTAAGAAAATATTAATTATTTATACATAGGTTAACATTTGTGACTTTATATTAATGTTTGTAATAAAAATCTTCTGCTATCAATCAGTTACCACCACTCCTGCATTAGATGGACTTTAAAACAATGAGCGAACCTCTCTGGATAAACCTTGACAGTAAGAACTCACCTCAATGTACACCCTCCAGACTCTAAGAGCAGAACAAGCATTTCCTGGTCCTGAAAATCAATGAACACATGTTAAAATGGTGTGTGATGAAAAAAAACAACTGTCTCAGTAGTTTGCCAAGCTCTAACTAAAGGTTATGTTGTTGGCTTTGTAAAATGTGAATGCAGGGATAAAGATTTGTTATAAGTTGAATATTACACCATACAACAAGAATTAGAGGCGAGAATGCAACTTGTTACCCTTTAATTCAAGAGATAATGAGACAAAGCAACAAGAAATGATCTCGCCTTTAATACCTTCCCATTACAACTACTGAGACCTCACACTAGTTGTTGATATTTTACCTCATCTTCCATCTCCATAATATTGATTGTAGTATTTATCAGTCCACGGCAGTCAGCCAGTTTTTATAACAGAGGATCTCCATCATCAATGAAGTGTTTTCACAAGGTTGGGGTAGGAAAATCAGGAATAATTTAAAACTAAAAGGTGTCTTAAATGACCCACAGAGGTTGTAACCAAAACTACATCTTTAGCAAATTGAAGAGTTAAAAAGACACAAATAAAATAAATACTCAAATAGAATAGTACAGGGGTCACCCTTTCCTGCGGTAATCCTCTAATTTTAACAAGTTATCAAACATCTATATCTGAGGAGCCAAATAAAAACACGTCTGTTCTGATTCAATATGTTGTGCCTCACTGTTCAGTCAGCCCTTGTATCTTTCCTCCGCACTTGCACAGGCTGCGCCAACCACCCTTTCTACTGCTTGGACTGCCAAACAGTTCATGTTCTCCAAGCCATCCATGACGAGTTTACCACTGTACTCAGAGCCCATGAGAACTCCTCTTTCAATTGGCTTGCTTGGTGGCCACTATCGCTCATATTTTCCCGCGCCAAGGGGAAGCTCCCCTTTCTCCCATTGGGCAAGGCCAGTCGGAGAGTGACTACCCAAACTAGGTGTCCCACCTGTTTGAAAGAGTTATTAAAATGTCTTCCACTGCGACTTCCTCATATTCCACCGCTACTCATGTTGCCAGGACAATCACCCCACCTCCCACCGCAACTCAAGCTGTCGAGACCAGCACCCTACCGCCCCACCTCAGGATTTCCTCATGTTCCAATGCGACTCACTTGGCCGGGACTTTGTGTTCCATCGCGACTCACGTTGCTGGGACAGTCTTCTGTTCCACCGCGACTAACTTTGCTGGAACACTCTCGCCAAAATTTTTCCTACCCATACCCACACGTGTCTGAACACAATGTCACAGTCTTGTGACATCAACCAGTTACCCCCGAAGCAGCAAGCAAGTGATAACAAATACCTTACAACCAGAGTCCTCGTCGATATTGTGTCACCACGCTCCAGCACTTTCATTCCTTCATCAGCATTGATTCCAAGACACTTATTGGATGACAATCACTAATTCCATTTAGAATTTCCCTTATTTCACGTGATTCTAAAACCTCACTTATATGATACGATTAAAATTGAACCAAAAAAAGTATGAATGATGCTTTAGGGTGAAAAGTAATATTATTTAATTTAGACAAAGCTATATTCAAACAATACCTTTACAAGAATGAAAGTTACTAGATTGAAAAGTTAATAGACTAAAAATAAGGTTAATGAATTTATATTTGGTATAAGAGTTGCTTACAATTTTAATCGTGGTTTGTGCTACTTAAAATTAGCACAGAACAACACACTTTATTATGACTAAACATTTTTCCTAAACAATTTAGTAATGAAGGGTATTGACTAAATTAGGCCTAAAGTAGACAGTTGGTAAAGTGTTGAAGGCAATAGGAATAACTTTGGGAGAGGGGATAGGTGGAGGTGAGGGTGAAATTGATGAAAATCAAGTTTCCTTGAAAATTATAAAGGATGGCCACTTGCAAAGTCTCTCACATAAACAAATAAATGTAGGTGTTTAAGAATAATATTAAACTAAAAAAATAAATAAACAGGGAGTGTGTGTGTATATATGAAATGGTCGAGAGCTAAGAGGTTAAGAACCCTGACCACTTTACACTAGCAAAAGGTAAACCGAGACTGATAATAACCACTAATTCAGTTAAGGGAGATGAACGGGTTGACGATCGTCTTAAGATCCTGTCCCACCACACAGATAGCACATAACATGGGAAGCCAATAAAACTCAAATCAGGTGTCACATTAAGGTGTGGTTTTATATTATGTTAAAAAAAATAGTGGGAAAAAAATCTATATTTAAAAAAGAAAATACAATAAAATTTAAACACTCTTATTTTATAATGAAACTAACTGTTAAGCTGATTCTAATTTTGCTGTTGTCAAGAGACAGAAAATTGCACTTTGATGATATTTCTAGTTATAACATAATCTTGTATTTAAATTAATTTGATTAATCAGCTGTGAGATAAGGCTTTTAAGTAGAAGCACCAAACCCTAGATAAAATATGTAAAACCATTAATAGTGACCAAGGTCAGATTTGTTCAATAAGCAAAGACAATTATCAAGGTTGTACCTGTCCGACGATTAACAGGAACCATCTACCCTGGGGAAGTGTATATGGGGAGACAGGTGTAGACAAGTGCATTGAGGATTGATCAGACAACCCTCTGTTACACGATGAGGGGTACACTTCCCGCCAGAGCACCATGGAACGCACAGCTTCTGAGCGGCCCAAATGCAGCAAGCCTTGTTGACGACAGAATGTATGAACATCCACCAGGTCTGTCTTTGAGAGGTGGGAAGAGAGCAAGTAGCTCTTTTGAAAAACAAACATAATATTTTCAGATTTTTAATTTAATTTAGGTGATATTTAAAGTAAATATTCAAAAGTAGCTCAGAGTAAAATAAGATTGTAAATATTAAGAAGGATGCTTAAGAAATTATACACAATTTAAGTTTGTAGCCTTACTACTCGTCTGGGTTATACACCTATGTACTAATTACACTAATGTGTTATGGATTAGGATAGACAAAGTTGGAGGAAGTGTACCTACATTTGCGTGGAGGAGAGTGGAAACCCGTTTAGGAAAAATAACTCGATACACCCAACAAGGATAAAACCCCAATCTCCCCATCTTCAGCCATCGAAGCGGGCAATTTTTAAATTAAAGCCCCTTAGTAAGAATTAAGTTTAATGCTAAAGATAAAAATCAACAATTATTTTTTAAACAATAATACAATTTTATGGACAAGATGTGATTGTGGGACCTAGCTCACACTTCTTGAATCACAAAAGCAAACAACATGATCAAAAAAAGTACACAAAGAGAAAATTTTAACCAATATTGGTGACAGAATACTCAAATCTTCCTGCGCGAGCTAAACTAGTGAATGTCTGCTTGTGATACACTACCATGAGAAGCCCCCCCCCCCCCCCATTATGGATAGTAAATATAAAAACTATATTCTGAAATTTATAAACAGACTGAAAGCATGCTGTGACATTATATGATGAAACCATTAAGACCAACATTAGACTGAAAAACAGGGTGCAACCATTATGAAGCGAAATATGGTATTATGCATATGTTCACAAACAATTACACAACAATTGATTTTGCAGCAAACGCTTGGTTAAAAATGTAATCAGCAAGCTTCTAAAGGGGGGAAAACTTATTAAAACTGAATTATATAACTAGAGATGGTTCCTTAGAATATCTTAAATGCTGAAGAATATATACGATTTGAGAATTTAAAAAATCCTTGGACTCAAAATTTATATCATTATAAGGTGACCTGGTGGTCTAGGGCAAGGTGTCGGACTTCTATGCTGGCGGCCGGGGTTCAATCCTCGGTCCCGGCAAAGATTTATCTGATTACCAAACCCTTCCTTCACCTCTGACAAGACATCTTGTGAATGTGGGGAATGCCAGGCCTCCACCGTGGTTCGGATTCCACGTTAAACTGTAGGTCCTCCATTTCATCTCACAATCACCCTACCATTACACATTAGCGTAAGTGCGTATAACCCGAACAGGTAGTAAGACGCGTACTAATAATAATAATAATAATATATCATTATATAAATTTCAATTATTTTATTTTCTTGTATCATGCTTATTAGTGGCTTATTCCAAACAAACTTAGAAACTGTACATCAGACCATTAATTTTACATTTAAATTAGATAAGAAAGGTATACTTTTATAAACACTAAATAAAGATTAATACTATTATGCATATAAAAATATTGAGTAGGTATGCAAGAAGCTTCATAAACTTCAACTTCGCTTTGAATATTATTCAGTTTCCACTTTGATTATAAAAACAATTCTGGCCTTACTAATTATGTAGTTTTTTCAATGAAAATATTAAAAGCTGTCATTTTGTGCTGCTATATACACGGCCAATTAGTGTTCACATAACAAAAATATAAACTAATTAAATAGTATAGTGAAATGTTCCACATATGTGAAATTAGGGGTGGTATCCTTGAACCTTTGAATCCTCAAGGATATTAAAGATTCGAGGATCCAAGAAAATATCGGGTTTGAAAATCACACCATTTATAAAAGATGTTCTTTTAAATTTTTAAATGTAATTTCTTTTAAAGAAAAAATACAGTTTATTGGTGGTTCAGACTCATTATAATTATAGGACGAATTTAACAATCAGACCCCAGACCAGTAATTTAACATTTAGCTGAATGTATGAACGTTATAAATTATAATGAATACATTTTAGCAAAAAATGTTAACATTTAGTTACTATTTACAACTTATATTACAAAGGCCTGAGAAATTGAAGTTTTTGAAAAGTACAAGAGAAGTTTTTGCTGAGTTTTATGTTATTTGGTGTGTTGATTTTGAAAACAACTTCCATTTTTTCCCATCACATCAGGATTTTATGTAAAATCGATATCAATATTTTTGATAAAATCCTATTTGAAAAGGAATTCTCTTGAACAATTTTGCATGTACTATCTGGCAACAGTGGTTTTTATCCATTTAAATCTATGTAAAATAATCGATTCTTGGTGAGGCAAATTGATTTTTCAGCCATCGATTAATTTTTATAGGTTTAAATGGATGAAATCCACTGTTGCCAGATCGCAAAAGCCGCCTCTGGTCGAAAGAAAAACAAAAAGTTCCCTTGAGTTTAAACTTTTTACATCAAATTATGGTGCATTTTCTAGAAGAAAATCACCAACATACTATTTTAATTTGCTTTTATTAAGGTAACTTACATAAAATAGACGATTGATCAAGATGAGCAAATATTATGTATGTGTGCATGAAAGTTTGAAATAAATTTTAAACTGAGCAAAATACAAAACAAAACAGAACAAAAAAAGTTTCCATTTTCTATTTAAGTACATACTCTTTTTCCTTTGAAATTTCTTTTTGACTTCTTTTGTGTTCAATCTCAGGCCTATCTTGTGTTAACATCCAGCAGTAGTCTGCAAGCATGTTCTTGTCCCATCCTCCTTTATATTTGCGCACCATATCTTTGATGTCTTGATGGAACCTTTCACTCTGTTCTTCGTTGACTGATCCTAAATTTTCGGGGAAAAAGTCCACATCTGAGTGAAGGAAATGTATTTTGACACTCATGGAGCAACCCAACGTTTGAAATTTGTCCAGCATATTCATAACAATTGCTTTATAGTCAGGATCCTTGTAACTACCCAGAAATTTATTGATGACATCTTTGAAGGCAACCCAAGCTTCTTTTTCCTTTGTTGTCATACTAATCTCAAATTCTTTATCCTTCATAAGCTTGCGAATATCTGGACCAACAAAGATTCCTTCTTTCAACTTGGTTCGGATAAACCTGGAAACGTTTTGCACAGGTATTTGAAACAATCACCATCTTTTGGAATAGCCTTGACAAACTACTTCATTACACCTAATTTTATATGCAGAGGGGGTAGCAATATTTTTTTTGGATCAACTAAGCTGTTCCAAATAACATTATTGGTGCCTGGTTCAAGATTTTGTCTTTTCTGCCATTTTTTTTGACCCAATGTTGAGTCTTATCACAGCTGTCCCACTCACAGATGAAACATGGGAACTTTGTATATCCACCTTATTGACCAAGAAGCATGGAGATAATTTTCATTTCACTACAAATGATCCAACCGTGGTCGGCATATTTTATTTTGTTGAGGATGAGAGCCAGGTTTTTATATCGTTCTTTTAAATGCACCAAGTGTCCAACTGGTACAGATGCATACTGGCTTTTGTGATGAAGGAGGACAGCATTAAGGCTTCTTTTCGATGAATTTATAAACAGCCTTCATTCATCTTTATAGTATGTGATATTAAATTTGCTCAGCAATCCGGGAACATCAGAACAATAGACCAGGTTCTCCTTTTCCTCAAAGTACTTAACAAATTCCTTTTCTCAATTCCTGTACCAATAAAAAGAGGTACCTTTGGCCAATAAGTTTGTTCTTTCAATCTGGAGCCCAACAATTCAGCTGTCTCTTTCGAAAGGCTCAGATCTCTAGTCAGATCATTAAGTTCAACCTGAGAGAAGGGCTAAGATGAATCGCCTCCAGAGGGCTTATATTCTGTATTGAAGTCTTGAACTTCTGGATGATCCAAGTCTGAAGACTCTGAAGAGATGACTGGCAATTCAGTTGGAGGCAAAGGCACTGGCACATCAGGTTCATGAGGAACGGGATGTATGACCAATGCAATGTTATCAGGATAAGAGATTAGCTTTAGATTTTTGTGGTTATACCCATGGACATGGCAGTAACAAAAGTAGCAATCATCAGAGTGGTTTTTGGCTCCCTCTACACTGAACACAAACTTTATGAAGAGCCCACGATTTGTCCTGGTCTCCGAGTTTCATGCCAAAATACGCAAGATAAAGTTGTCTTACATATTCTGTAATGCTCCTAATGCGATTTTTAATAACACTATATTTGCTGCATATGTAACAAAAGTCCTCTGGAAAATTTTCACAACATCTCAAATGCTAAGCCGTGTTTGTGAAACGCACAGAGAAAATCAACCGTTAAAATTGTTTCTGTGATGAAGTTTCCACTTGTCACTGTATCAGCGCATGCATGACACTACACATTAAAGAAAAATTGAGATGAACTTAAAAATTTCCAAGTCTTTTATCTTACTACAAACATACTACGAACACGGTAAGTACACAATCTTCTGGGTTAAAGAGAGATAAACTGAGTCCCTCATGAGGACATCTCTTTTATATCTTTTCTGATGACTCCAGAAAAGTCAAGAGAAATCAATCTTAAGAAAGATAACACATTCAGGATCAATCCAGATAAAGCTCGAAAAAACAGAAGGGGACTGCTGATTACGTTTGCTAGCAGCGTTCCTGTGAGGTCAGCGAACCAAGATAAAGAACTGAGCTAAAGATTCGCACAACGCTATTGGTAGAGAGAGGTTGTGACGGGGAGGGAGGGACGGCAACTGGGAGGTGTCACAGAGGGGTATTCTGTAGGTTTCACCACGGTAAAATGATGGTCAAGCAGGGAGGGAAGAAATTCAACGCCGAAAAAATAATTTTATGGTAAATGTTCTTAAAAATCCAAGTAAAATTGAATTTTCCAAGAAAACGTGACGTGATAGAAATTTTTCATTATTTTTTTTAAATCATCACCAAAAAATACACAAGGTTCAGCTATCAATTCCCTTGTTTTTTTCATCGCACGCCTGTGATATCGTTAGATTCTTATTCCCTCCTACGTTCACAATTTTTCCCAAGATTTGGATTCAAATTTGAGATGTATTATTATTATTAGCACCGCGTCTTACTACCCGTTCGGGTTATACGCACTTACGCTAATCTGTAATGGTAGGGTGATTGTGAGATGAAATGGAGGACCTACAGTTTAACGTGGAATCCGAACCACGGTGGAGACCTGGCATTCCTCACATTCACAAGATGTCTTGTCAGAGGTGAAGGAAGGGTTTGGTAATCAGATAAATTGTGCCGGGACCGAGGATTGAACCCCAGCCGCCAGCATAGAAGTCTGACACCTTACCCCTAGACCACCAGGTCACCGTGAATAAAATTAAAGTCAAGGGTTAACATTAACAACATGAGATTGTTGAGCTCTTACACTTAAGTGTTTTTCTAGGATTCAGATTTGAGATTTTGTAGAAAAAAAACACCTACGGTTTGTAAAAATATGGATTTAAGCCAAATCATTGTAGAGCATCGTTTTGGTTTTATTAAGTCTATTTTTTAATGCTCAGCTTAAATAGTTCTCCAAAATAAAAGCATACCAATTTTGCTGGGAAGGATATTTTCACATATTTCCATGGTTATTTTACATGCCTCAATCAACATAGGGCTGACCACTTTACTTCCCCTCCGAAGGAAGTTGTGCTACGAATCACTCAAGAAAAAGCAGTTGGCCACGGCTGGGTTTAAACCCATCAACATCGAGTACTGAAGCAAATACTTCACCCCAAGATCCCCAAGTTGATCTATAGTTATGTTAAATCTGTTTTATAATATGTAATTACTCCTTTAAGGTACAAAACAACATACCTTATGATAGAGACAGGTTCCAATAATAGTGTATAATCTTTGGTAGTTATTAGGATCATCATTCTGAAAAACAAATATAGTATATAAAATATATTACAATATAAGTTTGCTAACACAAAAATATCAAAACTTAAAATAGTGGTGTGAGCACTGGAGGAGGGGAAGGGGGTGGGGAGAAATTAAGGAAGGACGGCAACGAAAGGATAGTTGAGTTAGGCACTTAAATAACACAAATAAAATTCTCTTTTCATTTATTGATACTCTCTTCACTTTAAGCTTGTCATTGCAATCACAGTTAAATGCAGTTTTTTTTTAAATATTCGGGAATATGCCTTTTTCAAATGTGACTGCCAATTTTTGTGTGTGTTTTTATTTGTTTCTTAGTATGAAAATAATATATTTATGAAAATTTAAAACCTTGTATAGCCCTAAAAATGATCAGAAGATCTAAGTGAGAAAGAATGTATATAGAAATTATGAAAGCAATTTATTTGAATCATATCAAGGCCTAGCCCAACTATCCTTTCAGGTTAGCTTCCTTTTCTATCAATTATATTACAGTATTTACACATTGTTTTATATTTTTCTAATGTGATTAAGTAAATATGAAAAAATTGTAAAAAATTATGCACAAATTAAGGTAAAAGAATTTACACATATTTAGAAACAACTCAACATTTCAATGTCATATGGCATCTTCCTCAAGAGGTATTAGACGGAACAGCAAGTTGGTTCAGTGGTGCCAACCGAGGATATCTAAATGATTGGGTAAAGTAAGACTTGAGCTATTTCTTAATGGACATTTAAATCATTTAAGCAACAGAATCATAAGCAAGGCTGAGATGGTATGGTGATGTAATGAGGATGGAACAGGAGAGAATACCAAAGATAATGATGGAAATGAAGTACTGTATATAGGAAAAATATCATAAGGGAAACCAAGAAATAGATGGGAGGAGTAGAAAACAGTGCAAGAAGTATAGGAAGCGATGAAAGGAGAAAGAATGGTGGAGGGATAGAGGAAGATTGAGGCTTTTGTGGTGGTGACTGGTGATAATGATGCAACAAAATAACATATAACAATTATAAAATAACTTACCAGTTCTCTGAAATCATTTGATTCAAGTTCACTTAGAGCTTCATCAATTTGAATCTAAAAATAAAAACAAAAATAATTGTATAACTAACAAATATAAATAATCTTATAACATTGATTAAATTACAAGAGACAAAAATATATAACTATAAATCAAAGTTTCAAGAAACTAGGACAGTGAAATTAAATATAAAACTTTCTAAATATGGTCAATGATACTCACCTCTGACAGCATTTGACCTGATACGCTTCATATAACCAAAATATCAAAATAACCACCAGAGAATTAAAAGTAGGTCTGAGCCCCACCGATAAGCCATATCAACTAAAGGAGCATCCGGGATAAAAGTAGTTGTATGACTTGCCACAGACATGCCGTATAAACTCGTGGAAGATAGTACAATGCTCTAGATTATTCGATGCCAGCCTGGCCACAATGCATTTCTGTCCTCTCGCTCGTTGTATTGGTTCCCTCCCTTCTTTCCTGTGATGTTTCTAGCTGAGCTGCGATTTGAATATAAGCTGATGATTTTCCTCTTGTTCTTGACTCTGTTTGGATTCTCACCGAGGACACTTCGTGTCTTGACATATAATGATGTAAGCTTTTCAAAATTATTGTTCGGCTTGGTTATTCTGAAATTTATTATTTCGCATAGTTATTTTCTATTTATATTACATTCTTTTTATCATGGTATTGCTTTAAATTAATATCAGTTTGTTTTCTTGAACCTTTCAAAACTTTTTGCCAACACTCAGATGTTTCTCTTTTTGACAATGGATTTTGATGAAAATTATATCTTAACTTGATTTATTGTACTTTCCTTCAGAATGTCTTGAAATATTAAGAGTAAAGACTTTAATAGTAGTATTCTGTCTATCTTTGGAAAATGTTTGGATTTTGCACTTGTGGAGACTACAATTTACATATTCATGAAAATATTTTAGTAGTGTTTATTGCCTATGGGTATATATATATTTATCATTTATTATGGAATATATTCTTAGAGATTCTCGAATGCGTGATGATGTATGGCCTTATATGCCGAGAAAAGATCTTGTCAACATTTACTTCATATTAAAATTTGATATCTAGGGAACTTCGTTCAAATTTAACTGTTGTTTGATAGTTTAGTCTTATGTGATATATTGTTGTTTATAATCAAAGAGGATAGTCTTGTATCTCTGATTGGTGGAGATTAAATGAAACTCTACTGATTGGTGTAGATTAAATGAAACTCTACTGATTGGTGGAGATTAAATGAAACTCTACTGATTGGTGGAGATTAAATGAAACTCTACTGATTGGTGGAGATTAAATGAAACTCTACTGATTGGTGTAGATTAAATGAAACTCTGCCGATTGGTGTAGTTTAACAGAAAATTATCATGTGGCTCTTGAGTGTTATAACCCTAGTAATCATTTTACCTCTTTTGAATTTACCTATCTTGTTGCATTATTAAAGTTAATATTGTTTTTTGCTAAATATATCTATATTGTATTGCTAATCAGATATATTGTTGTTAGTTAAATTATATTCTCATCATTTTCCTCTGGTTTTATCTTACTGTTATCCCACTCAAAAAAGGAACCAATGTTGTCACATTAATGAAATTTTACCTCTTGACAGTTAAGTCCTGTTTCTTTTTAAAGATATCTGGTGTGGGAAACAATCCGGTTGGAGAAAACAAACAAAAAAACACCCCCCCCCCCCCCCCCACACACACACATACATATATATATATATATATATAAAATGCATTGTTCATATGGGTCACTCTGCAATTTTATTGGTTAATTTGTACGTCCTCCCCCTGTCCCTTAAGGACCGACTGGTACAATCTTTTAAAAAAAACTAAGTCTCATTGTCAAAATATTATTTAAAACTAGATTTTAAGGCTAATTCTCTTTCATAAATGCATCATAGTGTAGAATAGCAAAAGTAAAATGATAAAACAATAAAAATAATGCCTGCACAGCTCAGGAATGTAATATGAATCAAACTTTATGAGTGACTCTTACTTCAAGTCTGGCACCCCCCTATTCAATTTTCCCTGCTTATTCAGGGTCCTATTAATTTCTTTGGCTTAATCCTTTCTATTGTGAATATTTGGCCATGTTCCTTGCCCATATAGTTAAATTTGTCTACAATAGTTTGGTACCTTAGCCCAGTTAGTCAGGTATCAATAATTCCCTGCATGACTGGAAAATTTATAAAAGGTGAAATACAAACTCCGGCCTACAGAATAGGTTATTTGTCATGCGTATGCCTTGACAAGAAAATAAATAAATTAATGACTAATCACCGAATGACAGTGCTCCTGTATGTAGTACACAAAATATTTACATACATATCCATCACATGCGGCCTGCGGTGGTATTAGAAACATGTATTCAAAACAGTCATACTGTGGTGTACAGTTCCTTAGAACTCGCTAGCCATGTTTCACAGTGTCTGTTAAGCAGAGGTGGTGAGGAAGGGGTAGTTATGTTGGCTGCACAACTTTCATCTATTCAATTATGGTTATAGCTGTATATATGTATAGAGAATAGTGTACGTATCTTTATCGGTCCGTCCCACCTACACTTTTAATATCTTAGTGTGGACCTCTACTCGATAAGTTTGAGGACTCCTGGTCTAATGTGATCCCGCATTACCCACCCTTCAAAATCTGGAGCCAACTTGATGTAATATAGTTAAGCTATTAATACACTGTACAAATAAATTAATACAGATTTAAGAAAAAGACATAAAACTTAATAATCCTACCGTGATTAAATTTAAATAGACAACAACACTAACAAAATCCAAGTTATAATTATCAACCTGATATAATTATTTATTCAGTGTTCAACTTTACCATACTAAGATAGTTTTAAAGTGCTCAACTTATGACCAATCAATCAGGAAATTAGACAAAAGATTATGTTTGAATCAGAAAATTAATATAATTTTCTGCATTCTTAATTTGACAATAACAAAATTGGAATAGTTTTAGCAATATTCATAGTTTTAGTAAAAATAAATATAAAACTATAATATAAGGAACTCACATCTAAGTGTGTTCCTTTTATTATAATAAAATTGGGATCAGTTAAATCGTTTATTATTAAAAAGTCATTATTTGTTAATTTTGTTGAATTCTTTAAATTATGGCAAAATGGTTTCACTGATCTTAATACCAATGTTTTTTAAAATAAAATACAAAAAATTGTAACCAAGAGGTGACCTAAGTAATTCAAAAATGTCTGTTTTTCGTTATGTGTGTGTTATTATGTGAATAACAAAGTTTATGCGCTGTTCTTTAATGTGCTGGTCTTATCCACTCATCTCTTAGTTAAAGAGACAGAATGAACTTTTGAAACCTATTTTATGATTAAAGCTATATAATGACAATTGAAACTACCTGGGCTTCCCTAGGCAAGGGGACCCAATGAGCTGCTGGTAGTAAATCCTCCCATTGAGCCGAGACTTGATGCGCCTCAACATTTTCTAGCTGGGCACTTACAAGTTGTGCAAAGAATAACGAGAAGAAGTGGTTCAGACAGGCGTGGCGATCGACATCCGAGAAGGCACTAATCAACAAGCATTATTATTAGAGATGTCAAACATGATCCTAAATGACATCAAAAGAAGTGAGAATTATTCCTAATATCATGAATTTTGATAACTTAATTTTAATCTTACAAGGATTATTAAGTAAACAAAGAACGTAATGTTGCCAAAGTTTGTATTTAACAAGATTATTACAACATGCAATTAAATTACTTCATATTTCTCTATTCCGGTTATATGCATATATACTAATTACACCAATGTGTTAACATGGTGTCTACTCAACTTAACCAATGAGATTCCCGACTTTTCCTCTGGTAATTTCCTAAAATTCCCGACTCAAAATATATTAATCCCCCATTCCCCGTCTACTAGGAATTAGAAAAATATGTCTAGTCTCTGAACTGGATATTATATTTAATATTATAAAATAACTTTTGTGTAATAATTTGTTTAACATGTTTTTTTTTATATAATGCTTTATTCATATTGGTTTTGAATTTAATCTTTATTCTTTAGACGTTTTCCCGCCGTTTTAGAGAGAGTCCTGCCGTTTAGGCTTGGTATTGCCCACCACACTGTTTGCAAAAATGTTGATTCAAACCCTTTGGGGTCTGAAGAGTGGTCGGTATGACGCCCCATCTGCCACTTTGTGCCAAATATGGAATACTTTTCAACAAGAGCTTATCCATCTTTCATCAATCAAAATTCCTCGATATTTGTCCTTGAGTGATTGCCTTGAATGCCCACTACTTGGATTTTCAGATGTCTCTGAAAAGGGTTAGGGTGCTGTAACCTATCTAAGAGCGGTCACTTCATTGCAATCAATAGCAGTAACTTTGTTATGTGTAAAGTCGAAGCTTGCCTCCTTGAAAATAGTTTTCAAACCTAGATTAGAACTATGTGCTAAGTTGCTTCTTGCAAAATTAATTCATGTGGTGAAACTTCGCTTCGTGCAGGTCACACAGATATACATGCATGGTCAGATTCGACAGTAGCATTTTATTGAATACAATCACCACCAACATCGATAGAAGAGGGTCTAATACATGTAGGAGGTTGACTGTGCAACATGACCCTAACATTTGACCAAAAACATCCTGCACTTCTCCCCAAAAGGGATAATTTTGTTGATTTGGTAATAGATCAGTGTCACATGGACAATCTTCATACTGGGGCATATCTTCTATTTTCACTGCTTCGATATAAATATTGGATTCTGGCTGGTCGAGGTGTGATTAGCCAACGAGTGCAACAGTGTCATCAATGTTTCAAGTTCAACCGTAAGCTCAGCTTTCCAGTCATGAGTGACCTACCTGCACAAGTCCAGGAATCTAAACCATTCACCCATGTGGGTGTTGATTATGTGGATCCCTTTAATATTAATCTAAGTCAACATCAAGGTGTTAAATCACAGAAGGCGTACATATGTTTGTTTGTGTGTCTTGTCACCAAGGCCTTACATCTAGAACTGACATCAGACCTGTTCACAGAAACTTTTCTTGGCGACTCTAAAGCAATTTCTCTGCAGAAGAGGAAAATGTTTTGTAATGTACTCAGACTATGGAACAAACTTTGTAGGTGTGAAAGCAGAATTGGATATGATTTTTGCATCTTACTTTACTCTTATTGAGTTTATCACCAGGCCCTGACAGATGAGCTGTCTTACAGAGGAATCACGACACTTTAACCCCCAGCCCCCCTCCCTTCTCGTCTGCTCATTTTGTTGGAATGTGGGAGGCTGGGGTAGTCAGTGAGGAATCACCTAGTTCAAGTGGTTGGTGCACAAATTCCCACCTTTGAGGAACTCTATACCTGTCTTATCCAAATAGAAGTTATTTTGAATTCAAGACCACACTGTATATTAACTCAAAGTCCAGATGATATCTCAGCATTGACACCAGCTCATTTTCTAACCTTGACACCTCTTCAAAACATTTCAGATCAAGATTCAACTACATTCCCTTTGAATCGTCTTTCAAGATGGCAGCAGCTGGTGCAATGTCTTGTGCAAGATTATTGGAAGCAATGGAGTATTAGAATAGTTGAATACCTTGCAAAAAAAGGTTAAGTGGAACACCCTCCAAACTCCAATAAAAGTTGGAATAATCGTAGTCATCAAACAAGATGGCCTTCCTCCATTGAAGTAGCTGCTTGGAGTCATTGAAGAAGTCTTCCCCAGCAAAGGACTATGCAGTTCGAGTTGCCTCTGTATGTACCACTCGAAGAAACCTACAAGCGGCCAGTGGTGAAGCTTTGTCCACTTCCTTCTCAATAACTTTGTTGAAATACCTTATTTCAAAGCTGGCATTATGTTCAGTCTCTTAACTGTATATTATATTTAATATAGCAAAATAGCTTTTGTTTATCATAGTTTTTCTTATATAATGCTTTATTCATATTGGTTTTGTATTTGTTATTTACTCTTCATCATTTTCCCGCGTTTGAGGTTTCCCTCCATTTTGAGAAAGTTAAGGGGAGGGGGGAAGAAAGGTTGTTTGTCTTGAGAGAGAGCAGTTCAGTTGAGCGCACTAGTTAGTACACAAGGGTGTTTGCTAGAATGGATGCACTAATTGATGTCCGGGTGTGAGTCGGCTGTTACAGGCCATAAAGTGGCCTTCTTAATAAATAAATGAGAGGTTGAGAGACGCAATTGAGTTAGACCCTTTTTCCCCATTCCATCCTACCCTTAACCCAGCAACCCACAAGGTAAGTCTCCATTGTCGGTGAACCTCATTTGGACGAGGTAAGCAATTACCATCACAATTACCAATTTTATATCAAATACAGTCCACTTTCCTTGTTTTCACGGGTTATTTTAATTGTTTGTTGACTGGAATGAACAAAATATATTACACAGCTACAAAAAAAAAAAAAAAAGGCAGTTTGAATCACATTGAAATTTACTGATTTAATGATAATTATATTATTTATTTTGAGTAAAACAACATTTTCCGGATATTTTTGGTAATTTACCAAATTACCAACTTATTTCCGTTTTTTCCTGACCACTTCAAATTCCTGGATAGTTCCAGTTTTCCCTGATTTTCCCGGATGGTAGACACCTTGGTTAAGGATGAGGAAGGTTAAACTTTTAGAAAGTGTACCTTCATTTTTTTGGAGAATGGAATATCATTTAGGAAAAACTACCCTTAGTACAACCAGCCAGGATTTTAGCCCCGATGTGCCAGTCTTGTCAGTCCAGCCTATTGTGAGAATGGTGACTAAGACCAGGTGTGTTAAACTCGTTTGATCAAACGGACCACATTAAAAATTTAAGATACTGCATATCAGAAAATTCAATATTGTCACCATCTTTTAAGTAAAATACACAATTTTAAAATCCACATTAAATTTTTTTTATTGCATATAATGTTAGGATTTATTCTTCATTTTCCCCAAGAAATTGTGTGGGTTAGGCTTTAAAAGTTTAAATCTTGTGTTTAAGTCACTTTCAAAAATGATGTTTTACTTTAAGGGGAAACTTCTTTTAACTTTTTGATGTATTTTGTTATACTTGGAAGAAGGTACAGAGAGGTGGATGGAAACATAAAAAATAACAAACACAATGGGTATTCAAATAAAGGATGAAAACAGTTAACACTTTACAATGCTACCACTGGACAAAGAGGTAATAGTTGTCTCCTGAAGAAAATCAATTGTTACCACCCAATTCCCCCGACCTATGTTTAATTCTATTACAAATTACCAGGAGGGAATATGAAACAAGCAACGCAACTTCTTAAAATAAAATGTATAGTCTGTAAGCCGTGATCTCTTGAGTGTTTGTTCTATTTCATAAGAGAAAACTGTTCACACATTTATATGCTGCCACTTATATGCACATAATTGATTTGCAAATTTAACAATTCTTCGAAATCAATCTTTGGTGAGTAAAAATTAAAAATTTGGTATGCAAACTTCACTTGCTATATTTCCCCAAGTATCAATAACCAATTTACAAAGTTGTAGTTTACAACATTTTACAAAATAAGAAGCGGGCTACATTATATGTTAGTTCAATAAAAGATTATAGGATTGCACATGATCATGGATCGTGCCACATGCAGTGCATTGGCCCCAGATATTAAATACCTGCCTTAGACCTTTCGACTAACAAAACAGGTGCATATGAATATTAATTTTTAATGTATACAAAATATCATAATTGCAATTAATGAACATAAATGGAGTATTTTAGAAGACAATATTTGTATTAACAAAAATTTGTAGTTGTTAAAGTCAGATTTCCCCCCCGAAGTAAAGTCGACACTAAATTTTTTTCAAAGCTAAGTCAAAGTTTCGCAGACGCCTAATAATAAGATCATAAATATATTTTTAATTCCCAACTTACCGAGACAATGTCTGGTAGTTGAACTCCAAGTAGCGAACCAGGTCAGCTGATATCTGTATAGCTTCTTGTACAGAGCACCTGCAAGATATACACTGGTAACAAATGGAAAATATTCTACCTACAAGAAGGTTATAACAAAAGATAGCCATAATAGAGTAAACACTAACACAAGACTTAGTGAGTCTATGAATTGAAGTGATGTGCTGCCACTACACATAAAGTAAATATTCCAATGCTCTACCAATGATCAATTATCTGTATTGGTTCATATCTACAATCATTTTTCTAATTATTATTTAAGGAAATGAGTTTAAGTGCGGCAGTAAAAGAGTTGAGTGCTACCAATAATCGATACGACTTATGATATTTGAATGATATATTATTTTAATTATTTATCGCCATGTCTTACTACCATTCGGGTTATACACTTAAGTGATAATTACACTAATAGATTAGAAATTGAGAAGGTCAAATTTAGAGAAAGTGAACCTGCATTTGTGTGGAGGGAAAGTGGAAAATCATTTATAAAAAACCACTCCTAGTTCACCTGACTGAGATTAAAACCTTTATCTACTCGTCCTTGGGAATCAAGCTCAATACGAAACTAGTGTGTTAGCTAACTATGCCATCGGGGCGGGTTTGAATAATAAAGTATTGGCCAGAATAAAGTACGGCCTCACACATAAAATTACACTAATATTTTGAAGATGTTCTATATGAAATAAAAGATCTCGAATATACCATGATGTAAAACTTAACAAATTTGATAGTTTTATTAGGCTCTCTGAACGCATGTCTTGATGCAAATGCATTCCTAAAATTTTTAATATCAGACACACAGAATAGATTCTTACATTAACCAACAACCACATACTGAATTATCAGTACAGTTAAAGTGAAGGGTGGAAATCCCCCCTTTCTCTTTGTCACTCAGTTTTGACCACAAGTTCATCATTAGATGCACACCAGCATGTCGGTGACCTGGTGGTCTAGGGGTAAGGTGTCAGACTTCTATGCTGGCGGCCGGGGTTCAATCCTCGGTCCCGGCAAAGATTTATCTGATTACCAAACCCTTCCTTCACCTCTGACAAGACGTGTATTAATCACAACTTGTGAATGTGGGGAATGCCAGGCCTCCACCGTGGTTCGGATTCCACGTTAAACTGTAGGTCCTCCATTTCATCTCACAATCACCCTACCATTACACATTAGCATAAGTGCGTATAACCCGAATGGGTAGTAAGACGCGGTGCTAATAATAATAATAATAACACACCAGCATGATTATTACTGCACTTGCACTGGTTTCTCGCTTTGTTTTTGACATTATAAGATTTATGAATGTGCTCGCTGATTCCTGCTGGCTGACCAGTAGTTACAGTATGCTATAAAATATACCTCTGTGGGAATATGTTTTAAGTGAAAAAGTTAGTTTTGATTTTATAATAGAGTCGGTTAAAAAACGGTATCTGTTCAATGGGGGTTTTTTAAATTTTTAAAAAATAACACCACCCACACAAAAATTAACAATTTCCACCAGTGAGTTTTACTCGGGTTTTTTTCCATCCTCACTCCTTTAAAAATCCCAGGTTCACTTCCTCTTAGTTACCTTCCTAAATTTAAAATCAAAAAAAATTAATCTGTTTTTTAAAGCTGTGTGTGAATGAAAAAAATTTAAAAAAAAAAAAAACTTTTTCTGACCCTATATATATTTCTGTTTTTCAACATCCCTTTTACTACTAATACAAGTTTATAGCGAGGGAAAAAGGGTTTATAGTGGATAGGTTTTTTTTAAAAATTTTTTGACTTTTGCTACTCAGTTTACTTTAAAAAACACATTTTTTTAAAAATTTTAGTTAAAAAAAAAGTCTAAAAATTTATTTTTAAACAATTTATGAAAATGATAAACAAAAAAATTCAATTTTTGCAAGGATTTATGGTATTTTTTAATAAAAAATTTTAATTTTTTTAAAATTTGAAACGGGGTTTTTATTTAAAATTTTATTTAATTTAGATTTTTTTTTAGATTTTAGAAAAAATGTTCTTTTTAGTATGGTCTTAAAAAAAAATTTTAAAAATTTTAAGGCTTATTTTTAAAATTTAAGTGGGGTTTTTTAAGTGTAAAAATTTTCTATTTAATCAAAAAAAAATTTAAAAAAAAAAATTACAATTTTTTTTGCCCAATTTTAGCCTTTTTTTTTTCGGGAGTGTTTTTTTTTTTTAACATATTTCCAAATTTTTTTTTTAAAAACAGCCGGGGAAAAAGTGTGGTTTTCACTTTGGTTTTTTTTAATCTTCTTAAAAACCCAAAAGTGCGGTGCACTTATTTTAATTATAAAACCTTTCCCTTTTACCTTTTATTTAAATAATTGGGGTAAGTATCGTCCGTAAAAACTATGTCACTGAAAAAAAAAAAGGTACCCGGGTTTTTTTATATATTTTTTACAGTAATGATTTAAAAATAAATAAAAATGTCCAATTGAAATTTAAATAATGATTTTACAATTAAAAGTTTTAAAAAAATTTCACTTTGGGCAGGGGTTTTAAACTTGACCTTTTTTCTTTGGAGTCATTTATAAAAAATCAAGATTTTGGCACTGCATCAGGAAAACATTGGGATAAAATTTACCCTTTTTTTGAGTATCAAGCAACAAAGTTTGATTAGGGGGAACGGGGTGTTGGGTTTGGGTGTTTAGATTAACTGTGTAATGTAAGGACACTCTGAAAGGGGGGAAGTATAGGAGGGTAGAGGGATCGATGTGGTGGTTGCCATAGCTACAGTAGGCACCTTAGTTTTTATGATAATTTCATAGTACTATTGGAAGAGCGATTTGCAAAATCTCAATATGTCCATTTTCCCCCTCTTTAAAAAAAAAGTTAAGACCAGTGGGGGGGTAAGATTTTCAATTTGGAATTTTAAACAGATAGCTTAATGGCTTCCCCCTTTATTTTGAATTGAATATAATGCCTTGGAAAAACTAAAATCAAAGAATTTTTAAAGAAAGGTTTCGAATTTAATCCGAAAAATTTAAAAATTTTATAGTGATCTAACTAAAAAAAAATTTAAAATTTTTTTAAAAACCCGTCTTTCGGGAGGTTGATCCCAACTGATAGCCTAAGAACTGAAAGGTTTCTTTTTTTGGTTTTTTGGTTTGTGCCAGAACATTATCTCATGACCTCGAGGTGTGTAAAAGTGGTGTCAGCTGTTCTGCAGTACAGCTGTGGAAATTTTTAAAGGGGGAAAAAATATATTTACAAACATTCCTTTTTTT